>QJPP01007373.1:0-41923 GCA_003996215.1 Jaltomata sinuosa
TTTTTAGATTCCTTGCTTTATGTGTTATCATACTTCCTTCATTGTTAAATCATGTTACTACTAAGGGTGTTTTCAATTCTTCCCATTTATCTTCTGGTAGACAATTATGTTTACACATGTTAGTTTCTGCTCCTGTATCCATCATAGGTGTATAATATCTATTATAGTATCCTTCTACTATTATCTTGGCAAGTATATATATTTTTGTCATTTATTATACTAACTTATTATTTTAACATATTAAGGTTCTTTTGATTACTATCTTTTTATCTTCATAACTTATTGTTAATTGCTTATCTTCTAGGTTATATGGTTTAACTTTTTCTAACCACTTTGCTCCTAGCGTGATATTTTTATCTCCTTGATATATTTTGAAATTTATTAATATTGGTATTCCTCCAATAATTAATTCTTTTTCGGTTGTTTCTTCAATTTTTCTTAATGCTTTTGGTAATTCCGAATTTTGTTGTTCATTTGTTATTATTTCTTTTTCTGGTATTAATTCTCTTGCAATATAATTTTCTTGTTGTCCTGTGTTTATTAATATTAAATATTTCCTTTGATCCATTAATCCTGTTATGTAATAATGATATGGTTTTATTTCTTCTATTAATTTTGGTGAGGTTATATAACTTATACTTCTTGATGTACTCATTCTTGATGATGTTTCTGGTATTTCATTACCTGTTCGTTTTGACGTTTCTATTCTTTCCTTTACTATTTCTAAGTCTTCTTCGATGTCCATTTCTGCATAACTATAATCATTGTTATCTATAACTGATACTATTTTTTCAAACGGATTTTCTATTTTAATTCTATTTATTTTATTTCTAACTGTTATTTTATGTTTTGTTGTAAGGATGTATAAGTTTTTACATCTTGCCGTAAATATCTTACTTCCTGGTGCTAGTTCTATTCCCGACATTTTCCAGTATAAAACTAATGATCTATCTATATTTTTATCATCTATTGCTACTGAATAATTTGCACTTATTATTAATTTAAATTTTTGGTATATTAGATTACCTTTTACTGCACTTATTACACTTTTTTCTATAGGTTGTATAATTCTATCATCCGCTAAGTATATTTCTATAGGGGTATCTATTCCTTCTCTAAAACATGCTTTTATTAGTATTTTTGTTCCTCCTAAATGTACGTATTTTATTGGATTTTTTGCTTTTATATCTTGTATTTCTTTATTTAGTACTTTTTTTTTTTTTTTTTGTATTCTAGCTTTACCTTTAATGTATTTACAATCTATTATATGTTCTCTTTGGCTTATTACATAATATTCTTCTTTTTGTCTTTTAAACCAATTTTTTATTGTTGGTACCTCTAATATTTTATCTATGCTTAGATCTAACTCTTTTCCCTTTATTTGTTCAAATATATTGGTGTCAAATATTATTTTTTGTTCTGAGGATTGTTCATCTTGGTGTTCTTCTTGTTGTATTATCCTTATATCTTTCTCAGTCATAATTTTCTTCATCCGATTCTTCTATATTATTATTTATATCATTTTCGCTTTCGTTTTCTGATAATTCATATATATTGTCTTCACTCTCTAATTCATAATCTATATATTCCATTTGTGTATATTTATCATTTCCTATTATTATTTCGGTAATTTGTTTTTTCTTTGGATTTTTTGGTAATTTGCAATCTCTAGCTAAGTGTCCTAGTTTTCCACAATTGTAACAAGTACATTCCGTTAATTTTTTCTTTGTTTTATATGGTTTTTTATATTTGTAATTTTTTACATAATATCTTCTTCTTGGTTTTTTGTACTTATATTTTGATTTATATGGTTTATATTTACTACTATATCTTTTTATTTTCTTATATTTTTTATAATATTTATTTGTGCATCCGAATTGGGGTGCTGCTCTATCTTTACAACATGCTAAATTTCTTACTAATATTTTACCCATTTTAATATTTTCTTTGTATTTTTCACATAATTCCATAAACCAATTTTGTAAAAATTTTATTCGAGCTCCTAGGGTATCTTCTAATTCTGCTTCATTCTAATTTTTTATTATTTTTGAATTAAAAGTTTCTAGTAATTTAGTAAAATATAATTTTCTTATTTCTTTACTTTCCTCTAGATTATATGTTCCTTTATAATAATAGTCTTTAAATGCACAAGTATATTCATCTAGATAACACATATTACATATTGCTAATTTTGACATTAAATTTCTGTTTATAATTTTTTCTTTATTTTGTTCTTCTATTTCCGTCGTCATACTACCAAATTCATTTCTTATTGCTATTTCATATTTAAATAATATTTTTGTAGCTGTTGTGGCATCTGTTCCATCGTATTTTTTATCACTTCTTAATGTTTCTAGACTTTCGTTTGTTAAATTTTGTAACCATAATTTTACCGTTTCTATAAGTGTTCTTTCTATATATCCTGGTGTTTCAGCTATCGATATTTTATTGTCTATTAATTGTTTTGAAATATATCCTATCCATAATTGAATTATTTTATTTATATCTGCTACATAATCTAGATCTAAAAAATTATTTTGTTCAGTTATCTGCCTTGGTGTCCATTTCCTATTTGGCCTTTTTTCCCATAACGTTTTATTTTTATCATATGAATTATAGTTTGTCCTATAGTAGCTTGGATTTAATCGCTTTGGATTCTTTACTCCTGATGTACTTGATTTTTCATCGGTGCTCATATCTCCTGTATTTATTTCTGCATTTATTTTTGCTTTTTTCATTTTTTCTATTAGTTCGGTATATGTTTCACTTGTTTCTGAATAGTTTTCTCCTAGATTATTATCATTATCACTTTCTTCACTTATTTCGTCTACGCTTATTTTTGGTAGATTGTCTTGTTCTTCTTCTAATTGTAATTTAAATTTTTCTATTTCATTTGTCAATTTTAACTTTTGTTCCTCTTCTCTACGTTTTTCTTTTTCTTTTTGCTTACTTGCATATAATTGTTTTAGCATTTCTAATTCTTTTTCTAGTTCTATTATTTTAGTGTTTTTTACTTCTTCTATTCGTTGTATTTTTTCTTTAGTTTGTTGTTGTATTTTTTCAATTTCTCGTTTCTTATCTATTTCTTCATTTTTTTTGTTATTCTAACCATTGCGGTTAATTTATCTTCTAATTTACCGTTTCTTTTTCTAACATTAAATTTAGATTATCTCCTATTTTTTTATATCTTCTTCCTAAATTAGAAAATACTATTGTTATCTTTAATCCTTCTGGATTTACATATGTTTTTTCTTCTAATGCGAATTCTTCTTTATTCATTTATAAATTATGTTGGTATTTATATTCTAGACTGTCTATTTGTAATTGTAATTCTAATAGAACTCTTCTTTGTGCTAATAGGGATTTATGGCAAACTCCTGCAAATATATTAGCGTTTAGTCTATTTTGTCTATGTTTTAATTCTTGTCTTTTTACTATAATCATTTCATTAAGCTTTTGTCTGTGTTTGTTATTGTTATTAGTCATTGTTTCTTTAAGTATTTAATGTATTTATATTCTGTTTTAGATATGGTATTAATTAATTTGTTTAATTTATCATTATCAGTTTTTGTAATACTGAGTTGTTTATATTCCGGATATAGTCTTTTTAATTTTCTTCTCAATTTTCTTATCTTCTTACTAATAACTCCTATATGCTCTTTCTTACTAATAACTCCTATATGCTCTTTCTTACTAATAACTCCTATATGCTCTGATACCATTTTTGGAGTGTCTGTGCGCAGTATATGTGCGGAAGTGTTTTTGGAGTCTCTGTGCGCGGTATGTGTACGGAAGTATTTTTATTCATTATTATTTTTAATTGGGACTATATCTGAATATATATCTGATTCGTATGGCCAGAAATCTTCTGTAGAATTAATAATTTTATCAAGTATAATTTGTTGTAAATCTCTGTTAAGATTAACTGTTTTAATGATAGTGATTAATATTTTATCTTTAAAGAATATTTGGTATTTTGAGGGGTTACTTATTATTTTTAAGTCGTGGGTAGATTCATTCATTTTTGTAGTTGAGTTCATTATTTATTGATCTGAATATAAATCTAGTTCGTATAAATCTAAGTTATCTATGTCATCTGGTATAATTAGTTCTATCCATCTTTGTTCCATTATTTCTATTATCTCAAAAGTAACTAAAATATCGTAGATTTTTCTCCTAATATCGTTATTAAGTTGTTTAAGGATATATAATATGAGTATTTTATAATTATTATTATCATTTATTAGGTATGTATTATTGCTCATTAAATCGATATTTATTCTTGTTATTCTTGTCATGTTTTTTACTAAACATATTCCCTCTAATCTCTTTGTTTATCATAAAGTTCATCATCTTTTAATAAGTTATTTTGAACAATCTCTTCTAGCCACTACCATGCTTTTCTTGCTTCAATCGTTTACCCTAACAGCGCCTCAACTTTGTCTACTCCCCTAAACGGCCTCCTTGCCTACCGGTTTCGACCTTAGGATGGCATAGTCTGGGTTTAACTACTCTCAGCAATATTAAGCCATGGCAAGCTTTCTCAAGATGTTCTTCATAACAGTACTAAAACATGATAAACAATTATGATATAAAAGAGATTATAAGGAATATAAAAGTTTAGCTATACATGACTATGAATAAGTATACTTGATTTTTTAGCTCTTCTAGATGCTCCATAGCTTATTTAAAAGATATATCTTATTTATATATATGGAAGATTTTTACAAGTGAGAACTTGAGAGGATTTTCTATGATTTTTTCTGATTTCGCTGCTGCCTCCTCCTCCATCCTCCTACCTCCTTTTATAGAAGGAGAAAACGACTCTTACTATTTACAAATGACTCTTACTATTCACAAATGACCTTTCATGAATGACCTTTACTGTTCATGAATGACTCTTACTATTTACTTTACGACTTTTTTATAATAAAACAAAAATTATACTATTCCTACTTTTACATCTGTCCACTATTTTATGGCTTTTTACAACACGATACAAAAACTTAAATAGCTGATAGTGACATTTATCTACTTGACAGGGACATTTACCTAAAACTCTACATTTTTTTCAAACTTTGCTTTCTTTCTTTTTCCACATGTCTTATTTCTTTCCGCATATCTTTCTTCAACTTTCACGCATTTTCTTTTTTGTCTTCTTCCACGTATCTTCTTTTCTCCACGTATCTTCATTCTTCTCTATATTTCTATTCCAGTTGTACAGCTGGTATCTCTTTCATGTCTCCTCCATTGCATTTTGAACAACGGTGATCTGGATATTTGTGACTAATTATCTTGAAATATCTTGTTAATAGATTTTGAGAAATAAATTCATTCTTTAATGCTCTTGTCGTTGGTTTTTCTTCTGGTCTAAGTAATGATAATATCCATTGATGGACTTCTTCCATTTTTACTTCTCTTACACTTCTTGAATTTCAATAAATCATTAATTGGTCTCTGGCGTAGTAGCTCTAAATCGCGTTTCCGTTTAGATAATTATCTGCTAGCTCTTGAATAATAGTTGAAATTCCAATAATTCATTTGTTTGCATAGAAATTGGGTGTCTCCATCATAGGTATTTATGGTTGTGTTATTATATCATCTGGTAATATCATATTTTTTGTCAATCCTAGCTTTACAACTTGGATCACTGGTTTTATCTCGTCATATAATATCTCTGCTGGTGCTGTATAAAATTTCACATAGAATAAATTTCCTTTCGTAACTCTTTTGTAGGTTAGAAATGCTTGATGTATCTCTGGTATTCCTTGTAGCTCTTCTCCGTCATATGTATATACTGTACTAAGTAGTCCATAATGGTAACATGTTTTGACTTGGTTCGAACTTGTCTTTGGCTGTGCAATGAGTCTATTATATCCTTGTAATTTTTGGGTTATGTAGTCTTGGGTTGGGTCTGTAGTTGTAACTGATCTTGGGTTTAGGTTTAAATATGTCTGGATTCTATATATGTTTTGTATGTAGCTTTGGGACAAATGGTTGTATATTTTTTTCTCTTGGTGTAAACTGGCTGCGTATGTATTTATTTGGGGTGGTGCCATGACTGGTCTTTGTATTTTTTGAGTAAATGGGTTTGTGAACATTGTATTTAAATTGGTATTTTTGTATTGTGGTTTTGTAGGTTGTCCGCTTGTACCTGCACTTGTACCTGCAATATTAGCAAATAAATTGTTTTGGGTTTTTCGGAGTTTCCCAACGTCTCCTTCTAGCTCCGGATGTTTATAGTCTTCCTGGGGACTGCTATCTTTAGCCTTAGACTTCAGATTAACTTCATTAGTCTTTAGCTTTTTTATCTCTTCATCCATACTGTCCACTTTAATACAAAGTGTAGTAATGGCTTCGAGTATCTTATTCATTGTATTATCTTCTGGCTCAGTTTGGGTACCTTTGTCTTGATAGGTAGTCTGCAATAACATTTTTGTCAGTCCTTATTACCTCAATTGTAAATGTAAAATTTTGTATATTTAATACAAGCCTTCTTATTTCCTTCGTTGTCATCGAGTCTGGTATTTTTCGCGTTATCCACCACTTTACTTGCGTATTATCTGTTCTTACAATAAATTTATTATAAACAATATATGGCTGAAATGCTAACAAACATTTATATAATCCAAATAGTTCTTTTCTATTTATTTCCCATTTTAATTGTGGTTCCGTGTATGATCCCGAATAATATCTACAATGATGTTCTATTTCTTCATTATTATATCTATATTTGAGAATTCCTCCATAACTGTGATCACTAGAATCAGTTTCTACTATGTATGTAAATTGTCTTTTTTCATTTGGAAAATATAATTTTGGTAGTTCTTTACATAAATTTTTAATCTTTTTTATATGCATTTTATCTTTTTCGTCAAAATGGTATTCTACATCTTTCTTTAATTTTTTCTACAGTGGTTTTAAGCTTTCTGCTAATTTAGGGATATATTCTCTTACTTGGTTAACTAATCCTAAAAATGATTGTAGCTTCTTTTTTGTGTCAAGTGTCTCATTTAAATTAATTATTTTTTGTACTATATGCGTTTGCATTTTTATTCCATTTTTATCTTCACTTTTTCAGTCTTCTTCGATGTTCATTTCTGCATAACTATAATCATTGTTATCTATAACTGATACTATTCTTTCAAACGGATTTTCTATTTTAATTTTATTTATTTTATTTCTAGCTGTTATTTTATGTTTTGTTGTAAGGATGTATAAGTTTTTACATCTTGCCGTAAATTTCTTACTTCCTAGTGCTAGTTCTATTCCCGACATTTTCCAGTATAAAACTAATGATCTATCTATATTTTTATCATCTATTGTGTCACGACCCAATTTCTCGGTCATGATGGCACCTACAACCCCCGGTAGGTGAACCAATCTCTGTAGCCCAGAACAGTTAGTAATGGGCTACTATCTAACAAATAAGAGAATAAGACGAGTAAAATAGATAACAGGTATATAAATATATACATATGCGGGAACTAAACCAAACCCCAAGACCTGGTATCATAGTACAGAGCCAAACTACATACATGGAGTACAAATAAACCAAAACAATATATACAGATGTCTCTGAATGGTAATAGAGTACATGAAGCAAAAGATAAACTAAAGCTAAGCTCCGATCGCCAAGAGCTCACCCTCAGTCTGAAGTAGTCCCCAACAGATCTCCAAGCACGAATCGCAGCGATCTAACGGCGAAGGCCCACGCTAGGATCTGCACCCAAAGATGCAGGGGGTAGGGGTGAGCACCAAATGCGAAGCATAAGGTACCCAGTAGGTATCATAGGCCGACTGGGCACATATAAAATAAAAGAGCAGTAATAGACAGAATAGAAGCAAGTAGTCACAGAAATCAACGAAAGGTACACAGGAACTAGCCCAGAGGGAAATCAACAGAACCACAGATGAGGCTAGTAAGCAGAATATACACACCAAAGGCACAGGTGAAAGTAAGAAACAACGCACCTGGTATCCTTGCAACAACAGTGTATACAAAATAAGTTTACGGAATGGACGGTATACCGGTAACCTCAAGTGTAAGAAGAAGGGAGAAAGAATAATAATAGGCATGCTCAAGACATGAATCAATACTCAACTAATCATATCAACCTCAAATCCAGAAACTAACACCCTGGCAGTACCAATCTCATACTTATCCATAATAGAGAACCATTCTGTAAATAAATAGCAAAAATCTACCTACAGTCCCTCGGCCGCCCATACAACCGAGGAACACAACCAAGTGAAAACAAACCCTCCGGCATCCCATACTACCGGAGCGTACAATCAACAAACAGTAAACAAGGGTGGAACCTCAAACCATGAATGATATGATGCATGAAGATCTCAAGTGCCATAGTATCTCTGTATGTACCTCCTCCGGCGCCGATCCGGCCCAGCAGGTAGGTTCCATGGAAGGTCTCTGCCCGTATACCTCTACTCCCCCGTATACCCCTCTTCCGGCACACGCAGCCCGTAGCCCCCGGCCCGGATAGCAAGGTCCATGAAGGTCCTCGACCCCATACCAAAACTCAGAATCAGAACATGTATCAAGATAGAGTCCCAGCCTCAATATCAAGATATATAACCAGTCTCGAATATGCATGCCCAGACCCTGTCCAGGACTAAAAATAGTAGGAAAATATCTGAAAAACCCCTCCAAGGGTGCCCGGGCGTCGCCGGGTCTAAACAGTAAAAAGTCATCTCATGTGCTCGGTCCAACCGAGGCTAAAAATCATCTCAAGTAGTAAGAAAACTCAACTAGCACTCCGGCCCTGCCGAGTCTAGTGATAATCGTAAACTGATGATTTTAAACCACAAGTGAAATCAACCATTTCCAAATCATTTCCATAAAAAAAGGGCCCCCCGGGCCATGCAAGGTTTAGAAAACAGTGTCAGTAGGCCCGAAGCCAAAACCACTGTAAAACATCGATAAAACCTCTTTATATGCATGGAAATGATATGCTCACACACAACAATAGCTGCCCAACAACTTACAATCAACCTACCGACCCTGCACAGGCCCACGGCTACTCAGCAAGCATAACCAGCCTAGAAGGATAATTCTATGCCCGGGACTCGCGGACATTCCCAAAATCCCACCTTCTATGTTCCAGAGTCAATAAGGCCTCACAGGACCACAAGGGTAAATAAATAAAATATATCGACAAATACTACAAACAACGGAGGAATAAAATTAGGCGGACATGAATAAAGCGGTCAATGTCTGTGGTATCAACCTAATAAACCAACCCAAGGATGCCCATTAATACAATTTTATTTTATATATACGGAGTCTGGGGAAAATAAACCGTAACCTACCTGTCGTCCGACGACAAGCTGCTAGAACAACGATGTCCAAGCTCGAACCACTCAGAGAAAATCCAAAACTAAATCGGAATCGGAATCGGATTTGGGACGGTATAACTTAACGTAGATAATTAATGTACTGTGGTAATTTTGCACCACAATTATATTTCAAGGAGGTATTAAATGATGTTGGCAGCCACTCATATAACAATTTGTTCAATTGTTCTTCAGTGAACAAGAACCAATCAATTTATATAAAGACAATTAGCTAAATGTTAGGCAGAAACCACTACGAAATATACTTAGTTGCTGCCTTCATCTTCCACTTACACGTGGGGGTGGAGGTGGCAACCAATTTCCCTCCGTTAGGTATAAACTCGGGTATTGCGTAAATTCGTGGTAAAATAAATATAATATTTTAAATATACCATAATTAATAGAAAATCATTTCCAATAAAACCTACTATATTATAATAATAAATTTCAACATAGCTAAATTTACTATCTCCATTAATATATTACGGAGTATAAAAACCTTATAAAATAAATACGTATACACTTATATCGTATCAAATATATTTTCCATAAACCTTAAAATATTTTGGAAAGGAAATAATAATATAATTTTACCAATTTCAACTTTTAAATAACGTATTTTCGAATACACGCACGATACTAATAAAGTTCTTAAATTTAGGCTCGTAATTTGCCTACGCACGATTTCGATATTCAAAAATTCTCTCGGGATCCTCCCTTATATTTTATCACTGTTTCAGAACTGAAATAGCATTTTAAAACGTAAAATTGAAGCTTAAATCGGGTTAAACCCGACCCGATTCGCGACCCGGTTCGCGACCCGTTTTCTGCCAGACAGTCCGCGGTAAAACAGTCATAACTCTTTGCTCCGAGATTATTTGGACGTGCGGTTTTGTACGTTGGAAACTAGACTCGTAGACCTTCGATTTGGTATTTCGGGGGACTTCTAACTCTTTATATATTGGGAGAAAAGCCCCGACACATTTGACCCAAAGTTCAGAAAATTGTTAAAGATCTTACGATATCTTTTGTCGATTTGCTTGACTTCAAAACTTAAACGTGGAAATGACCGGAAGGGTCATTACATCATCCACTACTAAAAAGGGCTTTCGTCCTCGAAAGTCAAGGTCAAGGGGTTACCTGAAGGCTCAAACAGCTGCGGATACTGGGCCCGCATATCTCTCTCGGTCTCCCAGGTAGCCTCCTCGACTGGACGGTTCCTCCACTGAACCTTAACAACCGGGATTTCTCGTGACCTCAATCTCATGACATCTCTGGCCAAAATAGCTGAAGGCTCCTCAACAAAGGCTAAACCCTCATCCAACTGAACTGAATCCCACTGCAACACATGAGACTCATCTGGTACATACCGACGCAGCATCGAAACATAAAATACAGGATGTATAGCTGAAAACATCAGAGGTAAGGCTAACTGATAGGCAACGCTACCAACCCTCTGCAGAATCTCAAACGGCCCAATGTACCTGGGACTAAGCTTGCCCCGCCTACCAAATCTCATCACGCCCTTCATGGGCGATACACGGAGAAATACCAAGTCACCGACACTAAACTCCAAGGCACGAAGCCTACGATCAGCATAACTCTTCTGCCTGCTCTGAGCTGCCCGAAGTCTGTCCTGAATCACTTGGACTCGGTCTAAGGAATCTCGAAGCAATATCTGTGCTCTGTGGCCCAGCACTAAAACCATCAAACCAACCTACCGGTGATCTGCAACGCCTGCCATACAAAGCCTCAAAAGGTGCCATGCCGATACTCGAATGGAAGCTGTTATTATAAGCAAACTCTGCCAAAGGGAACAAACTGATCCCAAGAACCTCCAAAGTCAAGAACACAGGCTCGAAGCATGTCCTCCAAAATCTGAATAGTCCTCTCGGACTGGCCATCTGTCTGAGGGGGAAAAGCGGTACTAAGATGAACCTCTGTACCCAAGTCTCGCTGAATAGCCCTCCAGAACTGAGATGTAAACTGAGTGCCGCGGTCTGAAATAATAGAAGCTGGGACCCCATGCAATCGAACAATCTCACGAAGGTAGATCTGAGCTAACCTCTTTGCACCATAAGAAGTCTGAACCGGCAAGAAATGTGCTGACTTAGTCAGCCTATCAACAATCACCCATATGGAATCAAACCTCTGAGAAGTACGAGGCAAACCAACAATGAAGTCCATAGTAATCCCTTCCCACTTCCACTCAGGAATGGGAAGTCGCTGCATCAAACCACCCGGTCTCATGTGCTCGAACTTAACCTGCTGACAGTTCAAACACCGAGATACGAACTCTGCTATATCCCGCTTCATACCACTCCACCAGTAAAGCTGCCTCAAGTCTCTATACATCTTCGCTGTGCCAGGGTGAATGGAATATCTAGTACAATGTGCCTCACGAAGTATCAACTGAATCAAATCACTAACCATCGGAACACAAAGGCGACTATCAAACCTCAGAACCCCATCTGAATCTAGAGTAGCCCGACTGGTCTCACCCTGAACAACCCAATCACGAAGGTCACACAACTGCTGCTCCTCAAACTGGCGGCTCTGAATCTGATCAATCAAAGTAGAACAAACCTCAATACTGGCAAGAACTCTGCTAGGATCCGACAAGTCAAGCCTAACTAAACGGTTAGCCAAGGACTGAATATCCAAGGCCAACGGCCGCTCTGAAACTGAAAGAGAAGCTAGGCTACCCATACTCACTGTCTTCCGACTCAAGGCATCCGCTACCACGTTTGCCTTACCCGGATGATACAGAATAGTGAAGTCATAGTCCTTCAGTAACTCGACCCATCTCCTCTGCCTCGAGTTCAACTCCCGCTGACTCATGATATACTGAAGACTACGGTGATCGGTGAAGATATCACAGTGAACTCCATATAAGTAATGCCTCCAGATCTTGAGCGCGAAAACTACTGCCTCCAACTCTAAGTCATGAGTGGGGTAGTTGCGCTCGTGAACCTTCAGCTGCCTCGACGCATAGGCTACTACCCGACCCTGCTGCATCAACACACAACCAAGACCAACCCCAGAAGCATCACAATACACGGAGAAGCTCTGACCCTCAATCGGCAAGGTCAAAACTGGAGCTGAAGTCAATAAGGCCTTAAGCCTCTGGAAGCTATCCTCACACTGATCCGACCACTGAAATGGAACATCCTTCCTAGTCAGCATAGTCAAGGGTGCTGCTATGGAAGAAAATCCCTCAACGAACCGTCTGTAGTAACCTGCTAACCCAATAAAGCTGCGAACCTCAATAACAGTAGTAGGTCTAGGCCACTCACAAACCGCTGAAATCTTTCCCGGATCAACCCTAATCCCATCCTTAGACACCACGTGCCCTAGAAATGCAACTGACTCAAGCCAAAACTCACACTTTGAGAACTTGGCATAAAGCTGATGATCTCTCAAAGTCTGGAGTATAACCCTCAAGTGCTGCTCATGCTCATCTCGGCTACGCGAATATACCAAGATGTCGTCTATAAAAACTATCACAAATGAGTCCAAATACGGGCCAAGAACCCTATGCATCAAATTCATAAAGGCTGCGGGGGCATTAGTCAACCCGAAAGACATCACCAGGAACTCATAATGGCCATAACGTGTCCTGAATGTTGTCTTAGGGATGTCCTCCGCCCTAATCCTCAACTGATGGTACCCAGACCTCAAATTAATCTTCGAAAACACAACTTAACCCTGAAGCTGGTCAAACAAATCATCAATCCTTGGCAACGGATACCTATTCTTCACTGTCACCCTATTCAGCTGCCGATAATCAATACACATGCGCATCGACCCATCCTTCTTCTTCACGAAGAGAACAGGAGCACCCCAAGATGACACACTAGGTCTAATAAACCTCTTAGCTAATAGATCCTGGAGCTGCTCCTTAAGCTCCCTCAACTCAGCAGGAGCCATACGGTAAGGGGGAATAGAAATGGGCCTAGTGCCCGGCTCTAGCTCAATAGCAAAATCAATATCTCTCTCAGGTGGAAGGCCTGGCAGGTCGGTAGGAAATACATCGAGAAAGTCTCTAACCACAGGAACAGACTCAGGGGAAATGGGGTCAGCACTAACATCTCGGACATATGCTAGATAAGCTAAACACCCATGGGAAATCAACTTTCTAGCTCGAATCCAAGAGATGATCCCAGATGGTGCATGGCTAACAGAACCCTGCCACACAACCGGGGATACACCGGGCACGGCTATGGTAATGGTCTTGGCATAACAATCCAAAACCACACGGTGAGGGGACAACCAGTCCATGCCCAGTATCACATCAAAATCTAGCATATCAAGAATCATCAAGTCTCCCCAAGTCTCTGAATCACTAATAGATAACATACAGGATCTCACAATCCGATCCACTACTAAAGAATCTCCTACTGGGGTCGAAACAGAAACAGGAACAGATAATGGCTCACTAGCCATCCCCAAACAAGGTACAAAGTAGGCAGATACATATGAACAAGTGGATCCAGGATCAAATAAAGCCATAGCAGGCTGATGGCACACAAAAATCGTACCTGTAATCACAGCATCTGAGGCCGCTGCCTCTGGTCTCCTAGGGACCGCATAAAACTGACGACGACCTCCACCTGCCCGACCGCCATCCCTACCACCTGCTCTACCGCGTGGCGCACCACCTCTAATCTGACGACCACCCCCTCTAGCAGGGGGCTGAACTGCCCGTAAAGGCTCGGCTAACTGAACTGTACCCTGCTGAGGGCAATCTTTAGCAAAATGACCCATCGTACCACAAGTAAAACAAGCCCCTATCGGCCTACTCTGTCGAGATAAACCCACAAATCCCGAATGACCACCACGACCTGATGCCCCAGAAACTGTACCCCTCAAAGACTGGCCGTCATAGCCCTGATGGCTGCCCTGACCCTGCTCGAACTGGGTACTACCAAAGGTCTGAAGAGAAGACTGAACCGGTCGGCTGGGCTGACCCTGGTACTGCTGTGGCTGATAACCCCGGCTCCACTGGCCAGGACCTCTACCGCCATATCTGGAACCACTATAGACACCCTGATGCCGAGGCCTCTTATCTCTAGACCCCTGATCATGTCGTTGTAGGTCCTCTACAGTGCGAGCATAGTCCACAATGGCCTGGAATGACCGACCACTGGCAATCAATATCTCAGCTGGCTGCCTGATCTCTAGCCTCAAACCCTATACAAATCTACGAATCCTATCAGCCTCGGTAGGAATGATCATAGCTCCGAACGGTGCTAGCTGATGAAAGCGGGTCTCATACTCCGAGATAGTCATAGATCTTTGCACAAGGTGAGTAAACTTCTCCCTGCGACGCTCCCGATCACTCTGGGTAGGAACTTGGCCATAAAGGCCTCATAAAACTCAGACCAGGTCAAAGGAGGTGACGATGGTGGTCTACAAGCAACTTGAGCCCTCCACCATAACTTCGTTGGGCCCTCTAACTGGTAGGTAGTATAACCAACCCCGTGAGTCTCCAATAAACCCAGATGATGCAACATCTCCTCACAGGTGGTAATAAAGTCATGCGGATCCTGCCCAGAAGTACCCGCAAATCTCGGGGGTGCTAACCTCAAAAATCTGCCCAATGCCTTCTGCTCTGTCTCTGTCATAACTGGGCGAGGAGCAAGAGGCTGTGCAACAGATGGAACCGGAACGACCTCCGCACGGGGAGCCATAGTAGCAGGCTGCGCTCCTAAGCTCTGTGCACCCAGGGCTGCCCCCTGAGCAGATGTCTGCACTACCTCAGAAGGCCGCTCTCCAATCACACCCAAAAGCTGCAATAGTAATCCCCGAATATCTGGAGACTGAGCTGTGGGTGGAGCTGGCACAGAAGTGGGCACTAGAGCTGGTACCGGAGCTGGCGCTGGAGCTGGTGGTACCTGGGCTGCCCCCTGAACCACATGCTGCTCGGGCTCTATCTCCATGCTAGCAGCTCTAGCAGGTGCCACTGATCGAGGGCGTCCTCGACCCCTAGCTGGAGTGGGAAGATCATCCTCGCATGCTGCCGATGATCTCGTACGAACCATCTGCGGAAGAATGAAGTAGAACAAATGAGATCTCTAGAAACTTCAAGGGTACAACGCACGACACAGAAGAAATGAAAGAGTGAAATTTCCTAAAATGCCACTGTAGCCTCCCAAAGATTGAGTACGGACGTCTCCGCCCCGATCCGCAGGACTCTACTAGACATTGGCTCCTATACCGATGACACCGGTGAACCTAAAGCTCTGATACCAAGTTGTCACGACCCGATTTCTCGGTCATGATGGCACCTACAACCCCAAGTAGGTGAACCAATCCCTGTAGCCCAGAACAGTTAGTAATGGGCTACTATCTAACAAATAAGAGAATAAGACGAGTAAAATAGATAACAGGTATATAAATATATACATATGCGGAAACTAAACCAAACCCCAAGACCTGGTATTATAGTACAGAGCCAAACTACATACATGGAGTACAAGTAAACCAAAACTATATATACAGATGTCTCTGAATGGAAATAGAGTACATGAAGCAAAAGATAAACTAAAGCTAAGCTTCGATCGCCAAGAGCCCACCTTCAGCCTGAAGTAGTTTTCAACAGATCTCCAAGCACGAATCTCAATGATCTAACGGCGATGGCCCACACTAGGATCTGCACCCAAAGATGCAGGGGGTAGGGGTGAGCACCAAATGCGAAGCATAAGGTACCCAGTAGGTATCATAGGCCGACTGGGCACATATAAGATAAAAGAGCAGTAATAGACAGAATAGAAGCAATCAGTCACAGAAATCAACGAAAGGTACACAGGAACTAGCCCAGAGGGAATTCAACAGAACCACATATGAGGATAGTAAGCAGAATATACACACCAAAGGCACAGGTGAAAGTAAGAAACAACGCACCTGGGATCCTTGCAACAACAGTGTATACAAAATAAGTTTATGAAATGGACGGTATACCGGTAATCTCAAGTGTAAGAAGAAGGGAGAAAGAATAATAATAGGCATGCTCAAGACATGAATCAATACTCAACTAATCATATCAACCTCAAATCCAGAAACTAACACCCTGGCAGTACCAATCTCATACTTATCCATAATAGAGAGCCATTCTGTAAATAAATAGCAAAAGTCTACCTACAGTCCCCCGGCCGCCCATACAACCGAGGAACACAAACAAGTGAAAACAAACCCTCCGGCATCCCATACTACCGGAGCGTACAATCAGCAAACAGCAAACAAGGGTGGAACCTCGAACCATGAATGATATGATGCATGAAGATCTCAAGTGCCATAGTATCTCTGTATGTACCTCCTCCGGCGCCGATCCGGCCCCAGCAGGTAGGTTCCATGGAAGGACTCTGCCCGTATACCTCTACTCCCCCGTATACCCCTCTTCCGGCACACGCAGCCCGTAGCCCCTGGCCCGGATAGCAAGGTCCATAGAGGTCCTCGACCCCATACCAAAACTCAGAATCAGAACATGTATCAAGATAGAGTCCCAGTCTCAATATCAAGAAATAGAACCAGTCTCGAATATGCATGCCCAGACCCTGTCCAGGACTAAAATAGTAGGAAAATATCTGAAAAACCCCTCCAAGGGTGCCCGGACGTCGCCGGGTCTAAACAGTAAAAAGTCATCTCATGTGCTCGGTCCAACCGAGGCTAAAAATCATCTCAAGTAGTAAGAAAACTCAACTAGCACTACGGCCCTGCCGAGTCTAGTGATAATCGTAAAACTGATGATTTTAAACCACAAGTGAACTCAACCATTTCCAAATCATTTCCATCAAAAACGGGCCCCCCGGGCCATGCAAGGTTTAGAAAACAGTGTCAGTAGGCCCGAAGCCAAAACCACTATAAAACATCGATAAAACCTCTTTATATGCATGGAAATGATATGCTCACACACAACAATAGCTGCCCAACAACTTACAATCAACCTACCGACCCTGCACAGGCCCACAACTACTCAGCAAGCATAACCAGCCTAGAAGGATAATTCTATGCCCGGGACTCGCGGACATTCCCAAAATCCCACCTTCTATGTTCCAGAGTCAATAAGGCCTCACAGGACCACAAGGGTAAATAAATAAAATATATCGACAAATACTACAAACAACGGAGGAATAAAATTAGGCGGACATGAATAAAGCGGTCAATGTCTGTGGTATCAACCTAATAAACCAACCCAAGGATGCCCATTAATACAATTTTATTTTATATATACGGAGTCTGGGGAAAATAAACCGTAACCTACCTGTCGTCCGACGACAAGCTGCTAGAACAACGATGTCCAAGCTCGAACCACTCAGAGAAAATCCAAAACTAAATCGGAATCGGAATCGGATTTGGGACGGTATAACTTAACGTAGATAATTAATGTACTGTGGTAATTTTGCACCACAATTATATTTCAAGGAGGTATTAAATGATGTTGGCAGCCACTCATATAACAATTTGTTCAATTGTTCTTCAGTGAACAAGAACCAACCAATTTATATAAAGACAATTAGCTAAATGTTAGGCAGAAACCACTACGAAATATACTTAGTTGCTGCCTTCATCTTCCACTTACACGTGGGGGTGGAGGTGGCAACCAATTTCCCTCCGTTAGGTATAAACTCGGGTATTGCGTAAATTCGTGGTAAAATAAATATAATATTTTAAATATACCATAATTAATAGAAAATCATTTCCAATAAAACCTACTATATTATAATAATAAATTTCAACATAGCTAAATTTACTATCTCCGTTAATATATTATGGAGTATAAAAACCTTATAAAATAAATACGTATACACTTATATCGTATCAAATATATTTTCCATAAACCTTAAAATATTTTGGAAAGGAAATAATAATATAATTTTACCAATTTCAACTTTTAAATAACGTATTTTCGAATACACGCACGATACTAATAAAGTTCTTAAATTTAGGCTCGTAATTTGCCTACGCACGATTTCGATATTCAAAAATTCTCTCGGGATCCTCCCTTATATTTTATCACTGTTTCAGAACTGAAATGGCATTTTAAAACGTAAAATTGAAGCTTAAATTGGGTTAAACCCGACCCGATTCGCGACCCGATTCGCAACCCGTTTTCTGCCAGACAGTCCGCGGTAAAACAGTCATAACTCTTTGCTCCGAGATTATTTGGACGTGCGGTTTTGTACGTTGGAAACTAGACTCGTAGAACTTCGATTTGGTATTTCGGGGGACTTCTAACTCTTTATATATTGGGAGAAAAGCCCCGACACATTTGACCCAAAGTTCAGAAAATTGTTAAAGATCTTACGATATCTTTTGTCGATTTGCTTGACTTCAAAACTTAAACGTGGAAATGACCGGAAGGGTCATTACATATTGCTACTGAATAATTTGCACTTATTATGAATTTAAATTTTTGGTATATTAGATTACCTTTTACTGCACTTATTACACTTTTTTCTATAGGTTGTATAATTCTATCATCCGCTAAATATATTTCTATAGGGGTATCTATTCCTTCTCTAAAACATGCTTTTATTAGTATTTCTGTTCCTCCTAAATGTACGTATTTTATTGGATTTTTTGCTTTTATATCTTGTATTTCTTTATTTAGTACTTTTTTATTTAAGATTGGTATTCTAGCTTTACCTTTAATATATTTACAATCTATTATTTGTTCTCTTTGGCTTATTACATAATATTCTTCTTTTTGTCTTTTAAACCAAATTTTTATTGTTGGTACCTCTAATATTTTATCTATGCTTAGATCTAATTCTTTTTCCTTTATTTGTTCAAATATATTGGTGTCAAATATTATTTTTTGTTCTGAGGATTGTTCATCTTGATATTCTTCTTGTTGTATTATCCTTATATCTTTTTCAGTCATAATTTTCTTCATCCGATTCTTCTATCTTATTATTTATATCGTTTTCGCTTTCGTTTTCTGATAATTCATTTTCTGATAATTCATATATACTATCTTCACTTTCTAATTCATAATCTATCACTTTCTAATAGATGATAAAAATATAGATAGATCATTAGTTTTATACTGGAAAATATCGGGAATAGAACTAGCACCAGGAAGTAAGAAATTTACGGCAAGATGTAAAAACTTATACATCCTTACAACAAAACATAAAATAACAGCTAGAAATAAAATAAATAAAATTAAAATAGAAAATTCGTTTGAAAGAATAGTATCAGTTATAGATAACAATGATTATAGTTATGCAGAAATGGACATCGAAGAAGACTTAGAAATAGTAAAGGAAAGAATAGAAACGTCAAAACGAACAGGTAATAAAATACCCGAAACATCATCAAGAATGAGTACATCAAGAAGGATAAGTTATGTAACCCCACCACAATTAATAGAAGAAATAAAACCATATCATTATTACATAACAGGATTAATGGATCAAAGGAAATATTTAATATTAATAAACACAGGACAACAAGAAAATTATATTGCAAGAGAATTAATACCAGAAAAAGAAATAATAACAAATGAACAACAAAATTCGGAATTACCAAAGCATTAAGAAAAATTGAAGAAACAACCGAAAAAGAATTAATTATTGAAGGAATACCAATATTAATAAATTTCAAAATATATCAAGGAGATAAAAATATCACGCTAGGAGCAAAGTGGTTAGAAAAAGTTAAACCATATAACCTAGAAGATAAGCAATTAACAATAAGTTATGAAAATAAAAAGATAGTAATCAAAAGAACCTTAATATGATGAAATAATAAGTTAGTATAATAAATGACAAAATATATATACTTGCCAATATAATAGTAGAAGGATACTATAATAGATATTATACACCTATGATGGATACAGGTAGTGTTTCTAGACTTTCATTTGTTAAATTTTGCAACCATAATTTTGTTGTTCCTATAAGTGTTCTTTCTATATATCCTGGTGTTTCAGCTATCGATATTTTATTGTCTATTAATTGTTTTGAGATATATCCTATCCATAATTGAATTATTTTATTTATATCTGCTACACAATCTAGATCTAAAAATTATTTAGTTATCTGCCTTGGTGTCCATTCCCTATTCGGCCTTTTTTCCCATAACGTTTTATTTTTATCATATGAATTATTGTTTGTCCTATAGTAGCTTGGATATAATTGCTTTGGATTCTTTACTCCTGATGTACTTGGTTTTTCATCAGTGCTCATATCTCCTGTATTTATTTCTGGATTTATTTTTGTTTTTTCCATTTTTTCTATTAGTTCGGTATATGTTTCACTTGTTTCTGAATAGTTTTCTTCTAGATCATTATCATTATCACTTTCTTCACTTATTTCGTCTATGCTTATTTTTGGTAGATTATCTTGTTCTTCTTCTAATTGTAATTTAAATTTTTCTATTTCATTTGTCAGTTTTAACTCTTGTTCCTCTTCTCTACATTTTTCTTTTTCTTTTTGCTTACTTGCATATAATTGTTTTAGCATTTCTAGTTCTTTTTCTAGTTCTATTATTTTAGTATTTTTTACTTCTTCTATTCGTTGTATTTTTTCTTTTGTTTGTTGTTGTATTTTTTCAATTTCTCGTTTCCTATCTATTTCTTCATTTTCTTTTGTTATTCTAACCATTGCAGTTAATTTATCTTCTAATTTTACCGTTTCTTTTTCTAGCATTAAATTTAAATTATCTCCTATTTTTTAATATGTTCTTCCTAAATTAGAAAATACTATTGTTATCTTTAGTCCTTCCGGATTTACATATGTTTTTTCTTCTAATGCGAATTCTTCTTTATTCATTTATAAATTATGTTGGTATTTATATTCTAGACTGTCTACGGGCTATACCACAATGGTAACAGAGCTACCAATGTGTTTTACTCCCGCACGAAACGCACGTGTTAAGGCCTTTACCCGCAGGGGGCCAACAGGTGGCTGAGCCAGAACTCCGGTAAGGACCGCAATCGCATACCTCGGCTCTGATACCATTTTTGGAGTCTCTGTGCGCGGTATGTGTACAGAAGTATTTTTATTCATTATTATTTTTAATTGGGACTATATCTGAATATATATCTGATTCGTATGGCCAGAAATCTTCTGTAGAATTAATAATTTTATCAATTATAATTTGTTGTAAATCTCTGTTAAGATTAACTGTTTTAATTATAGTGATTAACATTTTATCTTTAAAGAATATTTGGTATTTTGAGGGGTTACTTATTATTTTTAAGTCGTGGGTAGATTTATCCATTTTTGTAGTTGAGTTCATTATTTATTGATCTGAATATAAATCTAGTTCGTATAAATCTAAATTATCTATGTCATCTGGTATAATTAGTTCTATCCATCTTTGTTCCATTATTTCTATTATCTCGAAGGTAACTAAAATATCGTAGATTTTTCTCCTAATATCGTTATTAAGTTGTTTAAGGATATATAATATGAGTATTTTATAATTATAATCATCATTTATTAGGTATGTATTATTTCTCATTAAATCGATATTTATTCTTGTTATTCTTGTCATGTTTTTTACTAAACATATTCCCTCTAATCTCTTTGTTTATCATAAAGTTCATCATCCTTTAATAAGTTATTTTTGAACAATCTTTTCTAGCCACTACCATGCTTTTCTTGCTTCAATCGTTTACCCTAACAGCGCCTCAACTTTGTCTACTCCCCTAAACGGCCTCCTTGCCTACCGGTTTCAACCTTAGGATGGCATAGTCTGGGCTTAACTACTCTCAACAATATTAGGCCATGGCAAGCTTTCTCAAGATGTTCTTCATAACAGTACTAAAACATGATAAACAATTATGATATAAAAGAGATTATAAGGAATATAAAAGTTTAGCTATACATGACTATGAATAAGTATACCTGATTTTTTAGCTCTTCTAGATGCTCCATAGCTTATTTAAAAGATATATCTTATTTATATATATGGAAGATTTTTACAAGTGAGAAATTGAGAAGATTTTCTATGATTTTTTCTGATTTCGCTGCTGCCTCCTCCTCCATCCTCCTACCTCCTTTTATAGAAGGAGAAAACGACTCTTACTATTTACAAATAACTCTTACTATTCACAAATGACCTTTCATGAACGACCTTTAATGTTCATGAATTACTCTTACTATTTACTTTACGACTTTTTTATAATAAAACAAAAATTATACTATTCCTACTTTTACATCTGTCCACTATTTTATGGCTTTTTACAACACGATACAAAAACTTAAATAGCTGATAGTGACATTTATCTACTTGACAGGGACATTTACCTAAAACTCTACATTTTTTTCAAACTTTGCTTTCTTCCTTTTTCCACATGTCTTATTTCTTTCCGCATATCTTTCTTCAACTTTCACGCATTTTCTTTTTTGTCTTCTTCCACGTATCTTCTTTTCTCCATATTTCTATTCCAGTTGTACAGCTGGTATCTCTGTCATGTCTCCTCCATTGCATTTTGAACAACGGTGATCTGGATATTTGTGACTAATTATCTTGCAATATCTTGTTAATAGATTTTGAGAAATAAATTCATTCTTTAATGCTCTTGTCGTTGGTTTTTCTTCTGGTCTAAGTAATGATAATATCCATTGCTTGACTTCTTCCATATCTGCTTCTCTTACACTTCTTGAGTTTGAGTAAATCATTAACTGGTCTCTGGCGTAGTAGCTCCATATCGCGTTTCCGTTTAGATAATTATCTGCTAGCTCTTGAATAATAGTTGAAATTCTAATAATTCGTTTGTTTGCATAGAAATTGGGTATCTCGATCATAGGAATTTCTGGTTGTGTTATTATATCATCTGGTAATATCATATTTTTTGTCAATCCTAGCTTTACAACTTGGATCACTGGTTTTATCTCCTCATATAATATCTCTGCTGGTGCTGTATAAAATTTCACATAGAATAAATTTCCTTTCGTAACTCTTTTGTAGGTTAGAAATGCTTGATGTATCTCTGGTATTCCTTGTAGCTCTTCTCCGTTATATGTATATACTGTACTAAGTAGTCCATAATGGTAACATGTTTTGACTAAGTTTGAACTTGTCTTTGGCTGTGCGATAAGTCTATTATATCCTTGTAATTTTTGGGTTATGTAGTCTTGGGTTGGGTCTGTAGTTGTAACTGATCTTGGGTTTAGGTTTAAATATGTCTGGATTCTATATATGTTTTGTATGTAGTTTTGGGACAAATGGTTGTATATCTTTTTCTCTTGTTGTAAACTTGCTGCGTATGTATTTATTTGGGGTGGTGCCATGACTGGTCTTTGTATTTTTTGAGTAAATGGGTTTGTGAACATTGTATTTAAATTGGTATTTTTGTATTGTGATTTTGTAGGTTGTCCGCTTGTACCTGCACTTGTACCTGCAATATTAGCAAATAAATTGTTTTGGGTTTTTCGGAGTTTCCCAACGTCTCCTTCTAGCTCCAGATGTGTATAGTCTTCCTGGGGACTGCTATCTTTAGCCTTAGACTTCAGATTAACTTCATTAGTCTTTAGCTTTTTTATCTCTTCATCCATACTATCCACTTTAGTACAAAGTGTAGTAATGGCTTTGAGTATCTTATCCACTGTATTATCTTCTGGCTCAGTTTGAGTACCTTTGTCTTGATAGGTAGTCTGCAATAACATTTTTGTCAGTCCTTATTACCTCAATTGTAAATGTAAAATTTTGTATATTTAATACAAGCCTTCTTATTTCCTTCGTTGTCACCGAGTCTGGTATTTTTTGCGTTATCCACCACTTTACTTGCGTATTATATGTTCTTACAATAAATTTATTATAAACAATATATGGCTCAAATGCTAACAAACATTTATATAATCCAAATAGTTCTTTTCTATTTATTTCCCATTTTAATTGTGGTTCCGTGTATGATCCCGAATAATATCTACAATGGTGTTCTATTTCTTCATTATCATATCTATATTTGAGAATTCCTCCATAACTGTGATCACTAGAATCAGTTTCTACTATGTATGTAAATTGTCTTTTTTCATTTGGAAAATATAGTTTGGTAGTTCTTTACATAAATTTTTAATCTTTTTTATATGCATTTTATCTTTTTCGTCAAAATGGTATTCTACATCTTTCTTTAATTTTTTCTGTAGTGGTTTTAAGCTTTCTGCTAATTTAGGGATATATTCTCTTACTTGGTTAACTAATCCTAAAAATGATTGTAGCTTCTTTTTTGTGTCAAGTGTCTCATTTAAATTAATTTTTTTTTGTACTATATGCGTTTGCATTTTTATTCCATTTTTATCTATTTGTATACCTAAGAATTCTATTTGTTTTTTCATTATTTCTGCCTTCTTTTTACTTAAACTAATTCCTGATATTTCTATGATGTGTATAAATTTTTCTAGTAATTTTATATGTTCTTCCTCTGTCCTAGAATATAATAGTATATCATCTATGTATATTATGCAATCTTCTAATTGGTTGAAGTAGCTGTCCATAAAATGTTGGTATCTACCTGGTGCGTTTTTATATCCAAAGGGTAGTACATTCCATTCGTAAAATCCTTGTGGTACCGTAAATGTTGTTAGTTGCTTAGATTCATCTTCTAATTTTAAATGGTAAAATCCTGATTTGCAGTCAAATTTACTAAAATAGTTAATATCCTTGTATTTGTCTGATTTTTAGTATTTTATTTGGTATTGGATAATTATATGTTTTTGTTTTTGCATTTAAATTTCTATAATCTATAACCATTCTGCTTTTTCCTCGTTTTTGTTCACTATGTTTATTTACTATAAATGCTGGGCTAGTGTGTTTGCCATTGCTTTCTTGTATATATTTATTGTCTAATAATTCTTGTATATGCATTTTAAATTCTGTTAGATCCGTAAAATTATATTTTAAAGGTTTTTGCATTATTATACTATTTTCATCTATTAGTTCAATTTTTATTTTTGTTTTATGTTTTTCCCATCCTTGTAAGGGATTGTCATTATATAGTAGTTCTAATTTATCTTGGAGTAGTTTTATCTTATTTTTAGAAAATATGATTATTTCTATTTTATGGTTGCTTGGTGTTATAATTTCTAGTTTTTGGGTAATTTTCTCACTTCCTTTGATCCATGGTGTTGTTTTTCTTAGTTTATTTTTTACTCTTTTTGCTCCTACTCTTTGTCCACATGGAGTAGTAAACCACCAATGTGTCTTTGTTATAGTATGTGGGAATAATTTATCTAAAAATGGCATTCCTAGTAATATATCTTTATTTGTAAATTCATAACTATATATTTCTCCTATGGTTAGTATTTTATCCCATATTTGTATTTTTAGATTCCTTGCTTTATGTGTTATCATACTTCCTTCATTGTTAAATTCCGTTACTACTAAGGGTGTTTTTAATTCTTCCCATTTATCTTCTGGTAGACAATTATGTTTACACATGTTAGCTTCTGCTCCTGTATCCATCATAGGTGTATAATATCTATTATAGTATCCCTCTACTATTATCTTGGCAAGTATATATATTTTTGTCATTTATTATGTTAATTTATTATTTTATCATATTAAGGTTCTCTTGATTACTATCTTCTTATTTTCATAACTTATTGTCAATTGCTTATCTTCTAGGTTATATGGTTTAACTTTTTCTACCACTTTGCTCCTAGGGTGATATTTTTATCTCCTTGATATATTTTGAAATTTATTAATATTGGTATTCCTCCAATAATTAATTCTTTTTTGGTTGTTTCTTCAATTTTTCTTAATGCTTTTGGTAATTCCGAATTTTGTTGTTCATTTGTTATTATTTCTTTTTCTGGTATTAATTCTCTTGCAATATAATTTTCTTGTTGTCCTGTGTTTATTAATATTAAATATTTCCTTTGATCCATTAATCCTGTTATGTAATAATGATATGGTTTTATTTCTTCTATTAATTTTGGTGGAGTTACATAACTTATCCTTCTTGATGTACTCATTCTTGATGATGTTTCTGGCATTTCATTACCTGTTCGTTTTGACGTTTCTATTTTTTCCTTTACTATTTCTAAGTCTTCTTCAATGTCCATTTCTGCATAACTATAATCATTACTATCTATAACTGATAATATTCTTTCAAACGGGTTTTCTATTTTAATTCTATTTATTTTATTTCTAGCTGTTATTTTATGTTTTGTTGTAAGGTTGTATAAGTTTTTACATCTTGCCGTAAATATCTTACTTCCTGGTGCTAGTTCTATTCCCGACATTTTCCAGTATAAAACTAATGATCTATCTATATTTTTATCATCTATTGCTACTGAATAATTTGCACTTATTATGAATTTAAATTTTTGGTATATTAGATTACCTTTTACTGCACTTATTATACTTTTTCTATAGGTTGTATAATTCTATCATCCGCTAAGTATATTTCTATAGGGGTATCTATTCCTTCTCTAAAACATGCTTTTATTAATATTTCTGTTCCTCCTAAATGTACGTATTTTATTGGATTTTTTGCTTTTATATCTTGTATTTCTTTATTTAGTACTTTTTTATTTAAGATTGGTATTCTAGCTTTACCTTTAATGTATTTACAATCTATTATATGTTCTCATTGGCTTATTACATAATATTCTTCTTTTTGTCTTTTAAACCAATTTTTTATAGTTGGTACCTCTAATATTTTATCTATGCTTAGATCTAATTCTTTTCCCTTTATTTGTTCAAATATATTGGTGTCAAATATTATTTTTTGTTCTGAGGATTGTTCATCTTGATATTCTTCTTGTTGTATTATCCTTATATCTTTTTCAGTCATAATTTTCTTCATCTGATTCTTCTATCTTATTATTTATATCGTTTTCGCTTTCGTTTTCTGATAATTCATTTTCTGATAATTCATATATACTGTCTTCACTCTCTAATTCATAATCTATATATTCCATTTGTGTTTATCATCTCCTATTATTATTTCGGTAATTTGTTTTTTCTTTGGATTTTTTGGTAATTTGCAATCTCTAGCTAAGTGTCCTAGTTTTCCACAATTATAACAAGTACATTCCGTTAATTTTTTCTTTGTTTTATATGGTTTTTTATATTTGTAATTTTTTACATAATATCTTTTTCTTGGTTTTTTGTACTTATATTTTGATCTATATGGTTTATATTTACTACTATATCTTTTTATTTTCTTATATTTTTTATAATATTTATCTGTGCATCCGAATTGGGGTGCTGTTCTATCTTTACAACATGCTAAATTTCTTACTAATATTTTACCCATTTTAATATTTTCTTTGTATTTTTCACATAATTCCATAAACCAATTTTGTAAAAATTTTATTCGAGCTCCTAGGGTATCTTCTAATTCTGCTTCATTCCAATTTTTTATTATTTTTGAACTAAAAGGTTCTGGTAATTTAGTAAAATATAATTTTCTTATTTCTTTACTTTCATCTGGATTATATGTTCCTTTGTAATAATAGTTTTTAAATGCACAAGTATATTCATCTAGATAGCACATATTACATATTGCTAATTTTGACATTAAATTTCTGTTTATAATTTTTTCTTTATTTTGTTCTTCTATTTCCGTCGTCATACTACTAAATTCATTTCTTATTGCTATTTCATATTTAAATAATATTTTCGTAGCTGTTGTGGCATCTGTTCCATCATATGTTTTATCACTTTTTAGTGTTTCTAGACTTTCGTTTGTTAAATTTTGCAACCATAATTTTGTTGTTCCTATAAGTGTTCTTTCTATATATCCTGGTGTTTCAGCTATCGATATTTTATTGTCTATTAATTATTTTGAGATATATCCTATCCATAATTGAATTTTTTTATTTATATCTGCTACACAATCTAGATCTAAAAAATTATTTTGTTCAGTTATCTGCCTTGGTGTCCATTTCCTATTCGGCCTTTTTACCCATAACGTTATATTTTTATCATATGAATTATAGTTTGTCCTATAGTAGCTTGGATTTAATTGCTTTGGATTCTTTACTCCTGATGTACTTGGTTTTTCATCGGTGCTCATGTCTCCTGTATTTATTTCTAGATTTAATTTTTGTACTATATGCGTTTGCACTTTTATTCAATTTTTATCTATTTGTATACCTAAGAATTCTATTTGATTTTTCATTATTTCTGTCTTCTTTTTACTTAAACTAATTCCTGATATTTCTATGATGTGTATAAATTTTTCTAGTAATTTTATATGTTCTTCCTCTGTCCTAGAATATAATAGTATATCATCTATGTATATTATGCAATTTTCTAATTGGTTGAAGTAGCTGTCCATAAAATGTTGGTATCTATCTGGTGCGTTTTTATATCCAAAGGGTAGTACATTCCATTCGTAAAGTCCTTGTGGTACCGTAAATGTTGTTAGTTGCTTAGATTCATCTTCTAATTTTAAATGGTAAAATCCTGATTTGCAGTCAAATTTACTAAAATAGTTATATCCTTGTATTTGTCTGATTTTTAGTATTTTATTTGGTATTGGATAATTATATGTTTTTGTTTTTGCATTTAAATTTCTATAATCTATAACCATTCTGCTTTTTCCTCGTTTTTGTTCACTATGTTTATGTACTATAAATGTTGGGCTAGTGTGTTTGCTATTGCTTTCTTGTATATATTTATTGTCTAATAATTCTTGTATATGCATTTTAAATTCTGTTAGATTCGTAAAATTATATTTTAAAGGTTTTTGCATTATTATACTATTTTCATCTATTAGTTCAATTTTTATTTTTGTTTTATGTTTTCCCCATCCTTGTAAGGGATTATCATTATATAGTAGTTCTAATTTATCTTGGAGTAGTTTTATCTTATTTATAAAAAATATGATTATTTCTATTTTATGGTTGTTTGGTGTTATATTTTCTAGTTTTTGGGTAATTTTCTCACTTCCTTTGATCCATGGTGTTGTTTTTCTTAATTTATTATTTACTCTTCTTGCTCCTACTCTTTGTCCACATGGAGTAGTAAACCACCAATGTGTCTTTGTTATAGTATGTGGGAATAATTTATCTAAGAATGGCATTCCTAGCAATATATCTTTATTTGTAAATTATAACTATATATTTCTCCTATAGTTAGTATTTTATCCCATATTTTTATTTTTAGATTCCTTGCTTTATGTGTTATCATACTTCCTTCATTGTTAAATCCTGTTACTACTAAGGGTGTTTTCAATTCTTCCCATGTATCTTCTGGTAGATAATTATGTTTACACATGTTAGCTTCTGCTCCTGTATCCATCATAGGTGTATAATATCTATTATAGTATCCTTCTACTATTATCTTGGCAAGTATATATATTTTTGTCATTTATTATACTAACTTATTATTTTATCATATTAAGGTTCTTTTGATTACTACCTTTTTATTTTCATAACTTATTGTTAATTGCTTATCTTCTAGGTTATATGGTTTAACTTTTTCTAACCACTTTGCTCCTAGTGTGATATTTTTATCTCCTTGATATATTTTGAAATTTATTAATATTGGTATTCCTCCAATAATTAATTCTTTTTCGGTTGTTTCTTCAATTTTTCTTAATGCTTTTGGTAATTCCAAATTTTGTTGTTCATTTGTTATTATTTCTTTTTCTGGTATTAATTCTCTTGCAATATAATTTTCTTGTTGTCCTGTATTTATTAATATTAAATATTTCCTTTGGTCCATTAATCCTGTTATATAGTAATGATATGGTTTTATTTCTTCTATTAATTTTGGTGGAGTTACATAACTTATCCTTCTTGATGTACTCATTCTTGATGATGTTTCCGGTATTTCATTACCTGTTCGTTTTGACGTTTCTATTCTTTCCTTTACTATTTCTAAGTCTTCGTCGATGTCCATTTCTGCATAACTATAATCATTATTATCTATAACTGATACTATTCTTTCGAACGGATTTTCTATTTTAATTCTATTTATTTTATTTCTAGCTGTTATTTTATGTTTTGTTGTAAGGATATATAAGTTTTTACATCTTGCCGTAAATATCTTACTTCCTGGTGCTAGTTCTATTCCCGACATTTTCCAGTATAAAACTAATGATCTATCTATATTTTTATCATCTATTGCTACTGAATAATTTGCACTTATTATGAATTTAAATTTTTGGTATATTAGATTACCTTTTACTGCACTTATTAAACTTTTTTCTATAGGTTGTATAATTCTATCATCCGCTAAATATATTTCTATAGGGGTATCTATTCCTTCTCTAAAACATGCTTTTATTAGTATTTCTGTTCCTCCTAAATATACGTATTTTATTGGATTTTTTGGTAATTTGCAATCTCTAGCTAAGTGTCCTAGTTTTCCACAATTGTAACAAGTACATTCCGTTAATTTTTTCTTTGTTTTATATGGTTTTTTATATTTGTAATTTTTTACATTATATCTTCTTCTTGGTTTTTTGTACTTATATTTTGATTTATATGGTTTATATTTACTACTATATCTTTTTATTTTCTTATATTTTTATAATATTTATCTGTGCATCCGAATTGGGGTGCTGCTCTATCTTTACAACATGCTAAATTTCTTACTAATATTTTACCCATTTTAATATTTTCTTTGTATTTTTCACATAATTCCATAAACCAATTTTGTAAAAAATTTACTCGAGCTCCTAGGGTATCTTCTAATTCTGCTTCATTCCAATTTTTTATTATTTTTGAACTAAAAGGTTCTGGTAATTTAGTAAAATATAATTTTCTTATCTCTTTACTTTCCTCTAGATTATATGTTCCTTTATAATAATAGTCTTTAAATGCACAAGTATATTCATCTAGATAACACATATTACATATCGCTAATTTTGACATTAAATTTCTGTTTATAATTTTTTCTTTATTTTGTTCTTCTATTTCCGTCGTCATACTACTAAATTCATTTCTTATTGCTATTTCATATTTAAATAATATTTCCGTAGCTGTTGTGGCATCTGTTCCATCATATGTTTTATCACTTCTTAGTGTTTCTAGACTTTCGTTTGTTAAATTTTGCAACCATAATTTTGTTGTTCCTATAAGTGTTCTTTCTATATATCCTGGTGTTTCAGCTATCAATATTTTATTGTCTATTAATTGTTTTGAGATATATCCTATCCATAATTGAATTGTTTTATCTATATCTGCTACACAATCTAGATCTAAAAAATTATTTTGTTCAGTTATCTGCCTTGGTGTCCATTTCCTATTCGGCCTTTTTTCCCATAACGTTTTATTTTTATCATATGAATTATAGTTTGTCCTATAGTAGCTTGGATTTAATTGCTTTGGATTCTTTAATCCTGATGTACTTGGTTTTTCATCAGTGCTCATATCTCCTGTATTTATTTCTGGATTTACTTTTGTTTTTTCCATTTTTTCTATTAGTTCGGTATATGTTTCACTTGTTTCTGAATAGTTTTCTAGATCATTATCACTTTCTTCACTTATTTCGTCTATGCTTATTTTTGGTAGATTATCTTGTTCTTCTTCTAATTGTAATTTAAATTTTTCTATTTCATTTGTCAATTTTAACTCTTGTTCCTCTTCTCTACGTTTTTCTTTTTCTTTTTGCTTACTTGCATATAATTGTTTTAGCATTTCTAATTCTTTTTCTAGTTCTATTATTTTAGTGTTTTTTACTTCTTCTATTCGTTGTATTTTTTCTTTAGTTTGTTGTTGTATTTTTTCAATTTCTCGTTTCCTATCTATTTCTTCATTTTCTTTTGTTATTCTAACCATTGCGGTTAATTTATCTTCTAATTTTACCGTTTCTTTTTCTAGCATTAAATTTAGATTATCTCCTATTTTTTATATCTTCTTCCTAAATTAGAAAATACTATTGTTATCTTTAATCCTTCCGGATTTACATATGTTTTTTCTTCTAATGCGAATTCTTCTTTATTCATTTATAAATTATGTTGGTATTTATATTCTAGACTGTCTATTTGTAATTGTAATTCTAATATAACACTTCTTTGTGCTAATAGGGATTTATGGCAAACTCCTGCAAATATGTTAGTATTTAGTCTATTTTGTCTATGTTTTAATTCTTGTCTTTTTACTATAATCATTTCATTAAGCTTTTGTCTGTGTTCATTATTGTTATTAGTCATTGTTTCTTTAAGTATTTAATATATTTATATTCTGTTTTAGATATGGTATTAATTAATTTGTTTAATTTATCATTATCAGTTTTTGTAATACTGAGTTGTTTATATTCCGGGTATAGTCTTTTTAATTTTCTTCTCAATTTTCTTATCTTCTTACTAATAACTCCGGACTGCTCTTTCTTACTAATAACTCCTATATGCTCTTTCTTACTAATAACTCCTATATGCTCTAGAGACCAATTAATGATTTATTCAAATTCAAGAAGTGTAAGAGATGCAGATATGAAAGAAGTCCAGCAATGGATATTATCATTACTTAGACCAGAAGAAAAACCAACGACAAGAGCATTAAAGAATGAATTTATTTCTCAAAATCTATTAACAAAATATTGCAAGATAATTAGTCACAAATATCCAGATCACCGTTGTTCAAAATGCAATGGAGGAGACCTGACAGAGATACCAGCTGTACAACTGGAATAGAAATATGGAGAAGAATGAAGATACGTGGAGAAAAGAAGATACGTGGAAGAAGACAAAAAAGAAGATGCGGGAAAGATATGCGGAAAGAAATAAAACATGTGGAAAAAGAAAGTCAAAAAAGGAAGAAAGCAAAGTTTGAAAAATGTAGAATTTTAGGTAACTATCATTGTCAAGTAGATAAATGTCACTATCAGCTATTTAAGTTTTTGTATCGTGTTGTAAAAAGCCATAAAATAGTGGACAGATGTAAAAGTAGGAATAGTATAATTTTTGTTTTATTATAAAAAAGTCATAAAGTAAATAGTAAGAGTCATTCATGAACAGTAAAGGTCGTTCATGAAAGGTCATTTGTGAATAGTAAGAGTCATTTGTACTTTCGTTGTCACCGAGTCTGGTATTTTTCGCATTATCCACCATTTTACTTGTGTATTATCTGTTCTTACAATAAATTTATTATAAACAATATATGGCTCAAATGATAACAAACATTTATATAATCCAAATAGTTCTTTTCTATTTATTTTCCCATTTTAATTGTGGTTCCGTGTATGATCCCGAATAATATCTACAATGATGTTCAATTTCTTCATTATCATATCTATATTTGAGAATTCCTCTATAACTGTGATCACTAGAATCAGTTTCTACTTTACTTTCCTCTAAATTATATGTTCCTTTATAATAATAGTCTTTAAATGCACAAGTATATTCATCTAGATAACACATATTACATATTGCTAATTTTGACATTAAATTTCTGTTTATAATTTTTTCTTTATTTTGTTCTTCTATATCCGTCGTCATACTACTAAATTCATTTCTTATTGCTATTTCATATTTAAATAATATTTCCGTAGCTGTTGTGGCATCTGTTCCATCATATGTTTTATCACTTCTTAGTGTTTCTAGAAATCTCTGTTAAGATTAACTGTTTTAATGATAGTGATTAATATTTTATTTTTAAAGAATATTTGGTATTTTGAGCGGTTATTTATTATTTTTAAGTCATGGGTAGATTCATTCATTTTTGTAGTTGGGTCCATGTTATTTGTGAGTTAATCATTAATCTAAATATAAATCTAGTTCGTATAAATCTAAATTATCTATGTCATCTGGTATAATTAGTTCTATCCATCTTTGTTCCATTATTTTTGTTATCTCGAAGGTAACTAAAATATCGTAGATTTTTCTCCTAATATCGTTATTAAGTTGTTTAAGGATATATAATATGAGTATTTTATAATTATAATCATCATTTATTAGGCATGTATTATTGCTCATTAAATCGATATTTATTCTTGTCATGTTTTTCACTAAACATATTCCCTCTAATCTCTTTGTTTATCATAAAGTTCATCATCTTTTAATAAGTTATTTTGAACAATCTCTTCTAGCCACTACCATGCTTTTCTTGCTTCAATCGTTTACCCTAACAGCGCCTCAACTTTGTCTACTCCCCTAAACGGCCTCCTTGCCTACCGGTTTCGACCTTAGGATGGCATAGTCTGGGTTTAACTACTCTCAGCAATATTAAGCCATGGCAAGCTTTCTCAAGATGTTCTTCATAACAGTACTAAAACATGATAAACAATTATGATATAAAAGAGATTATAAGGAATATAAAAGTTTAGCTATACATGACTATGAATAAGTATACTTGATTTTTTAGCTCTTCTAGATGCTCCATAGCTTATTTAAAAGATATATCTTATTTATATATATGGAAGATTTTTACAAGTGAGAACTTGAGAGGATTTTCTATGATTTTTTCTGATTTCGCTGCTGCCTCCTCCTCCATCCTCCTACCTCCTTTTATAGAAGGAGAAAACGACTCTTACTATTTACAAATGACTCTTACTATTCACAAATGACCTTTCATGAATGACCTTTACTGTTCATGAATGACTCTTACTATTTACTTTACGACTTTTTTATAATAAAACAAAAATTATACTATTCCTACTTTTACATCTGTCCACTATTTTATGGCTTTTTACAACACGATACAAAAACTTAAATAGCTAATAGTGACATTTATCTACTTGACAGGGACATTTACCTAAAACTCTACATTTTTTTCAAACTTTGCTTTCTTCCTTTTTCCACATGTCTTATTTCTTTTCGCATATCTTTCTTCAACTTTCACGCATCTTCTTTTTTGTCTTCTTCCACGTATCTTCTTTTCTCCATATTTCTATTCCAGTTGTACAACTGGTATCTCTGTCATGTCTCCTCCATTGCATTTTGAACAACGGTGATCTGGATATTTGTGACTAATTATCTTGCAATATCTTGGTAATAGATTTTGAGAAATAAATTCATTCTTTAATGCTCTTGTCGTTGGTTTTTCTTCTGGTCTAAGTAATGATAATATCCATTGCTGGACTTCTTCCATATCTGCTTCTCTTACACTTCTTGAGTTTGAGTAAATCATTAAGTGGTCTCTGGCGTAGTAGCTCCATATCGCGTTTCCGTTTAGATAATTATCTGCTAGCTCTTGAATAATAGTTGAAATTCCAATAATTCGTTTGTTTGCATAGAAATTGGGTATCTCGATCATAGGAATTTCTGGTTGTGTTATTATATCATCTGGTAATATCATGTTTTTTGTCAATCCTAGCTTTACAACTTGGATCACTGGTTTTATCTCATCATATAATATCTCTGCTGGTGCTGTATAAAATTTCACATAGAATAAATTTCCTTTCGTAACTCTTTTGTAGGTTAGAAATGCTTGATTTATCTCTGGTATTCCTTGTAGCTCTTCTCCGTCATATGTATATACTGTACTAAGTAGTCCATAATGGTAACATGTTTTGACTTGGTTCGAACGAATTAGTTTAAGTAAAAAGAAGGCAGAAATAATGAAAAATCAAATAGAATTCTTAGGTATACAAATAGATAAAAATGGAATAAAAATGCAAACGCATATAGTACAAAAAATAATTAATTTAAATGAGACACTTGACACAAAAAAGAAGCTACAATCATTTTTAGGATTAGTTAACCAAGTAAGAGAATATATCCCTAAATTAGCAGAAAGCTTAAAACCACTGCAGAAAAAATTAAAGAAAGATGTAGAATACCATTTTGACGAAAAAGATAAAATGCATATAAAAAAGATTAAAAATTTATGTAAAGAACTACCAAACTATATTTTCCAAATGAAAAAAGACAATTTACATACATAGTAGAAACTGATTCTAGTGATCACAGTTATGGAGGAATTCTCAAATATAGATATGATAATGAAGAAATAGAACATCATTGTAGATATTATTCGGGATCATACACGGAACCACAATTAAAATGGGAAATAAATAGAAAAGAACTATTTGGATTATATAAATGTTTGTTAGCATTTGAGCCATATATTGTTTATAATAAATTTATTGTAAGAACATATAATACGCAAGTAAAGTGGTGGATAACGCAAAAAATACCAGACTCGGTGACAACGAAGGAAATAAGAAGGCTTGTATTAAATATACAAAATTTTACATTTACAATTGAGGTAATAAGGACTGACAAAAATGTTATTGCAGACTACCTATCAAGACAAAGGTACTCAAACTGAGCCAGAAGATAATACAGTGGATAAGATACTCAAAGCCATTACTACACTTTGTACTAAAGTGGATAGTATGGATGAAGAGATAAAAAAGCTAAAGACTAATGAAGTTAATCTGAAGTCTAAGGCTAAAGATAGCAGTCCCCAGGAAGACTATACACATCTGGAGCTAGAAGGAGACGTTGGGAAACTCCGAAAAACCCAAAACAATTTATTTGCTAATATTGCAGGTACAAGTGCAGGTACAAGCGGACAACCTACAAAATCACAATACAAAAATACCAATTTAAATACAATGTTCACAAACCCATTTACTCAAAAAATACAAAGACCAGTCATGGCACCACCCCAAATAAATACATACGCAGCCAGTTTACACCAAGAGAAAAAAATATACAACCATTTGTCCCAAAGCTACATACAAAACATATATAGAATCCAGACATATTTAAACCTAAACCCAAGATCAGTTACAACTACAGACCCAACCCAAGACTACATAACCCAAAAATTACAAGGATATAATAGACTTATCGCACAGCCAAAGACAAGTTCAAACTTAGTCAAAACATGTTACCATTATGGACTACTTAGTACAGTATATACATATGACGGAGAAGAGCTACAAGGAATACCAGAGATACACCAAGCATTTTTAACCTACAAAAGAGTTACGAAAGGAAATTTATTCTATGTGAAATTTTATACAGCACCAGCAGAGATATTATATGACGAGATAAAACCAGTGATCCAAGTTGTAAAGCTAGGATTGACAAAAAATATGATATTACCAGACGATATAATAACACAACCAGAAATACCTATGATCGAGATACCCAATTTCTATGCAAACAAACGAATTATTGGAATTTCAACTATTATTCAAGAGCTAGCAGATAATTATCTAAACGGAAACGCGATATGGAGCTACTACGCCAGAGACCAGTTAATGATTTACTCAAACTCAAGAAGTGTAAGAGAAGCAGATATGGAAGAAGTCCAGCAATGGATATTATCATTACTTAGACCAGAAGAAAAACCAACGACAAGAGCATTAAAGAATGAATTTATTTCTCAAAATCTATTAACAAGATATTGCAAGATAATTAGTCACAAATATCCAGATCACCGTTGTTCGAAATGCAATGGAGGAGATATGACAGAGATACCAGCTGTACAACTGGAATAGAAATATGGAGAAGAATGAAGATACGTGGAATAAAAATATGGAAGATACGTGGAAGAGATAAAAGAGACGCGGAAGAGACAAAAAGAAATGAATGCGGAAAGAAATGAAGATATGAGACATGTGGAAAAATAGAAAAAAGAAGTCAAAAAAAGAAGAAAGTAAAGTTTGAAAAATGTAGAATTTTAGGTAAATATCATTGTCAAGTAGATAAATGTCGCTATCAGCTATTTAAGTTTTTGTATCGTGTTGTAAAAAGACATAAAATAGTGGACAGATGTAAAAGTAGGAATAGTATAATTTTTGTTTTATTTATAAAAAAGTCGTAAAGTAAATAGTAAGAGTCATTCATGAACAGTAAAGGTCGTTCATGAAAGGTCATTTGTAAATAGTAAGAGTCATTTGTAAATAGTAAGAGTCGTTTTTTCCTTCTATAAAAGGAGGCAAGAGGATGAAGGGAAGAGGCATCAGATCAAGAGGCATGAGATCAGATCAGATCAGATCAATCAGAACATCATCGAGCATAAGAAAATCCTTCACCCCTCAATCCTCATTTGTAAACTTTCCATATATAAATAAAATATATCTTTTAAATAAGCTATGGAGCATCTAGAAGAGCTAAAAAATCAGGTATACTTATTCATAGTCATGTATACCTAAGCTTTTATATTCCTTATAATCTCTTTTATATCATAATTGTTTATCATGTTTTAGTACTGTTATGAAGAACATCTTGAGAAAGCTTGCCATGGCCTAATATTGCTGAGAGTAGTTAAACCCAGACTATGCCATCCTAAGATCGAAACCGGTAGGCAAGGAGGCCATTTAGGGGAGTAGACAAAGTTGAGGCGCTGTTAGGGTAAACGATTGAAGCAAGAAAAGCATGGTAGTGGCTAGAAAAGATTGTTCAAAAATAACTTATTAAAGGATGATGAACTTTATGATAAACAAAGAGATTAGAGGGAATATGTTTAGTAAAAAACATGACAAGAATAAATACCGATTTAATGAGCAATAATACATATGTCACGACCCGATTTCTCGGTCATGATGGCACCTACAACCCCCGGTAGGTGAACCAATCCCTGTAGCCCAGAACAGCTAGTAATGGGCTACTATCTAACAAATAGGAGAACAAGACGGATAAAATAGATAATATGAACGTAAATATATACAAATGCGGAAAACTAAACCAAACCCCAAGACCTGGTATCATAGTACAGAGCCAAACTACATACATGGAGTACAAGTAAACCAAAACTATATATACAGATGTCTCTGAATGAAATAGAGTACATGAAGCAAAAGATAAACTAAAGCTAAGCTCCGATCGCCAAGAGCCCACCTTCAGCCTGAAGTAGTCCTCAACAGATCTCCACGCACGAATCTCAACGATCTACCGGCGATGGCCCACACTAGGATCTGCACCCAAAGATGCAGGGGGTAGGGGTGAGCACCAAATGCGAAGCATAAGGTACCCAGTAGGTATCATAGGCCGACTGGGCACATATAAGATAAAAGCGCAGTAATAGACAGAATAGAAGCAAACAGTCACAGAAATCAACGAAAGGTACACAGGAACTAGCCCAGAGGGAAATCAACAGAACCACAGATGAGGCTAGTAAGCAGAATATACACACCAAAGGCACAGGTGAAAGTCAGAAACAACGCACCTGGTATCCTTGCAATAACAGTGCATATAAAACAAGTTTACGAAAGGGACGGTATACCGGTAACCTCAAGTGTAAGAAGAAGAGAGAAAGAGTAATAATAGGCATGCTCAAGACATGAATCAATACTCAACTAATCATATCAACCTCAAATCCAGAGACTAACACCCTAACAGTACCAATCTCATACTTATCCATAATAGCGCACCATTCTATAAGTAAAAAGCAAAAGTCTACCTACAGTCCCCCGGCCGCCCATACAACCGAGGAACACAAACAAGTGAAAACAAAACCCTCCGGCATCCCATACTACCGGAGCGTACAATCAACAAACAACAAACAAGGGTGGAGCCTCAAACAATGAATGATATGATGCATGAAGGTCTCAAGTGAAATGGTATCTCTGTATGTACCTCCTCCGGTGCCGATCCGCGCCCAGCAGGATAGGTTCCATGGAAGGTTCTGCCCGTTATACCTCTACTCCCCCGTAACCCTCTTCCGGCACACGCAAGCCCCGTAGCCCCCGGCCCAGGATAGCAAGGTCCATGAAGGTCCTCGACCCATTACCAAAAACTCAGGAATCAGAACATGTTTCAAGTAGAGTCTCAAGCCTCAATATCAAGGATATAAAACCAGTCTCGAATAATGCATGCCCAGGGACCCTGTCCAGGACTTAAAAATTAGTAGAAAATATCTCAAAACCCCTCCAAAGGTTGCCCGGGCGTCCCGGGTCTAAACAGTAAAAAGTCATCTCAGCGTGCTCGGTCCAACCGAGCGCTTAAATATCACCTCAAGTTAAGTAAAAAACTCACTAGCATCCGGCCCTGCATCTAGTGATAATCGTTAACTTGTGATTTATAAAATCACAAGTGAAATCAACCATTTCCAAATCATTTCCATCAAAAACGGGCCCCCGGGCCATGCAAGGTTTAGAAAACAGTGTCAGTAGGCCCAAAGCCAAAACCACTGTAAAACATCGATAAAACCTCTTTATATGCATGGAAATGATATGCTCACACACAACAATAGCTGCTCAACAGCTTACAATCACCCTACCGACCCTGCACAGGCCCACAGCTACTCAGCAAGCATAACCAGCCTAGAAGGATAATTCTATGCCCGGGACTCGCGGACATTCCCAAAATCCCACATTCTATGTTCCAGAGTCAATAAGGCCTCACAGGACCACAAGGGTAAATAAATAAAATATATCGACAAATACTACACACAACGGAGGAATAAAATTAGGCGGACATGAATAAAGCGGTCAAGGTCTGTGGTACCAACCTAATAAACCAACCCAAGGATGCCCATTAATACAATTTTATTTTATATATACGGAGTCTGGGGAAAATAAACCGTAACCTACTTGTCGTCCGATGACAAGCTGCTGGAACAACGATGTCCAAGCTCGAACCACTCCGAGAAAATCCAAAACTAAATCGGAATCGGAATCGAATTTGGGATGAAATAACTTGACAAGATAATTGATTTTCTACAACAAATTTAATATAACCACAACACTAAATTGGTTCCACCAATTTCCCTCTCTGTATGCGTATGAACGTATATGGAAGGCTATGGAATTGAAGTGTTTATTGAGAGAATTAAATTCATTCTCCATTAAACATGTTCAATACATATTTAAATGTATAAAAGTTAGGTAGAAATCATTATCTTATGTGTAAGCTGATGACCGCTACTAATATACTAATTGCTGCCTCCATCTTCCACTTACACGTGGGGTTGGAGGTGGCAACCAATCCGTCCCGCTAAGTATATATTCGGGTATTGCATAAATTCGTGGTAAAATAAATATAATATTTTAAATATACCATAATTGATAGAAAATCATTTTCAATAAAACCTACTATATTAGAATAATAAATTTCAACATAATTAAATTTACTATCTCCGTTAAAATATTACGGAGTATAAAAACTTTATAAAATAAATACGTATACACTTATATCGTATCAAATATATTTTTCATAAACCCTTAAAATATTTTGAAAAGGCAATAATAATATAATTTTTACCCAAATACAACTTTTAAATAAATATTTCAAATACACGCACGATGCTAATAAAATTCTTAAGTTTAGGCTCGTAATTTGCCTACGCACGATTTCGATATTCAAGAATTCTCTCGGAATCCTCCCTTATATTTTATCACTGTTTTGGAACTGAAATGGCATTTTAAAACGTAAAATTGAAGCTTAAATCGGGTTAAACCAGACCCGATTCGCGACCCGGTTCGCAACCCGTTTCTGCCAGACAGTCCGCGGTAAAACAGTCATAACTCTTTACTCCGAGATTATTTGGACGTGCGGTTTTGTGCGTTGGAAACTAGACTCGTAGACCTTCGATTTGGTATTTCGGGGGACTTCTAACTCTTTATATATTGGGAGAAAAGCCCCGACACATTTGGCCCAAAGTTCAGAAAATTGTTAAAGGTCTTACGATATCTTTTGTCGATTTGCTTGACTTCAAAACTTATACGTGGAAATGACCGGAAGGGTCATTACATCATCCACTACTAAAAAGGGCTTTCGTCCTCGAAAGTCAAGGTTAAGAGGGTACCTGAAGGC
>QJPP01007374.1:0-336230 GCA_003996215.1 Jaltomata sinuosa
ATAAGAGTTTTGGTTACTCGAAGGGAAGGTGTTAGGCACCCTTCAGAGCCTATCCGAAGATAGTCCTTAAACTCAGTTTAGAAACAATATTTGGAAAATTATTTGCTCATTATTTGCTAAAAGGTGATAAAAACGTGTTTTATTAATTTAAAGAAAAACTCAAAGTATATGACACATGCTACTACAGTAGGCCAAAATATAAAATATACTTGTGGTAAAAAGATGAAACATATGTACGTACATGTCAAAATATATGAAAGTTTAATAGCAATACTTTTATCGCAATTATAATTAAAGTATGTAGAACTTTATGATTTATAAGAATATATATTTAAAAGCTATGTAAACAAAATGAAAACATTTATTTATACAAATACTTTTTGTAAAGTAAAAAATATGTAGTTCTTAAAGTTTGAGAAAGTTTATGACATGTTTGTTAAAAAGAAAGTAAAGATGACGTATGTATATTCTTAAATATATATAGAAAATCATGTGAAAGTTTATTATTTAAAAGATTTGGATAAGTGAAACTAATAAGCAATAAGTATACCGGTAATAGAGAAAAAAGATATAAGAGAAAAATCATATTTGTTTTGGTAAATGTATTTCATGTAAAAGAATAATTTGAAGACTTGAGTAGAGAAACGAAAATTATTTGTTTTCATGTAAAGGAGACTTTTATTCATAAGGTAAAAATGAACATGCATTGAATATGAAAGAAAGTATTATGTACGTAAATGTAATTTGTGATAAAATAATATGTATTTAATTTAAGTAGGAAGAATAAGTAAGTTAAAAATGTAAATATATATACCTTGTAGTAGATAGCATATGACATATATATACCTTGCGTTTTGAGGCCTTAAAAAATCTGAAAATCTCAAAATATATATATATAGAATATAGCAAAATAGTTGTAAAATATTGGGGTTAGAATAAGAGAATAAACGAGTTATTAATAAATACAAAGGAGACTTGCCTAAATTAGATAAGCATTCTATAGTTTAAAGCCTAAGAATGACTAAATATTCGTTTAAAATATATTGAATCGCTACTTAATATTTTTTTGAAAATCTACCGCGAGTTATTTAAACAAGTTTTTCTCGAAACAAAACCTAAATTAGTTAATAAAAAAATCTGCACTATTCACTATTTATTATTACTATTTTTGAAAGTGTTTAACCACTAATTTTAAAGTATTTTAAAAAGGGAAACCCGAAACATTTGCCTAAACTAAAAGGTGAAGGAAACTTACTTTCAAAATTTTAAGCTAAATAGAATAATCCATGAAACTATAAACCGGAAAATAAACGTTAATCAAAAATCACAAAGAAAAGTACACATCCAAATAATACAAAGTTAGTCAAACAAATTCAAGTAATAAGGAAAGCATATAAAAAAATAAAAGGACTAAGTATGTTAAGTTCCTTTGGAGGAACTAGTCTCCTAATGAGTGACTCCGAACACCGCGATAGTTCCTAATAGTTGTTCGACCCAAAACATATTTGGGCCGAGATTGAGTTTCAAATGAGAACTCCAACCCTCCGGGGTGTACATGAAACACAAAAAAAAAGATAAGGATTAGCAACTGGCATAACAAAGTTTACAAAATGTAGAAATATGCCAAACTTAACAATAAAGTGATAAGGAAAAACAAACATGTTATTCGGTGAATACACAAAGCATATATGAAAGAACGACATGTAACCATATTTTGTTTCATGTTTTATAAACAAAGCGATCTTAGATAAACAAACAACTTCGATACTAGTTGGTTATTAGAAAAACAAAGTACACAACAAGTAGCAATATAAAACCTTATTATTTTTTCATTCACTTTAACTAAATAAGTAGCTATGAACAAATCACCTCAAAAAGTAAGGCGACACTAGTGACGGGAGGATCAAAAAAAAGAACCAAACTACTACATTAGCTCATGATAAATTCCTTAAGCTAGTATTCCCGAAATTAAACCCGAGTTAAAAACCAAAATAATGAAAATGGGGCAGCCCTCTTTTTCTAACAATGCACACTAATTTAACCACTTTTCACTAGGATTAAGGTGTTTGGAGAAAGGCTAGATCGCAAGCAAGACCACAATATTCAACAAAACGCCGGAAAATAATCATGATAAGTACATTCCTATTTTAAACAACATTTTCGGGACTAAAAAAAAATAAGTGGCAAAACCTATTGAAACTTTTAACTTAAGAATTTAAACTTCAAGAAACTCAAACATGGCATACATATACCTTTTCGATTTAAACAAAATCAGCCCCTAGTTGTGATTAAAACGAGACGGGATGATTACATACTCTTACAACTCAATCCGTAAAAGAAAGCAACAAGAAAACTCAACTTTTATGAAGAGTAAACATTGATCCTAACCTCTAGTTATGCAACAAAGGTAACCATGTACATTTAAAGACTTGGAGCCTCTTGAAATTTATTTCAAGTTGAATTCAAGGTTATAAATATTCTTCCAATACGTCATCGACTATAAATACAACCAAACAAACCAACAACTATTCTACTTCAAATTAGCCACGATAATTCAAACCAAACAAACAACAACATTTAGGACATTTGAGCCAAGTCTTGAGTTGTAACACTTCACAATCACATAGGCTAAACCAAACGATCAGAAACTGATTTGTTTCACATCTTTTACGCCTAAAATCCACCAACTAACATCCTGAGTAACTACATAATAGTCGATTAACAAAATCCAAGTGCAACGTAATTAAGACGGGATGATTTATACACTCTTGGAACTCAAGCGAAGTCAGCCAACCAACCAAGGAAAATGATAACGAACATAATACAAAGATCGAGGCTAAGTTAATAGTTCAACTCACAAACAGATTAACCAAACAGCCAACCATTTACAACAATTAAACCAAGTCTTGAATTGTAAACACTTCATAATCACATAAGCTAAACCAAACGACCAAGAAACAGATTTTGTTTCACATTTTAACGGCTAAAATCAGCCAAACAAGAACAACCAAAACTCACACGAATCAATGGATTACAAAACTAAACATAAAGTAATTAGACGGGATAGGATTTACCTTGTGTTGGGCAGCGATTGAGGCCGTTGAGTGTTGAGTTTCAAACTAGCTAACTCCGACTCCGACTCCGGTTATCCGAATAGCAATCGAAACAAAAAAAGGGCAAGATCAGCGGTGCGTATGAGCCAATTGACAGTGAACAATCAGAGAACAAATTTGTGAGCGGTTTGTCCTAATTTTTAATCTGCCTTTTTGGGTCCGTGTCTCTCTGTGTGTGTCTGTTTTTTTTTTCTCCTCTCTTTTTTTTGGTTGAAACCCAAGGGTTCCTTTTATAGCTGAAAAATTGAGGGCTCCAACGGTTTTCTTTCCAAGAATTCAAAATTCGAATTCTTGGAAAGCCAAGCTCAAAAGAAAATGATGAAGACCCAAGAAAAGATGCCTACCTTTTCAGGTTGATTTGAAAGAGAAAGTGACGGGTCGGAGGTGTAAAGCTCGGACCGTCGGGCAAAGGTTGCAACCGGCGGCGGGGGTCTTTTTCGAGGCTGCAAAAATGTCTCTGAAAAGGGGACGAGACAACTGATGAAGCGTGGAGGGAACTGCTCTTGCCATATGGACCCATGGCCTTCCTAGTAACAAGTTGTAGTTGGACGTAACATCCATTACTTGAAATAAGATGGGGAATCCAGCTGGACCTACTTGCAATGTGAGATAGATTTCTCCAATGACGCTTCTCTGCGCGCCGTCAAAAGCTCTCACCTTCACACGACTTTCCCTTATCTCTCCCATATTCACACCTAAATCTCTCAATATGGTGAAAGGACAGATGTTGCATCCAGAACCGCCGTCGATCAAAACTCTAGTTACGATCTTATCACAGCACTTGACCGCGATGTGAAGTGCTTTGTTGTGGCCAACACCTTCTGCTGGTAATTCATCATCATGGAAAGAGATTTTGTTCACTTCCACCATTTTTCCAATTGTTGAAGCCAATGTGTCACTTGTAGTTTCTTTTGGTACGCTAACTCCGCTCAGAACTTGTACCAAAGCGTTCCTATGGGCTTCAGAACTCATTAGCAAGGACATAATGGAAATGTGGGCTGGTGTCTTCATTAGTTGTTCCTCGATTGAGTAATCTTTAGACTGCATCTTCTTCCAAAATTCTGTGGCTTCTGCATCAGTAACATTCTTCTTTGGATTTTGTTCTTTCCCGGGAACCCCTCGATTTAGATCCTCCGGGGTATAACACCTTCCCGACCTAGTCATTCTGTGAGCCACAGCAGCGTCTATCATTTTGCCTTTGGCTCCCGTCCGATAATCCCATGGGACTGCTTTAGTGTCGTAGTCAGGCTTTCCAGCGGCTATAGTGGTTACCATAACTCTCGGCAGGTAGGTTTGAATAGTCAAAGGTTCTCTCAACTGAACTGTGATAAAGGGTTGCGCTGGAGATGTGGCGGCAACTTCTTCTGTGTTCCAGATAGGCACGATATTCCCTTCCAGGTCATACTCTTCCTCCAGGGTAATCATGTTGACTCCTCGATTCTCATGATTTGGTAGAGGATTGTTGTTCACATTTGGAGGAGTATCGGTGCATTTAATTACTCCTTTTCTGATAAGAGACTCGATCTGGTTCTTCAAGCTAAAACACTCCTCCGTGTCATGTCCTTGGATTCCCGAGTGGTATGCACATCGCTTATTTCCATCAAAGCTTCGTGGTATCGGATCAGGGATTCTTCCCTCAATCGGCTGCAACAAATCTGCTACCCTCAACCTTTCAAACAATTGAGCCAAAGGCTCGGCAATAGGAGTGTAGGTGCGGGTATTTCTGGCTTCAAAATTAGGACGTGGTCTTGGTGCATATGCTGGCCTATTTTGGTGAACTGGAGCTTGGACAGGGGCATACGGCTTCGGTGGATTTTGGTGTGCTGGAGCTCGAGGTGGATTATAGTGTGGCTGGGTACTATATACTGGAACATGTGCGATAATTTGGGAGTTGTTAGGGTATCGGTGGGATGGTCCTCCGTGCTGGTAGTAAGGTGTGACGGCTGAGATGTCTTCCTTCTTCCTCTTGATACCACCAATGGAACCTGACTGTATGGCCTTGCTTGCGGCTTGTAGTGCGACCATAGACTGAATTTTCCCAGACTTAATACCTTCCTCAATGAAGTCTCCCATCTTGACCAAGTCAGCGAACTTTTGGCCCATCATTGACATCATTTTGTCGAAGTAGACGCCTTCATGAGCTCGGATAAAGTACTTAGAGAGTTCATTTTCGTCAAGTGGGGGTTGGATCCGAGCAGCCTCAGTCCTCCATCTCCATGAATATTCTTGAAATGATTCAGATGGCTTCTTTTGTATGTTGGCAAGTGAGAATCTGTCTGGAGTGATTTCGGTATTAAACCTGAAGCGATTCATGAAATCTTCGGCCATTTCTTGCCAATCACGCCATTTGCGAGGGTCTTGGCGAGTGTACCAAGTTAGAGCTTCTCCTGACAGACTTTGAATGAACAGTTTCATCCTCAATTTTTCGTTCCTTCCTACGCCGACCAGCTTGTCGCAATAGGCTCTTAGGTGTGCGTGGGGATCGCCCTTCCCATCAAATACATCAAATTTTGGTGGTTTGTGCCCGACCGGCATATCGATGTCTGGGTGGATGCATAGGTCCTCATAGTCCAGACTCTCGGTTCCCCTGGTAACTTGCATGCTTTTAAAAGCCCTTTTCAAGCTTTCAAGTTGAGCTGCTATCGACCTATCTTCATTTGACCGGACATCCCTCTCCAATCCTACGTACTGATCGACCTCATATGGTACTTTGACAGCCGTGGATGTTGCAAAAGTAGGGGCTTCAGTAGCATATACCGGTGGAACAGGCATTTCACAAGTGACATGTGCCTCCGGTATGTGCTGCATTGTTGGGTGAATTGGAACAGTGAAGTTCTGCGTAGGCAAGGAAAGATTAGGTGCAGCCCTAACGGCGGGCGGATGAGCAAGTAGATCTTGAGCATAAGCGGGAACAAGTGGTGTTTGCTTAGGCGCGTTTGTTAAGTCTGCGGAAGTGACCGGCCGCAACTCAGCATTTGGAAATTGGAATTGAGCGGGGAAGGTAGCAGCTGTAAGCTTAGTCAAATCCCGCACTTGGCGTAGTTCTTCTTTCAAGATTTCGATTTCTTGTGCCATGTTGGCCATTTGTTCGTCGTTTTGAGTGTCCATCGGTTTTTGAGAACTTTCGGCGCCATCTACTGGTACCATCGAGGCGTTGTTAGATTCTTCGCTCATTTTTCCTTTAGATCGGAGGTTGTATTGCGATTCCGCCAGTTTGCAAATCGACACAAATCAACTTTCTTTGGGGGGTTTATAATAAACATAAAGAAAAGAAAGGAAAGAAAAAGGAAACTATGTTAGTTTGGGAGATGTCGGAATATATAACAAATATATACGCCAAGTTGGCGATATTCACACAAAAATGCGTCCTAATATGGAGCCTCGTTTTAGCCAGAGGTAGGCCTACGCTGCATACAATTTGATATAAATGATCCATTTTGAACACATTTAGGATTTGAGATAAACATGACTTTCATTAAGCAAAATGTGGTCTTGAAAGTTTACAATAGATAGGCTGATGGGAGCCTGAAAAATGAAAGACATGGGATGGCCACTAGGGCGTACAAAGGGATGGGCCATGAGGCACCTTTAGGGAATATGAAAGGGGTACAATGGGAAAAGATAACCTAGGGCCACGTAGGACCGTCATCACTATCATCATATATGTCCAAATAAGGCCCTGGGTGGTATTCTCCGAGATCCCATTCTCTCAACTGCCATTCCTGATAATCTGGATCATCTTCTTCCAGGAACACTAAAGATCTATACTCAGATTGATCTTCAAGTTCTTCCCCTAGATTTTCTCTTATATCATCCTGACTGTCCGAAGTTATCTCGTCTTTAACTGAGCCCGGAATAATCTGTTCACGCATGGAGGCGGTGAGATACATGTGAGGTATTATTTCCCTGGAGACTTGAGTCACCATGTCATAGTCGATAAAACCAGGGATCCTTTCCCAGCTTGGTCGCATTATGGGACCTCCATCTACCTTCCACGCATAATATTCCAAGGTGCACCAATTTGTTTGTCCGATGTCTGCGGATATTATATTCATCCATGATTCCTGCAGTCTTCTAATCCTGGCCGAAGGTATTTCTCTTCCGTAAGCGACCTCCGCAGGTTCTATGTGGGACCACAAAGGAACCTCCTGATTGATGCCGAATTGGCGCAGAACTCTAAGTGGAGCGTATGGTTGGATCCCTTCTAACCCGATCAACTCAATAAAATAGCTGGTATATCTCCTCAATAATGCTCTTCCAGTGATCCAAGGGAGCTTCCATTGGATGGCATCTCCTGTGAGATGCGTTAGATAGGCCCGCCATCCTTCTCGTCCTGTCGGTGCATTCCAAAATTTTAACCTACGCTCGTGGCTTTGCATCTTGTCGCAGACTCCTTCCAAGTTATCGTTGGCTTGTTCTTTTTGGAAGAAATGCTCTACGGCCCAAATTTGTAGTAGCAAATTGCATCCGCCAAAGCAATCATATCCTCTTGAGCAGGAGGACAAAGCTCTGAATAATTCTGCCAAAAGCATTGGTACTAATGTTAACTTTTTGGAGCCATTGAACAGGGCAAGGACTACTGGCATCAAATTTATATTGATGCGGCCTATCTTCTTAGGGAAGACCATGATCCCTAAGAAAGCGAGTGCAAAAGCCACAGGTCGGATTCTCTCCCATTTTGCTCTGCTACAAGCAAATTCCTGTCGATAAACATCATAGCTTTCTTGACGTCCAAACCTCTGAAAGAGATAGTTCAAACCTACACATCCATTTTCTACATTCCTAAGGGCCGGGAAGACTTTTAGACCCAAAGTGTGTAGAAATTTTCTTCCAGACATGGTTGAGGGCAATACTGGTTCTCTTCCTTCGAGTGCCAGATCTGTGAGGCTACTGACCTCTTCCAAGGTAGGCGTGATTTCAAAGTCAGAGAACTGAAATGTCGCGGTGGTTGGGTTCCAAAATTCAATCAGCGACTTTGTTAGCATTTCATTGGCTTGGATGTCCAACAGCTCAGTGAGAGATCCCAGGTGTTTGGAAATCTCGTGTCCATATAGAGTCCTGATGTTGTTCCACCAGCGTTGTAGGTCATGGGGAGCTGAGAAAATCATTTGGATGTTGGGCAAGTTTTGGTTGATATTCATCTGAAAGAAGGGTAAAGGGTATGATAAGTTTGTTTATCCCAAATCCATTATGTGTTTTAGTTTGGATCATTTACATCAATCACACACAAAGTATATGTCGTTGGGTTTTATGAAAAACCCGTTGACAATAAGGGTGGTTCCCTAAATGCAGTGTCAATCCCCGGGATCGTCCTGCCTAAGGCTATGCAACATGACCTGTTTCTAGAATAAGAATATTTTCCTAGATTTGAGAGTGGACTTGAATAACTGCGAGACGGCACACTAACCTAATTGCACCGACTCTGAAACTAAGGAATCCAAAAGAAGGTTTGGGAGGGCATAAAACCCTCCGCGTGTACCACAGTGTGTGAAATGTGTACGGCCAAAGACTCGATTAGAGAAATGCAAGTGAGAAAGCAGTAACAAGTAGTGTTTATCAATCAAACAAAGAGCGCAAGTTTGGATTTGGCTTGCGTCCTTTCAAACAAAGAACGATATAAATAAAGCAAATAATGTACTGCAAATAAACAAATATTCCAAATAATATTCATAAACTAAGCATGCTAAGGTAAAACATAAGTTAAGATTCCCCAGCAGAGTCGCCATTCTGTCGCGCCCTATTTCGGACTGGCCAAAATATGCTTGCAACATCCGGCTCTTTCTGCCTTTGTTTTGGAAAAGGGTTTAGAGTCGCCACCTAAATTTTAGGAAACTTAGGAAACCATTTTGTATGTAAAACTCTGTTTTTAGTCTGCAAAAATGTTTGAGATTCTGAGTAAGTGTTTTGGTTACTCGAAGGGAAGGTGTTAGGCACCCTTCAGAGCCTATCCGAAGATAGTCCTTAAACTCAGTTTAGAAACAATATTTGGAAAATTATTTGCTCATTATTTGCTAAAAGGTGATAAAAACGTGTTTTATTAATTTAAAGAAAAACTCAAAGTATATGACACATGCTACTACAGTAGGCCAAAATATAAAATATACTTGTGGTAAAAAGATGAAACATATGTACGTACATGTCAAAATATATGAAAGTTTAATAGCAATACTTTTATCGCAATTATAATTAAAGTATGTAGAACTTTATGATTTATAAGAATATATATTTAAAAGCTATGTAAACAAAATGAAAACATTTATTTATACAAATACTTTTTGTAAAGTAAAAAATATGTAGTTCTTAAAGTTTGAGGAAGTTTATGACATACTTATAGAAAGAAAATAAAATGACGTATGTATATTTAAAATATAGGAAATCATGTGAAAAGTTTATTATTTAAAAGATTTGGATAAGTAAAAGTGTGTAAGAAATATATTGGTAATAGAGAAAAAGATATAAGAGAAAAATCATATTTATTTTGGTAAATGTATTTCATGTAAAAGAATAATTTGAAGACTTGAGTAGAGAAACGAAAATTATTTGTTTTCATGTAAAGGAGACTTTTATTCATAAGGTAAAAATGAACATGCATTGAATATGAAAGAAAGTATTATGTACGTAAATGTAATTTGTGATAAAATAATATGTATTTAATTTAAGTAGGAAGAATGAGTAAGTTAAAAATGTAAATATATATACCTTGTAGTAGATAGCATATGACATATATATACCTTGCGTTTTGAGGCCTTAAAAAATCTGAAAATCTCAAAATATATATATATAGAATATAGCAAAATAGTTGTAAAATATTGGGGTTAGAATAAGAGAGTAAACGAGTTATTAATAAATATAAAGGAGACTTGCCTAAATTAGATAAGCATTCTATAATTTAAAGCCTAAGAATGACTAAATATTCGTTTAAAATATATTGAATCGCTACTTAATATTTTTTGAAAATCTACCGCGAGTTATTTAAACAAGTTTTTCTCGAAACAAAACCTAAATTAGTTAATAAAAAAATCTGCACTATTCACTATTTATTATTACTATTTTTGAAAGTGTTTAACCACTAATTTTAAAGTATTTTAAAAAGGGAAACCCGAAACATTTGCCTAAACTAAAAGGTGAAGGAAACTTACTTTCAAAATTTTAAGCTAAATGGAGTAATCCATGAAACTATAAACCGGAAAATAAACGTTAATCAAAAATCACAAAGAAAAGTACACATCCAAATAATACAAAGTTAGTCAAACAAATTCAAGTAATAAGGAAAGCATATAAAAAATAAAAGGACTAAGTATGTTAAGTTCCTTTGAAGGAACTAGTCTCCTAATGAGTGACTCCGAACACCGCGATAGTTCCTAATAGTTGTTCGACCCAAAACATATTTGGGCCGAGATTGAGTTTCAAATGAGAACTCCAACTCTCCGGGGTGTACATGAAACACAAAAAAAAGATAAGGATTAGCAACTGGCATAACAAAGTTTACAAAATGTAGAAATATGCCAAACTTAACAATAAAGTGATAAGGAAAAACAAACATGTTATTCGGTGAATACACAAAGCATATATGAAAGAACGACATGTAACCATATTTTGTTTCATGTTTTATAAACAAAGCGATCTTAGATAAACAAATAACTTCGATACTAGTTGGTTATTAGAAAAACAAAGTACACAACAAGTAGCAATATAAAACCTTATTATTTTTTCATTCACTTTAACTAAATAAGTAGCTATGAACAAATCACCTCAAAAAGAAATCACCTCAAAAAGTAAGGCGACACTAGTGACGGGAGGATCAAAAAAAAGAACCAAACTACTACATTAGCTCATGATAAATTCCTTAAGCTAGTATTCCCGAAATTAAACCCGAGTTAAAAACCAAAATAATGAAAATGGGGCAGCCCTCTTTTTCTAACAATGCACACTAATTTAACCACTTTTCACTAGGATTAAGGTGTTTGGAGAAAGGCTAGATCGCAAGCAAGACCACAATATTTTACAAACGCCGGAAAATAATCATAATATGTATATTCCTATTTTAAACAAACGTTTTCGGAAATAAAAAAAAATAAATGGCAAACCTATGGAAACTTTTAACTTAAGAATTTAAACTTCAAGAAACTCAAACATGGCATACATATACCTTTTCCGATTTAAACAAAATCAGCCCCTAGTTGTGATTAAAACAAGACGGGATGATTACATACTCTTTCAACTCAATCCGTAAAAGAAAGCAACAAGAAAACTCAACTTTTATGAAAAAAATAAACATTGATCCTAACCTCTAGTTATGCAACAAAGGTAACCATGTACATTTAAAGACTTGGAGCCTCTTGAAATTTATTTCAAGTTGAATTCAAGGTTATAAATATTCTTCCAATACGTCATCGACTATAAATACAACCAAACAAACCAACAACTATTCTACTTCAAATTAGCCACGATAATTCAAACCAAACAAACAACAACATTTAGGACATTTGAGCCAAGTCTTGAGTTGTAACACTTCACAATCACATAGGCTAAACCAAACGATCAGAAACTGATTTGTTTCACATCTTTTACGCCTAAAATCCACCAACTAACATCCTGAGTAACTACATAATAGTCGATTAACAAAATCCAAGTGCAACGTAATTAAGACGGGATGATTTATACACTCTTGGAACTCAAGCGAAGTCAGCCAACCAACCAAGGAAAATGATAACGAACATAATACAAAGATCGAGGCTAAGTTAATAGTTCAACTCACAAACAGATTAACCAAACAGCCAACCATTTACAACAATTAAACCAAGTCTTGAATTGTAAACACTTCATAATCACATAAGCTAAACCAAACGACCAAGAAACAGATTTTGTTTCACATTTTAACGGCTAAAATCAGCCAAACAAGAACAACCAAAACTCACACGAATCAATGGATTACAAAACTAAACATAAAGTAATTAGACGGGATAGGATTTACCTTGTGTTGGGCAGCGATTGAGGCCGTTGAGTGTTGAGTTTCAAACTAGCTAACTCCGACTCCGACTCCGGTTATCCGAATAGCAATCGAAACAAAAAAAGGGCAAGATCAGCGGTGCGTATGAGCCAATTGACAGTGAACAATCAGAGAACAAATTTGTGAGCGGTTTGTCCTAATTTTTAATCTGCCTTTTTGGGTCCGTGTCTCTCTGTGTGTGTCTGTTTTTTTTTTCTCCTCTCTTTTTTTTGGTTGAAACCCAAGGGTTCCTTTTATAGCTGAAAAATTGAGGGCTCCAACGGTTTTCTTTCCAAGAATTCAAAATTCGAATTCTTGGAAAGCCAAGCTCAAAAGAAAATGATGAAGACCCAAGAAAAGATGCCTACCTTTTCAGGTTGATTTGAAAGAGAAAGTGACGGGTCGGAGGTGTAAAGCTCGGACCGTCGGGCAAAGGTTGCAACCGGCGGCGGGGGTCTTTTTCGAGGCTGCAAAAACGTCTCCGAAAAGGGGACGAGACAACGTGAGGTGATGGAGAGGGGTTGTCGCCGTTTGCCCGCCGGTACGAAGCAAAAACCGACGGGTCTTTGGTGGTTTGGGTGGCGGGCAGAAGGGTTTTGGGGGGTGTTTGTCGGTTGGTTTGGCTGAAGGTGGGGGGTCTGTTTTTTTTTTTTTGTTTTTGTTGAAAGTGGACGATGAGGGGAGAGAGAAGGGATTAGGGTGTGTTTAGTTGGGAATTGGGCCGGGTCAGGGGTGGTTTGGGCTGGTGGGGCGGATTGGGTAGTGGGCTTAGGAGAAATTGGGTAGTGGGTTAGGAGTTTTGGGCTGAAACAAATAAGGGTCTGGCCCAAAATTTGGTAAATAAATTAGTTTGTAGAAAAAGAAATAATTTTCCCTAGTCGTTTTCTCACTAAATTAATTTAACGATGCTTTCTTTCATCCCAATTAATTTTCAATACGTATATAGTCGACTAAGAAATAATTTTGATACGCGTAATCGCAATCCTCAATTGATAGAACTGTATTTAGGAAATACTATAGCGATACGACAAAATTTCATTTTGAAATAAAAGTTACTATACCAATACCTTGTTAAAAAGAATGAATTATAAAATATTTTTGGGGTGATTTTATAAGATACAATATTTTTAGTAATTATTATTATAAAAAGTAAAGGAAATCATTTTAAAAAATGATTATTGGTGCCAAAATTTATAAAAAATTAATATAGAAATAAGAAAATTATTTTGGAAAAGTCCTCGGGATTAAGAAGCATATAAAAATTAATTATGGGAAAAAGGAGGGCCAAAATTGGGTGTCAACAATCCCGATCATCAATCCAGGAAACTTCCCCAGTCGGCTGCGCTGCACCCCTGCCTGCGCCGCCGTTCCCCATGTCTCCCCGGCCTCCCTGAAAATTACCTCGTTCACCCTGTGGACGACCCCTAGCATTACCGCCTCTGCCTGCCGGTACCACTGCTCTAAGTTGCTGCTGACCCTGATTACCTGTCTGCCTATGTGGACACTCCCTCTTAAAGTGTCCCAGATCACCACAATGGAAGCAACCACGGTCAAGTGTGGGTCTGCTAGCAGATGTATATGAAGCTCCCTGGCCTCTAGGAGCTAAAGGCTGAGCTCCCTGACGACCACCTGTAGTAGCTGGCAAAGCTGACTGAATAGGAGGGGCTGAGTAAGCCTGCTAATTTTGGCCCCTGGAGTATGAACCACCAAAATTTCCCTCATTTCGGGGCTTCTTGGCTAAAGCCTTAGCCTGCCCCGCTTGCCTCACTCCCTCTAACTTCTTCACATAATCCACCACATCATTAAAGCTCTTTCCTGAAGAAGTCATATGCACTGACAGTACCTACAGTTCAGTATTCAGACCCTTGACAAACAACCGGACCCTTTCCTCCTAGGAACCCAACATCTGTGTAGCAAAACAAGACAAGGCATGAAACTTAGCCAAATAAGTCGAGACTGACATGCTTCCCTGCTCCAAGTTCAAGAACTCGTCTTTCTTTCGGTCCCTCAAAGTACGGGGGACATACTTTTCTAGAAACAAAGCGTGGAACTGCTCCCAAGTCAGTGGGGGTAGAACAGAAGATCGACACTCCACATGAGACCTTCACCACTGCTTGACATCACCCTGTAGCTGAAATGTAACAAACTCAACCCTATGCTGACATACAATACCCAACTTGTGCAACCTCTCATAGCAATCCAAGATAAACTCATAAGCATCCTCTCTATCCGTACCCTGAAACGTAGGAGGTTTCAGTTTGAGAAACTTGGTCAGCATCTCATGCTCATTCCCTGTCATCACTGGGCCTAGCATCGGCCTGAAGAAATCATTCGTGCCCGAAGCTACGTCCATCCTAAGCGTTGTAGTAACCACTGGCTAAGTATCCAAGGCCTGATTTGCATAAGCTGCGGGTATGGCTCCAGCACCAACCAACCTACTCAGAATGTTCCAAGCTTGCTGAAAGGCTTCCGGTATCATAGTAGGAAGGCATACACCCCCAACCGGTGCCTCCTCCTCCTGAGCCTCACCATCTTCAGCCACAACTTCTACCTCCTCAGCAACATGCCCCTGAGGTGGGGGAGGGGTTTCCTCGTGTGCATCGGCAGCAGCTTGAGCCCCACCCCTGGCGGGTGTGGCTCTACCTCGTCTTCTACCCCTTCCCCTACCTCTACCACGGACAACCGGGCCTGCTGGTGGGACCGCTGCTCTAGCTCCATTATTCCTTGTGTTAACCATCTGTGGACAGAAGAATGAATGAGGTTAGATACCAATTTGTATCACCGGATACCAATTGGAATCAAGTTATAGCACGAAGGAAAGAAAGAAGAGATAGTTTTTCCTAAAGCCCCATAGCCTCCCGAAAAAAAGTACGGACATCTCCGCACCATTCCGTATGACTCTACTAGACCTGTTTGGTACGACGAGATCAACGAACCTAGGGCTCTGATACCATCTTTGTCACGACCCATACCGCCGTGAGTGGCACTCACCCAACCCCCCGGGTGAGCGAACCATCACTTCCCCAAACTTAACCGTTCTAACAGCTCAAAACCAAGTGCAAAAAGTAAACTAGCATTCAATAAATAAGGAAAATACTTCATTAACATCAACCTGCGGAAATTACCCCCTAGAATCTGAAAGTCGCAGTACCAAATAATCTATCAATGTCTAGAGTACGGGAATGCAACCCCAAAACATAAAGGAAATAGTTTAAGCCCGAAACAAATGGGCTACGACTCTAAAGATAGGTCCAAGGCAGCTTGATAGAGTAGCTCACCCTTGAAGTCTGGAACGCTGGTACTACAGATAAGGTCGCGTCTCAACCGCTGGAAGATTGCCTGTACTCACAAGAAAGACATGCAAGTGTAGTATCAGTACATCACCACTGTGTACTTGTAGGATCATCAGCCGGTTTCCAAATAAACAGTGTATAAGCAGTACAACAATATCAAGTAAAATATATGGAAGACATGCAACAATACTAACAGGCTCCCTTAGACTACAAGTCTCTGCCTAATTTGTTCCCGCATGAAATCCACCCTTAATAACCATAAGCAACAGTCAGATACATATAACCATCCTTTCTGCTTAGCCCGTACCCACCCTGGGATCTCCCCTAGACAACAACTAAGAGTTAACAGAAAACCCAGCCTAAACCAAGACCAATTCAACAGATATAACAGAATTTTCGATCACTCAAGGACCACCAGTCAATATCACAATTCAACAAACATCCCGGTTCACTTACGAAACCAATATCAGTCAATGCAATGCAATCAATAACAATGCAATGATACAGAAAATAAATCCGTACCAGGCATGGTACCCGAGCCAACCGTTAGTAATTTGTACCAAGCGTGGTACCCGTGCAAACCGTTTGTTATACCTGTACCAGGCGTGGTACTCGTGCCAACCGTTAGTATACCTGTACCAGGCGTGGTACCCATGCCAACCGTTAGTATACCTGTACCAGGCGTGGTACCCGTGCCAACCGTTAGTATACATGTACCAGGCGTGGTACCCGAGCCAACCAAATGTGAACAATCCACAGTCAAATAATGAACACACAACTTGTAAACCAACAAGTACACACCGTTCAACTCACAGACTGTAAAACAGGACTCTTAGACATTCTACACAATCCCTCTAAGCAATGCAATTCATACAACTACTTAGATAAGAGTACAAGAACATACGACATTCACAGGAATCGTAAGCCATCACCTACCTCAAAATGATCCAAGCTCTACTCAACTCGAGCTTTTTCATGTTCCGTATTCCTTTCTCGTTCTTGGTCTAAGATAACATACAAGTACACGAAATTAACAAACAAGGCCTGCACATTACCCGAATTATAGCGAATCCCAAAACCTCAGGCCACCCATGATCATTCCATCCTTTTTTCCGGGATTTCCATCGTTAATTTCCCTAGTTTTATCATTTTTACGGATAAAAATAGAGAATTTAACACCTATGATCATAATATCTTACTTTTAACAATACCAAAGAACATTCATGTCTAGAATCCCCCTTCTTCCCCGGATTCTACCATTCCTGGGTTAGTCCAACCTTCCCTCAAGTTTCCTCCTAGCAATTCTACCGCATAGAAAAAGTATTACGAAGACTGGGGTGTAGAAACCTTACATTAGGGAAGAAAACAATGGAAAAATGGAGGAAAAACGCCTGGAATCGCCTTGCCCTTCTCCCAAAACGAAATTGTAAAAACTGATTGTTTTGGGGAATGTTTCAGCTTTAATTCCCGTCGAGCCCGCTATAGCGGTTCCGTTGTAGCAGAGTCGCCCGCTATGGCGGAGGCTGACCGATGTTGACTTTCGTTGTAGCGGTAATTTTTTCGCTACGACGGAGGTCGCTACGGCGAAGTGTCAACCGCTATAGTGATTGACACGGGACAGAAAGTCGTAAAATCTCCAAAATCAATCCATTTTACAACACACATATTTTCCCGACGTCCCGAAATAACTCCTTCACGTCAACCTCGATTTTGGGAGTTCTACTTACCCAAATTCGATTCCGAAAAGTCTCCCGGACTCCATTACGTGTTAGCTACGAGGAAAACTAGCTCAACACAAGACATTCGACCCCATCCTTACCCAGATGGCCCTAGACTATGCCTCGATCCTAAACCGATCGAGACTAGCCTAGCCCAGAATTTCAAACCCCCAAATCCGGAGTTTTCTAACTCTAAAACTTGATACGATTGGACTACCCGTAACGACAGACCCGGTCGTTACATTATATTTTATTTGATATTAAGATAAATTTCGTTAAATATGATGAAAGAGAGTTTCTATTAAAGTGTGAATTCAAGTCATTGAGAACAATAACTAAGGATCCTGGTAATTTATTTTTTGGTGTCTTTTACAAATATTTGTTAGATATACTTAGATATAGAAGTGAAACCATGATTATTAATTTATAATTTTTAATCACAATTTTTTTTATTTGTTGAGTTGTTGAGATATCATTTATACGTGTTACATAAAATATTTTAGTAAAAAAATAATTTATATTATCTACATAGAGATAGATAAAATCAAGTATTCTTAGAAGATAAAAAACTTTTAAAGAGTGAAATTTTTGAATAAACTACAAAATTCATTATAAATAATATAATGATTAATATAATGAATTAAAACATTGAATTTAATTTATTTAAATTTAAAAACTAAAAAAAATCTTAACACATTCTTTACACTTGAATGTTAGACTAACTTGCATATCTAATAAAGTATATTATTACCGTGCAAAGCGCGGCCCATTTCAATAGTAAGATGTAAAGCAAGTTTAGCTTTTAAAGTCAGCCTCCAGCCCTTCAAATTTTACTACAATTAAGATATGTTTAGACAATCACTTTAAACTTAAATTTGGTGTAAATATTAAAGTAATAACTACATAGTATAGAAATTATATAAGACTATTTTTTAATTATAATATAATTATAAATATAATATTTGATTGCATATGTCACGCATCAATTTATGTAATTCGCACCCAATACACTACGTGACTTGGGCGAATCAAATTCATATGAGGCACATCGATCATGTGCATAAAAACCAAATTAATCATATAATTCATTTGAAAATATCATGAAACACTTTCGACTTACAAAATCATACATGAATCATTTCATAAAAATAATAAAATCAAAATAATTAAGTGTCTTTCCATGTATATCATATACACTATCATTATTAATCCAACAAAACTATTTATGGAGACTCTATAATACATGAGTCATTTCATAAAAATAACAAAATCAAAAATAAAATAATTTTTTTTCTATGTATATTATGTACACTCTCATTATTATAATTCAATAAAATTATTTATGAAGACTTTATACAATGAAATAGAATTAAACTCTTGGGATAATTTACGACTAAAAGTGGCACCTCAACATGTACCTTAGGAAGACAGTTGCTCTAGCCATGTCCACTAATCACGTATCGCATCTCATTTAGTAAAGTATAAATGTATCACATAAAATTAAATACAATAATATACAAGTAATTTGATAATAATTGAAATAATTTTTGGTCATGATACAAGTGTATCTAAAAAATACAAGTGTCATACAAGTGTGTATATATATATATATATATGTAAAATATATATTGTATGTATATAGGTTATACATGTGGCGTTTTGGAGTGATAACTATAAAGTATGTTGAAGTGTATGCAAGTTGATTTTATATTTGCGCGATTTTAATTTAACAAAGATCAATATTATATGCGCACAAATACACTTATTATAAGCGCGAATATAATATATTGTGCTTATGCTCAAATATTATTTTGAAATGTATTTCTCTACGTTTCGTAATAACCCAAACTATCACTATTTTTTACAATAATGAACACAATTATCACTATATACAAATTTTTCTCATGTTAAAATTTTATGGAGATCAGATCAAAAATCTAAACTAGTATCATATATATATATATATATATATATATATATATGAAAACATAACCCAGAATATATTCGAACTTCGAATCTAATTATATACAAAATAATCATTTGAATTATAACACTATTATATATGATAAAAAGAGAGAGAAAAACATGAGAGAGCGAGAGAAACAATGATTTTGTGTGTTTGAAAGATACTTTCGAGAATTGAAGAATTTTGGTGTTGTTACACAGAGAAAAGTTAGGATTTGCTTATGATTTTTTATTATGTTTTGTGTGAAGAAAATCACACAGTGAAGGTGTAATTGTGTCGTGTGAAAAACAAAGAGATAAGAATGAAGGATGTGTGGAGTTTTGGGTAAATTGATCTAAATTGACAAGAAGGGCTTCAACTTGAAGAGAACAATTAATTGGGCCAACTATTTAGGTTCCGGTGAATTAGGTCTATATAGGACGGCAAAATTAGCCTATAGAAATATCAATTTTTTGCACGAGTTATTTGCACAAATACCTCTATTTTGAAATAGAAAATTACGCCTAACGTTATTCAAAGTGTCCAATCTTAAAATTTTATCCTCGCTTAATATATTTTTTTTAAAAAATAACCTTAACTTGAAAAATGCGTTGGAAAGAATTTATATTGCTTATTAGCTACAAATTTTAACTTTTACCTATCACGCAGAATTTATGGTTAATTAAACATATTTGTTTTTAAAATATCTTGAATATTTATCTTATAGGACAAAAGTTAGAACTTATGTCTAATGAGCAACATACCTAAGTTCTAACTTTTACCTATAAGGCAGAACTTGTGGTCTATTGAATAGGTTTACTGTCTTAAAATGTGTTAAATTTCTGCCTTAGGAAAAACTATTTTATGTAGACAATTTATGCTTGATGGGCAACAAAAAGCTTTGCTTAGAGAATTTTTGAAGTATAGGCTATTTCTAAAAAAGATTGATAAGTTGGGCCAAAAATCAAGACCACTCCTTGTGAAGTCATTTGTGAACTTAGTCCATGTTTGAGTGGTCTTTAATTTTTGCCCTCAAAAATAATTTTAAATTTTTATCCTTCAGCACTTTAAGTGTTAAATAAATGGCTAAAAATACTCTTAACACCAAAATAACAAATTATTTTTATTCAACTTAAGTTTATATTTTCGTATCATAATACAACACAAGTTATGCCTTAAAAGGCGCCATAACAAATTATGCCGCTTAATTCCTACAGAGCTTATGTTGATAGAGGCAAAAGTTCAGTTCAACATTGATAAATTATGTCATAAAAGACATAATTTAACTCCTACAAAATTTATGTCGATAGAGGCAAAATTTTAATTTTAAAATACACAAGTTATGTCGAAGATAAAGATACTTTGATTCATAAATTTTTGTTAAATGAATAACAAGGACAAAAATTTAAAATCATCATATTTGAAAGCAAAAATTAAAGATCACCCAGAATAAAATCAATTCGTGCAAAAAGAAAATTATAGATCAAAGTACCCTATCTTTCTATAGTTCACCCGATATAAGTTTAGATAGCTTTTACTTCACTCGACATAATATATGTAAAAATTAAGTTATATGATATAAGTTATATAGTATTTTTCAGAATTTGTAATAGTGTTCATGAACTGGGATTATGCCTTTTGAAGCATATGATTTTAAAAAAAAATCATTTTTAGAGAATTTCTTTGGTGATATATAATGTTAAATAGTATTGTTTATGCGCGGGTTTGTGTGTCGTATTTTTTCTTTAAAAAAATATATTATGCTCTCCAGACATATACCATAACTTGATATGCTTTTCACTATGTAACTTGTGGGATATTACCCTCTCGACATACAACATAACTTGTTATGCTTTTTATCGAATAATTTGTGGGATATTATGATACAAACATATAAATTTATATCGTAAAAAAAATATTTATTATTTTGGTGTAAGGAGCATAACTTGCTATGTTTTTTACCGTATAACTTGTCGGATATTGTAATACAAAAATATAAACTTTTGCCCCGCAAAAAATTATTTGTTATTTCAATGTTAAAGATATTTTCGATCATTTATAGTGTTGGAGGACAAAAATTAAAGACCACATATCTACAACAATAACATACCCATATAAAAAGACCACAAATTTGAAGGATAAAAATTATACACCACCCCAAGATAGGGATATTTGTGTCAATGACGACTCACTTAACCTGTTAAGTTTGGATCGCTCATTTATTAGCTTAGCCCACTTTAGCTAATCCATTTCAACTTACTTAAAGTTGAATTAATATGTAACTCAAATTGGGCAGATACTTATTCCAAATGATCAAGAAAACTTTGTTAAGATATTATTAAAATGACATTTTTTATTTGATATGTTATATATAACCACCATAAATAAGGAGATTAAAACTTAGTAAAAAATTTAATGGTCGGATAATGACCCGCTTTTTCACTTATTTTAGTCCAATTCATCCAATACAAACAACTTTTGTATGACTAATAACACACCTTTTATTAATTCAATCTATTTTAATCAACGTTCAACTTGGATTCAATCTGCTCATTTGACATCCCGAGCCTGTATGAGAGCTTCCATTTGTTCACAATATTTATCGAGTAAAATAAAGTTCATGGTACCTATCTAAAAATAATTTTTAAATTCACTACATATTACAAAACAAAACTTGTCCTATCACGAGTCGAACTTTAGTATTTATATCACAATTTTAGAACAAATTATCCACAAGTAGTCCCCAAGCCAAAATTCACTTTTAAACTTTTCCAACAGTGTTTTCATTCTCTCTTTAATTTTTCCACACAAATCCTTTGAAAGGAGGAAGAAGGAGAATGTCAGCATGTTTCTGGCTTTCTGCAATAGAAGAGGAGGGACAAGTTATGACCGGTGTCTATATTTGCACTACTTCTGTTAACAGCAACACAAGTTTAATACCAGTCTCTAAAAAGGACAACTGGTGAAAATTCTTGGTTTTACTTATACCCAAGATTGAGAAAATTCTATGTTGGAGGCCTAAAGTCTACCATTGCCTAAACCCAACTTATTAGCATATCAACCTCATTCTGCATTATGTGGTGGTGAAGAGAAGACAACACGTTACATTTGTCATTTGTGTTAACCATTTGGGATTAAATTCCTCACTGACAAGCATCCTTGCTAAAGAGAGGCCTTCAAAATAAAGCAGCAGCTAATAGGCTACTCATTCATTCAAATATACGCAAATCACTGGACTAGTAATATACATATTTCCCTCTACTCTATAATCATTGTTCAATACAATATAAATTGGCCTCTACTCTATACCTCAAATGAACACCCCCCTCAAAACAGAGAAAAAGGAAATGTGAATTTGGTAGAAGGGCCCTGAAAATTAAGAACCCCGATGCCTAGAAGATTATAGAAAGTCAGACGTACAATGCATCTTCAAACAGATGCCCAGAATTCATCACTTGGGACCAAAGAGATCCCCCAATGTACTGTATCTTAACCAAGAGCTTCCTTGATCTGTTTCTTCTGGTCCTCCGTCAATGATGTTGGGAAAAGAACCTCAAATTTAACATATAAGTCACCCTTCTTGTTACTATAATGCAGTGGCATCCCTTCACCTTTAAACTTCCTCACTTCCTTAGGTTTGGTGATTCCCTAGTGAAGAATATAAACAATGATGTCAGTACACGGTTATATAGCCAAACAGACAAGTATAGTTGGTTAACCTGCCAGATAGGTACGGAAAAATATACCTTAGAACTAATATCCACCAGATGATCATCGAGATGTTTAATGGTCTTCTCAAAACCAACCAGAGCTTGCACCTGAATTGAAGTAAAAGCATTATACCAGAGTTAGCTTTCTAGCATTCTCAAGAGTTTCATAATTGATGAAGTTGTAACCCCCTTATGTTCATCAAGAATGACTCTATCAATATTCTTTTGGTTGTTACTGATTAACTACATTACCTTCACAGAGAAAGGGCTCTGTAATCTCTAAAGAGAAATGTTCTACTTTAAAAGAAAAGCGAAGTACAATGGCAAAATTCATACGAAAATGCTGTCTGCTATAGCACCATTCGTTGGTTGGCCATTACTATATAATATATGCATGCTTAGTGAATGATGAGGCCGACAAGGGCAGAGAACAAGAGGTGAGGATAAGGGGAACTGTCTACTAGCACTATATCGGCGTCAGTCAGCTGAATTCATCTTCATGCTTCCTGACATCAATCCCTAATTCTAGTTCTTTAACAACCTTCATCTTTTAGTAAATTAAAATGTTCAATTCTATGGCATATGAATAAAAGAGCTAACTACAAGGCACTATTGTAAGTAAAACAATGTCAAGATTACCAGAGTTATAGTAACAGTGGTGCGAAGGTCGTTTCCTTCTCTTTTGAACTGCTCATGAGGAGCTGTGCGGATGCGGAACTGTTCCAAAGTATGAAAAAGAACCAATATAAGTCACAGCCAAGGCATACATCATAATGAAACAAGTCCATTTTGTTCAGTATGGAAAAAATCTAACCTTCAGGTCTCCAGGTTCACCATCTATCTTAGGCTCACCATCCTCATAAAAGACCACTTCCTGTAAAAATGATGCTCTACTATTTCAGGACTCCAACATATTCAAAAACTTATTGGGAAACATACAACACAATAAAAAGGAGTTTCCGGTTGTTAAGACATCAAGTTTAGCAAGACATGATATGAAGAGAAAGCATTTCTAGGGGAAAAAATATTGCCACTCAACTTTATGATCTATGATTCACGCAAATATATTAGCCCATCTAAAAAGGAGAAATCAGTTAAACATGATATGACTTTGCTCACAGTTTTAACGAAGAAAAGTTCGATAGATCTAAAGAAATTCTGAAATGTTTCCTTTGTTTCAGAAAAAATAAATATAAGCTTCTTCAGAGTGAAAGATATTACATCATAGACAAGATATAAATTGTAAATGCTAAAACTGTAAATCACATTCATATCAAAGTGCCCAGTGCCCCATATGTCAAGCCTAGGGAGCTTTCAAATGAACCACCATCAGATTGTTGTTGGGTGAACTTAGGTGCACCTCATATCAGCATCTAGCAAAGGCTACTACTTGTAAGAGTAAAAAGTAAATGGCTTTCACGGTTTAGGCAGGCAGATCTAAGTGGCCAGAAGGACATCAAATGCAAAATTATTCAGCTAGTAAATGAAGCTCCTGAGGGTTTCCTGAGGGTACTAGCAGCAAAAAGGGTGCATGGAAGAAAGTATATCAAAATGCATAAACAGAGTCTTATTTCAGTATCTACATCAGAAAGGGATCAGCGCAAGCAAATAAAGAGTGTAAATAGCTTAACAAACAGCATCAAGCATGCAAGTCAAGAATGTAGAAGAAAGCCCACCTGACCATCTTGCATTCCTTTCTCAATATCCACAGTAACGTGGTAGCCCTCCCTTTCAAACTTCACGTTGGGGCATTTGTCACAGACCTAAATAGCACAATTACAGAGTTTAAGGTAATCCAGACGCTGAACCAAATTTCTTGAAATTGACATTTAGAACTTTGGAGAGAATATATACCTGTTCAGTCATCTGCTGAAACATTCCTGGACCGATTTGTCGATGATATACCTCATTTCTGCAGTTGCACTGCCTCTTACCAGGAGCCGGCTTTAAAATGTTTTTCTCCCTCCAAACCTATATTTTTCACCAAACACAGAAGAAATTTTTCTTGATTAGTACAAAAATTGTAGAAGAATTATGACAATTGATATCACCATAAAACAGAAATCTAGGCTTAGCGTAGCCAGAAATTCAAACATGGTGATTCAAGAAATGCAAGAATGCCACGCTCTAGGATATAATATTATGACCTAAACTAATTTTTGAACCCCCTTTGCCACTACAATAGAATCTTCCCTTATGTCAAGGGGATTACAATTTATAATGAACAAAAATATTTGTCTTTGCTCTATTTACGCAATATAATATTTTTGATGAAGGGGATTCAATTGAACCCCCTTGAGTCTACCTAGCTCCACCCCTAGCTTAGAGACATTTTGGTCACTGAAAGCTCCATTGATGGCGTTAGCATTTAACATAATAAATCTGAAGAACTGCACAATCTGGCTACCAGAGCCAGTCTCTAAGACAAATATAGCGGTGAACAAAAATTATAATCCTATACTACTTATGTAAAATCATAACTCTAAGTGCAAAGGTTGTGGTTGAAATGACTGGTCCTCTCATAACTTCTTAGCCAAAACTACTATGGGAGATGTATCTACGAAGCCTGCCTCTAAGACATAACTTCTAGCTATAAGACAATCTAGCAGTGAATAAAAACTATAATCCTATACTATTTATGTTAAATCATAACTCCAAGTGTAAAGGTTGTGCCTGAAAGGACTGGTCATCTCATAACTTCTTAGCCATAACTAATATGTGAGATGTATCTCAATGTCAAATGGGAGATAATTTATTTTTTGAAAAGGAAATGCCAGATAATTCTCAACTTCTATATCCTTACTTTAAGTCACTCGTGAGTTGTTTGCTGGAAAAAGAAGACGTGGAAAGAATATGATAACTTCATATAACTTTCTGAAACTACACATGTATCTTACTTTTTCAACAATCTAGATAGTGGTACCCCTTCCCCGTAGTAAAGGGGCGATGATGTCAACTTGACAATGAGTATTTAGCAATAGATGAGCGGATTAGTTCACAGGATTTCACCTTCAAGGAGCCCCCCATGTATAAGTCTTCTAATGTTGCATCCAAATCAACAATTACATCATCGCCTTTCACAATCTTCTCTTCCTCCTCCTCAATTGATCCCCCGCCGAAAAACCTTCAGAGGTTATTCATTTTGTCAGTGAGAAAGATAGAACATGCTACACATTTAATCATCAAAAATTAACGAATTGACAACTTCAGGAGAAACCAGACAAACTAAGGAGAATTATTCCTTTGGAAAGAAATATTTGAAGTCATTGTACAGGTGTGTGTGCGCAATGTGTACTTCTCTTACAATTTTTTTTTTTTTAAAAAGAAGCAGCAGAACCAACTAACATTTCCAACTAGATGAAAGAAAAAGGCAGAGGGTGTCATCACCTAGTAGAAATAGATGAATATAAGAGTTATTTCTTAAAATGTCTTTTTCAGATTATACTTGTATTATATGTGGGAAACCAATGTTTACAATAACTTAGCAAAGATTAACAGAAACATGTCAGACATACATGAATGGAGAGTAACTTAGTACCACAACAATACAACTTAGAAACATTTAACATAGGAAAAGTATATGGGTAGAAATTTGTACTTAGCACCACCACAATGTACTTCCATAAAGGAAGTATGTCTATGGAGCTTCTTACAATCATAATTGGTGAAGGTGCTGGTTACTTGAGGCTATCCAAATATTTCATTTTGGAATCTGTTGAGATTATTTATAAGTTGTACCACTTAGCTTTTCCAATGTACTCTGATTAGTTAGTATAGTCCGTTAGTTAGTTAGCACTTAGGCTGTTAGTTACAGCTATAAGCCAGCTGCACATTCTGTTGTGGTCCAGCTAAGCAGATTAGAGATTAGATATTTTTCATTCCCTGTTGTATAAAGAGTGTAGCTTTACATCAATACAAGTGAACTTTCACTTTCATATCTTCTGCATCGTGTGAACAATTCACATTTCTGTTCATCCAACAATGTTGGTTGCTTTCCACCATTGAAGCTCGCATCTAAGCTTAATTCATCTTGTAGTTCTTGTTAGAATCTTTTGGAGTATCTAGAATGCATCTTAGAGAGTAGCTGGTAAGCATTCAACAGAAAAGAAGGCATGATTGTGATCCATATAATTATCACTATAAATATGAGCCACAATACTAACAATAGTGATTTGAATGACTTGAAAGGTTAGACATGTGACCTATTTTGCTAACATATAGGAAATTATAATGCATCTAAACATCAGTTAGAGTACCATACAAATATAAAACTCAACAAACAAACCACTGTTACCATATTGTAGGAGAAAATGGCCAATCATTAGCTATCAAATATCAATAAACAATGGACAAACTAATGTAAGGGAGATAAATTCAATAGCAGCCTTACAGTGCAAGGTAATAATATAAGGTGACCAGATGATGGGAACCAACTAAAAAACTGTAGATGATTAAACTGTGAAGTACAACCATAGACAGCTTAAGCTTATGCTTGTAATCAGAATTATATAAGCGGGGGGCATGTGTCTATTGCCTGACCTTGGCCACAACTAGCCATTTTTTAAGTTGAAAGTTCCTACCTTAATCCTCCTTCAATCCTGTGGCTTTACACAAAAGTGTAAAGCTCGTGGCTAGGAATTGTAAATTAAGATTAACAAGTTGCTGAACACTAGACATTGCAATAAGATGCACCTATCTGATCTATCAATCAGATATAGTTATAGGGGGTCTCTTTTTTCGGGTCCATTTCATACCAACAAGAATATGCAACCATTGAATAGCTACAATTCAGAAGTGAGCAAACAAAAAAAAATGGCACAAAATAATATTATTGAGGATAAAGTGAAACTATAGGAACTCAACATACTGGCTAAATATGTCTTGCATGTTCATTCCACCACCTCTGCCTCCACTAGCAGCATGTTGTTTAAGACCCTCTTCCCCATACTTGTCGTATATATTCCTCTTTTCACTGTCCGATAGCACTTCATAAGCTGAAAATATCCCAATAAGATGAGTGTCAATCAAACAATTATCGATCTAAGCATCAGTCCCAAACTAGTTGGAGCGTGCTATATGAAAAATCTAGATCCATTCAACATCCTATACTGGCATACATTTTGTCTTTTGGGGCATCCAAAAATAAGATGGTAATTATATAAAACTCATCACAGTACCACCTAATGAGTCCAATTAAAAAAAAACAACTAAAAAAGCAGCCCAGTGCACTAAGCTTCCTCTATGCGCAGGTCCGGGAAAAGGTCGGACGCATTTCTGAATGATTCTAATATAATAATTAACCAAAAAAAAACACAACATACCATTACTGATTTCAGCAAATTTCTTATTAGCCTCCTCATTTCCGGGGTTCTTATCAGGGTGATACTTTAAAGCAAGCTTCCTATAAGAGCGTTTGATCTGTTCGTCAGAAGCACCTTTTGGAATTTGCAAAATATCATAGTAACTCTTCCTGAACAAATCAAAACACACTCCATAAGTCCGAAGAAAATCACATTGTCATGTAGAAACTATTATTCAAAACTCACGCTGCAATGGCAATTGATAAAGCGTATGATAAACAACACAACAAGAGGAGCAACTTTGATCTTCCATGCGCCATAATTCCGTTAGGCACACAGATCAAAGGAATCAAAAATATTTTGTATCGATTGCTTCCCTTGCAATCTAGGGTTCGTTTAACTGGATCTACCAGAACAATCTAGAATTTGCCGTAGTTTCAGAAGAATTTTTGTAGCTGATTTGGAAATTTATGAATATGAAATATTGAACCGCGGAACGGGGCGAACGTTTGAATATTGAACAAACGACTTGACTTCACTGAGTGCCGAGACGTGGTCATGCGAAAAGCGACCAATAGGAGAGGACTCCAACTTGTATTAGCCAATAGGATATCTCCACGTGTTTTAATGCATCTTTTCTGACGCTAATGGTTATTCTTTTCGTATTTTGATGGAAAAAAGGGAAAGAAATGTTTCAGGTTATATTGGGCTGGACAATGCAATTTGGGCTGCTAGGATCAGTTCCTGGTTTTGATCTGAAGTTTTTGCAGGTTGTCACTTTTTAGGATTCATTCGACCCCCCTTCGGTAGAAGTTACATCGACCGGGTTGGTTTAAATTTTTTAAATATCAAACTAAATCATTAGTGTCGGATTTTTAAATTTATAAATCAAACCAAATCAATGAAAGTCGGGTTTTCCAACCTCGGGTTTTTTTGATTTTCTCGAGTTTTTCGGGTTTTTTCTGGTTTTTTTCGATAAAGTCTTCATACTAATAAATAATTAACTTGTGCTTCAAATATTTCTTTAGTCCAAGCAAAATACAAGTATCTAAGGTATTTCTTAAGAAAACAACACAAAATATATTCATTTTATTTGAAATTTATGAAGTGAGTGATGACAATAAAATATTCAATCAAAAAAATAATGAAATCGCATGGAATAAATATTGCATATTAATAAGTCATAGTAAAAATAATCATAATTTAAAAGTATTAAGTCATGCTAAAATAAGTCTAATAAGTATTAACTACATGGCTAAATATTAAACAGAAAAACAAATTAATTTATGCATTTATGTAAAATTAAAGAATAAATATCTAACATGATTGTCATTTCTAGTGTTGGATTGTATAATCTTTTGTTAACATTCGTATTGATTTGGGTTTTATTTGATTTACTACTATCTATAGGTTGTAAAAAGACTTATTGAACCATTTAAAATTCTAAGTTTAAACTTGAAATAACATATTGAAAGATAAAAACTATGAAAAAGTTGAAGAAATATTTATAAATTACACCACAATAAATATTTTTATGTATAAAATATTTTTAAAAATAGTATATATATAATATCGGGTTGGTTCGGTTCGGTTTGACTTTTTTTTAGTTAAAATCAAACCAAACCAATTATAGTCGGGTTTTTTTTTCCAACACCAAACCAAGTCAAACCAAACTATTAGTCAGGTTTTTTTTGCGATTTGGTTTGGTTCGGTTTACGGTTCAGTTTTGTACACCCCTACCTTTCAGCTAAGGATGGACAAATACTGAAAATTGAACTAATTCGATTTTTCAATTTTTCGGTGTTCGGTTATTTTTTTGGAATTTTGATTTTTTGATTTGGTGTTCGGTGTAAGAATCAAAATTTTATTAAATAGATTTTTAAAATAATAATATTAATTTATATTTTGAAATTTGGCTTATTTTCTCATGTTCGTTTCACTAAAAATTTTGAAAAATATTTTCCCTTGAAAAATAAGTTCCTTCAAAATAAGGAAAATGACTTCCTTAATCAAAGTAAGGAAACCAAGTTGCAATTTTCATATCACGCTTAAAATCACACATTCCCCTCCCCCTCCAAAAAAAAATTCTTACCCACCCTTACCTGACCCCTACCAGCCCCCTCCCTCCCCTCCCCTCACGTTACCAGCCTCCCCCCTCCCCCCCCCCCCCAAAAAAAATATTTTTTAAAAATTTTTCTTACCCCACCCCCCACCTCCTACCAGCAATCAAAAAAAAATTAACTTTTTAAATTTATTTTTTTAAAAAAAATAAATTTCTTTTCTTACTCGCCACTCCCCACCAGCCCCACAAAAAAAATATTTTTTTTAAAATTGACTTTTAAAAAATTTCAAACTTTTTTTTCTGACCCCACCTCCACCTCCTACCCTCACCTCAGCCCCTACTACCCCCCCCCCCACACCCACCCCAAAAAAAATTAATTGGTTTTAATTTATTTTTAAAAATAAATTAAAATTTTTTTTTCACCCCACTCCCTACCCCCTACCCCAACCCACCCCCACCCCTCCGAAAAGAAAAAAATATTTTACTAAAAAAGATTATAATTTTTTTTTCTCACTCCACCCCCTTACTCTATTCGTTCTCATTGTTTTGTGTTAAATATATAAAAATATTTTTAGAACAAATTTTTCTACTTGTATACCCAGCACAAGAAAATAAGTAAGAAACAACTTATTTTCCTTTTCCTTCACACGGAACACACCCTTAGTCACAAGTCATTTAACCCAAGCCCATTTAGAATATGCCCTAGCCTTACGTCTCTGTTGGTTTTTAAAAAAAGATGGGGCAACAAAAAAAAAGGGTTAAGATGACTCTCAATGGATTGAAATGGCTTTCAAAGCTTTCAATAAGCTTTCAATAGCTTTCAATAATTTTATTAAGCATTTGGGGGGCTTTAAATAGCCAACATAAAGCATCGGAATAATTTAAAATTAAAAAATATCTAAAATCTCTCAACAACTAAACAAACCTAACAAATATTTTAAAATTTTTTTAAAATAAAATATTTAAAAATAAAATTTAAATTCATCGTAAAGCTAAACAACTTATTTTGCTAAAATTTACTACATAACTAAAGTAAATTTCAACACTTCTCCTTTGATTTAGTTACTGCAATTTAAAAAACTGCTGCTCCTCAATTTTTGCTCTGGCAGTTGATGTTGAATTTTTCTTGATTTTTTAGAACTTGCACATTTTTTGGATATTGATCTTTCTCTTCTTCTTTCTTTTTCTTCTTTTGATGATTTTGTGCTTAAAAAACACCATCAATAATCTCGTCTTGTTTGAAAGTTTTTTTGAAAGTGTTTTCATCTTCACAACGATAGGATTTGCAGAGAATGGTTGTAATTGTGTATCTTCCACTACAACTTCCCACAGTATAGGCTTGAAAGATATGATTTCATTTTTACTGTCAAAAACAGATTGTTTTCGCCAGTGTAATTTTTTGGCATTCAATGAGAGACTGCTGCTTGACATCTTCTAAAAAAAAAAAGGGGTTAAAAATGATATGGTAATTTTTGGAAGAATTCATAGATCCCGTAAGATCAATGAGACTTTTGAAACTACTGTTGATTTTTTTAAGAAGATGGGACAGCCAAAAGGGGGTTAAAATGACTCTTAATGGATTGAAATAGCTTTCAAAGCTTTCAATAAGCTTTCAATAATTTTATTAAGCATTTGGGGGCTTTAAATAGCGAACATAAAGTATCAGGATAATTTGAAATTCAAAAATACTTAAAATTTCTCAACAACTAAACAAACTTAACAGATATTTAAAATTTAAATTCTTTTTGTTTTTTAAATAAAAGATTTAAAAAAATAATTTAAATTCATCCTAAAGCTAAACAACTTATTTTGCTAAAATTTACTGCAGTAGCTAAAGTAAATTTCAACGGTCTCTCATAGTCACAACTCATTCTTAGATTTGCGCCTCACCTCTCATGTATTGCTCTCTCAGTTGCCTAGAAATAAATGTATTTGTGCACATAATTTTGCTGTTGCTCAATGAATTTTCGGTCATGCTCAATGGGCACACTCAATGTTGTTGTTTCTCAATGGGCACACTCAATATGTTTAGCAGTAGGCAGTAGACACACTCAAGTCTGCAGACTCTTCAAATGGTGCAAAGGGATTTGTACTAATTATTGTGACAAGTGCCTACTGCTGTTGCTTTTTCAAGTTAAATAACGCATTGGTCTTTCAAGTTAAATATGAATCTGTCAAGTTAATTGTTGGATTACATTTCAAACATTTTATTCTCATTTGCACCGACAAAATTGTTTTAAAAACACCAAATCAAATTGAATCAAAGTTGAAAAAATTAAACTGAACCAAACCAAATTAGTTTGATTGGGTATTAGGTGCTCACTTTTTTAACATCGAAAATTGAAAAACCGAATATGAAAAAAATTAAAAATATCCCGTACCGAACACAGCCTAAAGTGGAGTTGCTTTCTGTGTTTCTAATCACACGTGTACAAATAGAAAAATGCCTTATGAAAACATTTGTTTTTGATCAGTAAATTGTTGACCATGACCGAAGCTAACATCGTCAAGTCCATTTTGGTGTGATATATGAACTGAACTGAACGATTTTACTAGCAATATTACTAAATAAATATTGTGTCTTTCTTTTATAAAATAATAAAGTTTCAATATTACTTTAATGTTTCTATATACTGCTCTACTTAACAAAATTTAAATTATAAACCCTGTGTCTAATGCAATATTGTCAAATAAACCGAAACATATGATTCCGCCATTTATATATGGAAATGGAAGTGTTCTTATTTTTCTAACATTCTTGTATTATTTGCATGAGGTCAAACTAAAATAAGTAGACAATATTATCTTTTACATAAAAAAAACAAAAAAAAACTTTAAATACACCACATTCGGGAGAATAATGATATGCTCAAGGGTGGAGCCAGGTGAGACTAAGGCGGTTCATCCGAGTCTCTTTTAATGGAAAATTATATTGTTTATACATGATGAAAATTATTTGTTATCTATATATGGTAGATGTTATTGAATCCATTTGGATTCTTGGGTGTTTACTTTTTCATATTTTGAACATCTTTAGTGAAAATCTTGATTCCACCATTACTCAAAATTATAAACATTCTCGAGGACTCACCACTTGCCTAGAGCTCCCCTCTTTGCTCCCTTGGTGATTTAAAACCGTAATTCTTGGCAGCGATATTTTTTCAAAATATCTCCTAATCTACTCCGATTTTTTTTAAAAAACTAAACTCTATTGTATAAAGTTTGGCAATTTTTTTTTTAAAAATAAATAAATGAAAATCAAATATCTCACTCAGACCGTAAATACATGCTTGTGCAATATAATATGCCAATATGTCACGTACAAGTAAAAAGTACCAGAAGGTTTAAATTGTCACCTACTTTCATGCCTTCCTCCAAGACCTTTGGATCTAAGGCTTATTATTTCGAAATGGACAAATGCAAAGCAATACGGCTGGCCCGTATAGTTTTGTCGCTGTTTATATAAGAGCTACCCACCTCCCTAACTATTCTTAGATGGTGGGTCCGTAGGATAAGGATAATAATCTCGAGATTATTTTATTCTGTATTTGATATATATTAGGTATTATTTAATACCAGAATTATTTTATCCATCATTTTAATATAAATGGTGGGATAATTAGTTATCTCATATGAAAGGTGGGATAAGATAATCCGTTGGGATATTCCAACCATTTATATGGAAATTACTTATTAATCTTGGGAGTAAATAATACCCATCACCAAATAAAAAATAAAATAATCTCATGGGATATCCCGTAATTATTATCTTTATCCTGTTAAAAAAATAATAATTATTATTATCTTTATCCAGCCAATCAAATATTGATGGTTTAATATTTTTGTAAAAAATTAAATCAATTTAAAAAGTATTTAAATAATTACCAAAATTATTTATGATAAGTAAAATTAGTAATTTGAAAAATAAGTTGGTATCCTTGCATAATAGGTTGAATTGCAACAAATAATACATCATTACGTTTTTTTTAAAGTGTATATAAGTTAAATTCTTTTGAAAATATTCTCTTTACTCGTTGAAGTCAGATTACAAAAATAATCATAAATTTATTTTTAGTTTCAATTTAAACTTGCATATTGAACCTAAAAATTAAACAAATATGATACGTTCCTCTAAATTGTATGGAAAAGAAGAGGACCTCGAGCCTGCCCCGCCTCACTTGCAAACATTGTAATCCACCCTGCACCGCATTCCCCCTGCCTCGCCCGTAAACATTGTAACTCGCCCTGCCCCGCATTTGTCCCGTCCCAATGCCTAATTTAGAAGAATACTTTAGAAAATACTTATTTTTATCCGATAGATACTAGCAGTAATAAGAGAACTCACGTTTTTGAAATTTTTTCCTTTCAATAGGATTTAATTGCGGAACCCCTTATCTAAATATACTAGATATTGGAATATTGTATTTTCTGTTTTAATTCCATTTAGATGATGAAGATAGAGTTTAGAGAGTTAATTAATTTTTTTATATGTTTTATAAATATTTTTAGTTGTTATTCCATTTGTGCCCATTTATGTGGCATATATAAAATTTTGAGAGTCAACCTAATTTCTTATATTATTTCTAATATAAGCAGTAACATAATAATATATTGACATCAATTACTAGAATATACTGAAAGCATGCATTTTCGCAATCCAAGGTTCTGTCATCCAGCAACAAAATTCAAACTGTCGAAAAAAGAGAAATTAAACAAAAGGAATTTTGAATTTTAAGAAGAGTAGAATCGGTAGGAAGATCAAATAGATTTGAACACTCTAAACCAAACAAAAAAAATCAAGAAAGCTAAAAAGAGTTGTGGCAGGGAATTAGAATCAAACTTGCAGATTTTCGTGAAGAAATGTAGTAGGCGTTTGGCCATGAAAATAAAAAATATATTCACTTTATTTGAAATTTTTGAAGTTGGAGTTGGAGTTGTGTTTGATCATAGTATTTAGAGTTAATATTTAGAATTCAAATATAAAATCCCAAATGTAATAGGATATTGACCCACTTCACTTCAATAATCTGAAATATACCCCCATTCCCACCCCACTTTATCTATATAACAACAAATTTAACAAACTCATTTAATACTCTTTCAATTTTTTCATACATGTTTGCACTCAGTCCTCATACATGATTGAAACACATGTTAAAATTGGTTAAAGTTTCAGTCACACGTGTCTGAATACGAAAGCAAAAAAGAAGTATTTTTATTACGCATGAAAATTGTTGGGTTCTATGTAAAAAAATGAAAGGGAAATGGAGAGTGAAAGAGTGTAACTTTTCAGTTGAAGAGTTGCACATTTCTAAACCATTGTGACCTTTTTGAACCAGTGCATCTCTTTCGAAGAGTTACATTCTTTCTGAACCATTGCTTCTCTTTGTGAAGCAACACTTTTTTGGCTGTAAATACCTATTGATCCCTCAGATTTTCCTTACGGATTTTCTGATCTTCTACTCTTCTTCTTCTTGCACCTCATAAAATTCTTGTATGGTTTACTGCTGTCAAGTGAGTTTGCTGTCACCAGCGTTTGAGGTACTGCTACTCTGGTGAGTAAATCGTTCTATCCTGGGAGGATATATTCCAACACCGCGGGTACATAGAGGACACCGCGAATACATAGAGGGGAATAATTTCCTTAAGGACACACTGTGAATACAATAGACTCGATTTAATTTTTCATTTTTTCCCTGATTTTTTCTGCAAATTATTTTTGCTTACTGTTTTGTTGTTTAGCATACTATTTTGCTACTTTGCTTTCTGTTTTATTGTTTGAATACAAATTGGATAACAATCTTAAGGAAATTATTTTATTTATTTTTTCCATTATGTGTTGCAAATGATTGATAAAGTAAAAATTTAAGGGTGGAATTATGATCGTGTCTGCTATGGAGAGAATGGTGAAACCAAAAGCCAAATTGCTCTGCTTTGTGTGAAACGATGTCTTTGGTAGATCGCCCACAATGGAGTGAAACGATGTATCACAGTACTATGTTCACTTTAAGTTTGAACAAAGCCAATAATTTTTGGTACATGAAATTTTTATTATTACGTTTTTAGTAAGTACTGGAAATATGACTTCATAACATGGATTGTGTTATATATATACTCATCATTAGCCACCAAGATAATTTTATAAAAGTTATCTAAGCAAACATGTGCTTATTTGAGAATGCACCTATTCATTGTAATAGTGTCAAATCTGATATCATTTGGTGTAGACTTGTAGTTAAACAATTTGATAAATTTGATTATAAAAGATGGCAATACAACTTTTAGAAGATTACGGTGGTTTCCAATGGGAAGGACTTTGTCGATATCATTCTGTCTCGCACGCAACGTCAAACTCCTACTATTGTGCACAAAGGATATGATATCTCTCGTATACGCCAATTTTACATGCGCAAAGTGTAATATACAGCAGGCATAGCCAAGCACTTTACTGGTAAGAATTTGATTTCACCAAATAACGACATATGAGGTTTGGTTTATCTATTTCTTAATTAGACAAATAGTGATATGATATTGTCTTCAAAAAGTCAACATATATAATTGTAATGTTGATTGGATAATCTTTTTAGATGTAAAAAGAAGAAAAGGAAGCATGACTAGTTACCACTTACCTATCTGTTTTCCTCAAGTTTCTCTTCAAGAGAACAAATCTGACAAATCAGTGTTTATTTCTGTCGATTCTATATATGAGAATTGTGCATGTGAGGAAACGGTATAGCAGGAAAGGGAGATGCCTCTTCATTAAATCAGGCAGGGTTCCTTTGGAGAAACGATACTGTTTTCGATATTGCAAAAGCTCGTATGAAATTATGTGATCATGTTTAAAGTTGTAAGGTATGTACATGAATTCCACTTACATGAATACTTGAAAATATTTTTGAGATCATGAAAATAATATTAAAAATGTGGGGGTTCTTGGCTTATGATAAATTCAATATTAGACTTAATGTCTAATTTAATTTGGAAGACAAGATATGATATCTAATGTCATTCTTGTGTTACGCCAAACTCACGAGATTCTTGGAGGAAGAAATTTACATGGAATAACCTGAGAATTTTGTAGTTTCTAGTAAAGAAAGAAAATTGTGCAAACTTGTTAAGTCACTTTATGGACTAAAACAAGCACTCAAACAATGACATGCAAAATTCGACCAAACAATATTGACAAATAAATTTAAGATCAATGAGCGTGACAAATGTGTTTACATTAAAAACACTCTGAATCATCAAGTCATTGTTTGCTTATATGTTGATGACATGTTGATCATGAGTAGAGACATTTTTGACATAAATGCTACTAAGCGTATGTTGGCTAGCAAATTTGATATGAAGGACTTAGGAGTTGCTGATTTGATCTTAGGAATTAAAATTCACAGAACTCCACAGGATCTAGCATTGTCACAGTCTCATTATATTGAAAGATATTTGAGAAATTCAAGTATTTGAATTTTAATATTGCAATGACACAAATTGATGTAAGCTTTTCACTTCAAAAAAATGAAGGTGAAAGTGATTCACAATTAGATTATGCTCGAGTTTTGGAAAGTTTAATGTATATTACGAATTATATGCGACTAGATATAGCATGTGCTATTAGTGAGCTGAGTCGATTCACAAGTAATCCCAATCAAACTCATTGGATGACAATGAAATGAGTTTTGGGGTATCTAAAACATACTCAAAACTATGCCTTACACTATAACAAATATCCCGCAGTAATTGAGGGATATAGTGATGCTAATTGGATCAAGGGATCATCTGGAGTTAAATTCACAAGTGGGTATGTATTTACCCTTGGTGGAGGAGCAGTGTCTTGAAAATTATCCAAACAAACATGCATTGCTCGCTCTATAATGGAATTTGAATTTATAGCTTTAGATAAGGCTGGTGAAGAAGCTGAATCGCTCCAAAATTTCTTGAAAAATATTCCATTTTGGCCCAAACCTTTGGTACCTATATGTATACATTGTGATAGTCAAGTGGCAATAGGTAGGGAAGGGAGCACTATGTATAACGGTAAATCTCGTCACATACGAAGAAAACATAATACCGTTAGACAACTACTCTCTAATGAAATTATCATAATTGACTATATAAAGTCAAGAGATAATGTGTCGGATCCACTTACAAAAGGCCTAACTTGAGAGGCAGTTGATAGATCATCAAAGGGAATGGGGTTAAGGCCTAGGACAAGTCATCATGACGGTAACTCTACCTAGCAAACTGGAGATTCCAAGGGCTAGGTTCAAAAAGATCAAACAAAGTAATGACTGACGGTTCAACATTGTCAAATAACTCAATCCATTCTCGTGATGAAGACAATATTCAGAAATAGGGATAAAGCATACCATTTAAAGCTTTTTAATGGTTGTCTAAGTTTTCAAGATATGACCAAACAGTTTATCTATAGGATTAAACGTTTAGAAATCACCTATGTAAGTGTGAAGTGTAAGCCACTTCAAGGAGAATGATAGTAAAGGCCAATTATGTATGCACTCATGAAATCAGGCGGTGTTCATGACTGAAACGAACACAATCGTGAGAATCATTAATGATTAAGGGTTAGTTGTGTGACTTGTATTGTCTAGGTGTACAACAAAGTTAAACGGTTCAAAGATATCGCATCTACCGATTGATCGAGTGTATCTGATATATGTTCACTATGGAAAGTTCAAAGGGAAACCTACTTATCCAGATGCAATTAATTTTTTCTTGTAAATCACACACTTGTCCGTGCATTCCTTTATCTTACGGTCATTCCTTATTCATGTGGGGGATAGTTGGGTTCTATGTAAAGAAATAAAAGGGAAATGGAGAGTGAAAGGGTGTAACTTTTCAGTTGAAGAGTTGTACCTTTCTAAACCATTGTGACCTTTCTGAACCAGTGCATCTCTTTCGAAGAGTTGCATCCTTTCTGAACCATTGCTTCTCTTTGTGAAGCAACACTTTGTTGGCTATAAATACCTATTGATCTCTCAGATTTTCCTTACGAATTTTCTGATCTTCTACCCTTCTTCTTCTTGCACCTCATAAAATTCTTGTGTGGTTTACTGTTATCGAGTGAGTTTGTTGTCACCAGCGTTTGAGGTACCACTACTCTGGTGAGCAAATCATTCTATCCTGGGAGGATATATTCCAACACCTCGGGTACATAGAGGAAAATAATTTCCTTAAGGACATACTATGAATATAGTGGGCTCGATTTAATTCTTCATCTTTTCCCTGAATTTTTCTGCAAATTTTTTTTGCTTACTATTTTGTTGTTTAGCATACTGTTTTGCTACTTTGCTTTCTGTTTTATTGTTTGAATAAAAATTGAATAACAAAATTATCTAATATTGAGTATTCGTACAAAAAAAATACAAGACAAATATTATTTAAATAGGGCAATCAAAATAGGACGCTTCGTAATTTTTTTACAGCTCTACCTCATCCTTATTACCTGTCAGCTGCCAATAGAATCGTGGGCTATAGCAACTCTGATCTAAGCCTAGGTAATTCACAATTGTTCTCGGTGCAATTTATATCTATTTTTCTGCTCTATTTTACGTCTTAATTTAAAGAGAAAATCACACTACGTACATATTTAAGACTCCATATTACAAATTATAAATATATTTTTTACTATTTACCAAACTAAGTTTTTAATTATAAGTCATAACAGATTTATTTTAGGCTAAAGTGATTTTTTCATATTTGAGTGTGATTTTTTCATATTTGAGTGTGATTTTTTCATATTTGGGCTTAATTCACAGAAGAAAAATATTGATTTTTGTATTTTTTTTTTATTTTTTTAGGGATTTTGGGCTTATTTTACGAGATTGGAAAGTTAAAAATGATTTTGTGGGGATATTTTTTTAGGTGTGAGCTGAAATTTCATGTGTATTCAAACTAAATAGGCGTTTGGTAGAATTTTTCACTATTTTTCGAAAAATTATTTTACTTTTTTCAGAAATGGTATTTGACCATAAAATTTTCAAATGCAATTGAAGTTGTATTTGGAAAAGTGAAAACACCAAGTGTTTTCACTTTTTTCCATCTCACGTTTTTCACTTTTTAAATTATTTTTTTTTGAAAAAATCTTAAAGTTTTTATTTTCATAAAATAACATCATTTAAATTATATTTCCATTTTCAAATCATATTTTATGTTTTTTTAAAAAATAAATTTAAAATGTAGATAATTATTGCAAAAGTTATGGTCAAACACAACTCCAACTCCAACTCCAACTTTGAAAATTCTAAAAATGCGAATTTTTTTTGGAATGGTCAAACATGAGCTAATACTTCCACATTCTTCTCATTTTCAAAAGCTAATCAAAATCAAATCTTTCTCTCTCTTCAGTTCATTTTCCCCCCAATTTTTTTTTTCATATTTTCTCTGTATCAAATAAAGTAAAATTCACCCATTCGCTACACATAACTAAATTAGTCTTAAAATTATATGAAATTCTAAGTCTTGAATGGGACATAGATATTCATATCAATTTTATACAATTTTTATACACGAAAATTATCAGCGAAATTCTAAGTGATACGAGTATCAATTCTATAGAAATTAGTCTTAAAATATTGAAAAGTGATATATGTATAAAATGTATATGAAATTTGGTTTGTATTAATTTTGTTGAGTTCGAAATCGATAGGACGTCATGCGAAAGCTAATATTTGTAAACCTTTAAGGCGATAAATCAGATGATAAAAAAAACATACTAAAAAGCATAAGATATTAATATGGTTTGGTCAAGTGACCTACATATACAGTTCTTGCCAATGGACCACGAGTTTAGAAATATGAAAAATGCATTCAGAAAGAATAAGGTTGAAAATGATCCGCCACCTCCATCACTTTCAGGACATCAGATTTGGGAGAGAGTTAGTCAGTTGCCTAAAATTATAGATTTAGGAGAGAGTTCTAGGCTTCCTGGATATGGTGTTGAACATAATTGGACCAAACAAAGTATATCTTGGGAGTTACCATATTGGAAGAATAATCTTCTACGACATAATCTTGATGTGATGCACATTGAAAAAAATTATTTTGATAATTTGTTCAACATGATAATGGATGTTAAGGGCAAGACAAAAAACAATCCAAAAGCTAGAATAGACTTAAAGGAATATTGTAGGAGAAAGGAGTTGTGGTTGCAGGAAATAAGAAATGGTAAAGTTGTTAAGCCCAAGGCAAGTTTTTCATTCACATTGGATGAGAAACGAGAAATTTGTGAGTGGGTTAAGAATTTAAGGATGCCCGAGGGCTATGCTTCGAATTTGGGAAAGGAGACAGATATGAATGACGGAAAATTGATTGGTATGAAAAGCCATGATTGTCATGTTTTCATGAAAACTCTGATTCCTATCGCATTTAGCCACCTAGCCGACAAGATATGGAAACCAATCACAGAAATAAGTCTGTTCTTCAAAGATTTGTATTCTAACACTTTGTTGGAGAGTAGCTTGGAAAGGATGCAGCAAAATATTCCTGTTATCACCACTAAGTTGGAGAAGATCTTTCCATGTGGCTTTTTTTATGTGATGGAGCATCTTCCAGTTCACCTTGTAGAAGACGCACGCCTTGGGGCCCAGTTCAAACAAGGTGGATGTATACATTCGAGAGGTAATGAATCTTTATTATTTTTGTTATTATTTCTTAAACGTATTATATTAATTAACTAACATGCAATTATATAGGACAATTGGCAAGTGCAAACAAACTATTAAGCAAAGAGAAAAGATCGAAGGATCAATTTGTGAAGCTTATCTTGCAAGAAAAACTGCTCATTTTTGTTCTTACTACTTCGGGAATGAAGTGCTATGTAAGAGAAATAGAGTCAATCGCAATGATGACGGTGATGGTGATCCTATGTTTGAATCTATTTCAATTTTTAATCAACTTGGGCGAGGATCTAAAAAATATCAAAAGCGAGGTTTCACTAATGTTGAAAAGCAATCAGTTGTGGCACATATTTTGCTCAATTGTGCCGAGATTCAACCATATATTAAGTAAGTCTTATTGAATTGTGTTATCGAATTACATAAATTTAAATACTAAGTGTTAATTAAACTAACGAAATATCTCAATGTACACTTAACAGTAAATTCGTAAGCATATGGGGCAATGATACCATATATACAAACTTTTCTGATTGGCTGGAAAATATGTAAGTGTGTAAAAGCTCATTTACTCATTTACGCTTAATATTGAATCAACATGTATAATATACACATTTACTAAAATTTAATTTGTAGGTTTATTATGAACATAATACTGTCGAACATTCACAATTGGTGAGAGATGTTGTACTTGGGCCTGAAAATCAAATTCAGACGATGACTAAGTATTGTGTGAATGGATTCAAGTTTCAAACTGAAGAAGTTTCTAAGTATAAGAAAACTAATAATAGCGGAGTGTGCATTCAAGGTGATATCGACGGTAATGGCCAAACTGTTGAATATTATGGTGTCATACAAGAGATTATTGAAGTTAGATATCCTGGTTGGCCAAAAAAAAAGATAGTGTTATTTCGGTGCAAGTGGTTTGATCCTTCACATAGAGGTACTAGGGTGAATCAACAACATAATATAATTGAAGTAAAGCACACGAGACAATATGGTCGCTATGATCCTTTTATCATTGCACAAAATGTTAAGCAGGTGTATTACGCTCCATATCCATTGTGCAGAGATAAGGTTGATTGGTAGGTGGTCATAAAAACTAAGCCTGTGGGTAGGATTGAGATTGAGAATGTGTTAGATGTGGCATACCAGAATGATGTCGCAGTTGTTCATCAAGCAATGGATGCTGAGTTAGAAAACAATCTAGAACATCATCAACACATATTAGAAGAAGTTTTTGATGATGAGTTGATTGCCATCGTAAATCTTGAGAGACAAATAACTGAGGAGGAAGAATGGAATGATGAAAATGAAACAACTGATGAGGAAGAATGGGAGAATGATGAAAATGAATCAAGTGAGGACGAAGATTGGGAGAATATGGACTAATATGTAAATTTGTGTATACTTATGATTATGATTTTAATTTCTTTAATACTTATGATTATGATTTTCTTTAATACTTATGATTTTATTTATATATTTTAATGTAAATTTGCATACAGATGTCATCAGGTGACGGCAGATCGCACAACTTATGCCTTGGTAGATTCTGAGAGGACAACGGAAGGAGAAAGATAAAGATATGTGCAAGACCGTCGAGCCTCTCAAAGAACCGCTTAGATTGACTTTCTTTTAGTTTGCATTAGCCTTTTGACACTTTATTTATAATTTTGTACTTCTTTTATGTTTTGAAACACTTTGTAAGTCCTTTGGATGGATCTTATATGTATTTAATGAATGTTTTACTTCATATTTAGTTTCTTGTTGATGTTGTAGTTGCTTTATGAATGTTGTGGCAATAATTAGTGATGAGTTGGGCTGTATTTGAATTAGTTTTGTAAATGGCAGGTGGTGCATATTGAAAATGCAGATTTTTGCAGCTGGAAAAAATGCAGAAAAGCGACGGACAACGTCTCTTTTGTCCGTCGTTCTGGAAATTTTTAAAAAAAAACTCAGAAAAAGCGACGGACACCGTCGCTTTTCTGGAAAAAAATTACCAGGAAAAGCGACGTTGTCCGTCGCTTTATTCTTCAAGTTCAAGAACAAAGTGACGGCGCCCGTCGCTTTTCTGGAAAAAAAATGCGTCGCTTTTACTTGGGACGCAGTCCGTCGCTTCTAAAGCAACGTTGTCCGTCGCTTTTGAAAAAGCGACAGGTCATTTTCCCACGGTAGTGAGGCCGTCGCTTTTGGCCAAAAAAGCGACGGCCAGCGTCCCTTTTGGCCGTCTCTTTTTGGCCTTTTTTTAGTAGTGATACTTGAAACTAATAAAATATAAGTGTGAAATATCCAACTACTTATTATATTCCCCAAAAATTAAAAGTTACCGTACAAAAACTCTAATCAAAATCTATGTCTAAGATATTCAAAAATAAACTAAAAACAGCAAAAGAGTTCCATCATCTGGAAGAAGGACAATAACTCGAGGAGGATCCACGGCAGCCTGAAAAGTAATGCTTACCCTTGGATCACAGTGTCAACCGCCTAACCTATATGAGATCACGTCTCAGCCTTTAGAACACGATCTGCACTCAACAAAAGAAGAGTGTAGGACAGTATCAGTACAAAATCACCATGTACTAATAGGTATCATAGGGCAACTCAATTTAGAGCAAGTATATACTCAAATCAAATAACAAGTAAAAGGTACTTCAACATTTAGCATGTATTTCAGTCAACAAGTAATCATTTCAAGTCAAATCATCAACATTCGTATCACGTTCACACAAGTCACAGAACTATCACTACAATGATATAAGAGTAACATTTTTCACCAGTCATATCACATAAATCTATGTTCATTTAACCTTTACAATGCACTTAACATCATTAGCCTCACTTCAGTTCATATTTCATCTCCCAATAACTAAAAATAAATCAATATAAAAAGAGTGTACACACATATTAGGGGTCTTATTTTGTCCAAAGTTATGACCTGCAGGGGACTCTAGGTGTTCATGTACTATACCAGCTCGTAGTACCCGCTCCACCATAATAATAATAAATCCATGGTTCTAATTCTATCATTTGGGATACACCATAATGCACTAATCACACATACACTTAATCATTTCAGTTTTATATTTGGTTTCACATATACATTGCTTATTCATTCAAGCTCACAAGACGACAACTGTTTATGATTCAAACATGTTCGAAAATCAATCACAAGTCATATAACTTAATCAGATAAATGCACTAAAATAAGTCTCAACTCCAATTTAAATCGTAGCCTACCTCGAGTGAAGAATTACCATCTGCAAGTTATTTCGCAATTGTGTTGCCTTTCTTTAACACTTCGAATTGTTCAAGGTCTATAAAAAATAATTTACAAGAGCAATTAATCATTTACTCTTTATTTCAGGCTTTGGGAATTTAACCCACTGATTCTATCATATCAGAGGCCTGTAGCATTCCCCAAGGGTCAATTATCATTATCTAGTCCCACAATAATCAAATAATCAACATTCAAAAGGTTTCTAGTCAAGTTAACCCCATTTTAGCCATTTTTATGCTTAAAGATCTCATATTTATGGAATCATAGGTTCCTCATTAGTCCTAATCATGCTAAGAACTATCAATTTCATGCTAGAAGTCATAAAAACACATCCTAGAATCAATTCTAGATGAAATTACACCTACCCATAGGATTTTACCCACTTTTCATACTTTTAGGGTTTAAACCCAAGAATTTAACCATTAATCTTTAATTTAATATAATGATGTTACAAAGATTAATAATTGATAAACGAAGAGATTTACGGAGTTACTTACCTCAAACGAAGGAAGACACTTAATTCTGAAAAAAAATCACCCCTTTAAGCTCTAGAACGCAATTTAGAGTTTGTGAGAAAATAATACAGAAAACTAACTTAAGTGCAGGTAATATGTCCCGTCGCTCATCACGATGGCAATACATGGCTCGTTATGACATCATCATGGCAAGAGGTCATCTCATCACGACGAGCTACAAATTTCAGAACGTCGAAAATTTATAAAAAATTCTCATTTCACAACACACTTAATTTTTTAGACATCACGAATTCATCCCGATGCGACAACTACCATAATCGGAGTTCTATGAACCCGATTTCCGTTCCGAAACTTCTAATGGAACCTTACAATAGTCGACTGTCCATAAAAGGATACCACACTCACTATAACAAACTACGAGACCCCTACCATCTCTAAGATACTGAACACTAGATTTTCATCAAAGCTTACCCTAGCTTGAGATTCAACTAACTCTCATCTTAGGGACTTTTCTAGCCGAGTACTTATGCCCTCTCTTTACTATAACAACGGAACAAGTTAATACATCAAATACCAATTAAACAATCGTCCGTTCCTGAATGACAATAAGAAGAAAATAAGAAAAAATGAGAATTACCTGAATCGGTGAACAAGTGTGGTTACTCTGCTTCAATATTGCATCACTGCCTCTGATGATGACACGTTTCTAGTATTCGATGACTCTTCATGAAAGGATTGTCAATGCCTCGGTTAGTACATAATTTGCTTGTTAAAGAAGAGTATAATGCTTTAGAAGTCATTATAATTTTGAATAAGCCGGTTGGATTTGTAATGTATTGGGTCTCAAATAAATTTTAATATTTTAAAATATTTAAATTTTTTTTATAAATGCCATGTTATTAAATAGGTATTAAAAATTATATTTATCCCTAAAATGATAATGGAGGTTAATTAGGCAAAGTTGAGTGACTATGATGGTTAATTATCTATAGTTGAGTGATTTTTTGAAAACAAAACAAAATTGAATGACTATAATGACTAATTACTCAGAGTCGAATGATCATCCAAGTTTCTAACTCGAACATCAAATACCAAATCTGTTTTTGAATCTTTAAACTTATATGTCTTAGCTCGAGTAATACATATTATACACCTATTATTTATTGGATCATTGAAATTAGGTAAAAGAGAATTTATTGCGTAAAAAGGGATCTATTGATCATTAACCGAAAACACTATTTTATTATTAAAAGATAAAAGTGAGATAATTTAAGCAATATAAGAGATATAATTGAGGCAAATCCCATCTACCAAGTAAGGTCCATTTTCAGATTTAGATCGTTGACAATTGACAGGACCATGTGTGTATAACCCTAAATCGCTCTCTCTTCTGCTACAACTACAAGCTATAATAAATGTGGTCTAACTCCGTATTTAATATTTGTATTAGAGTTTGAGGAATATAAATTTACACAGCTAAGATCCATTAGAAGAAAATACTTTCTACGAGTAAGTATCAAAAATATATCTAAATTATACTTTTTTTGAGCTTCATACCTAAAGTATTGAAAGTGTGAGTTTCATACCTAAGCAATCACTCATTATTTGAGAAACACACCTCAACTGGACCAAGTGTTTGTATACAAACATATTTAGGCATGTCTGGCCATTAAATATTCTGATGACGTGATATATTATTTTTTTTAGCTGACACATCATTCTTTTAAAAAATTTCAATTGATTTTACTCTAAACTCTCCCCCTTTTTTTTCATCATTTCTCAATACGGTAAATATTTAATTTTCAATCTAATAGTAATAATTTATTTAATTTTTACCAAGGTGGATTTTTTTTCCCCACACATAGTGCCATGTGACATGATTTTTTTAAATAAAGGAGAGAATGCAGTACACACACCATTACATATTAGTTGAGGTATATTTCTCAAACTAATGAGTGATAGTTTAGGTATGAAAATCACACTTTCAATAATTTAGATATCTATCTATCTATCTATATTATTAAGCATGAATATAAATATTGATTAATCAAAATATTCTTTAAATATTGAACAACTTTTATATCCTTCAAAACATAAAATATTCCTTAAGCAAATAATACGTTAATTGGATAGAATTCTAATATTAAAAGCTTTTGCTGAAGTGGTTGTTTTCATAGACTTCTAATATTAATCAAATTCAAACGTTTTCCATAGTTGTCCTAAATGTTCTTGAAGTTCCAAAAGATACAAATTCAACATAGAGAAGAACTATTATTTTAACTCTTCTAACTTTTTTTCTTTTGGTATTTAATTTTAGCATTAAGAGTTTGGATGAATGCAAAAGAAATCGGGTTTGCAGTATTACAAGGACAAAATTAACTTCTTATAACTGAGTAGTTGGTTAATATGCAAATTATTACAATATATTCTTCTTCTTTTTGTATTCAATTTTTCAATAATTGGCGTGTTATAAATGTGTAACACACGTTTGTAGAGCACAAATATAAATATTGATTGATCAAACTATTCTTTAAATATTGAACAACTTTATAACCTTTTAGATACTAAATAAATACATTCCATTTTGAATAATATTGTAATAACAATTAATTATGTAATAACAAATAATATTGTCATTAGTTTAGGATTACAACGTCTAAATAAAAATCGCAGATGTATTATATATATTAACTTGCAACTCCATAAAAAAAGAGCATTGAATTTCATTTTTCATGGTTGAAATCAACGAAAAATATATTATATTTAGTTTAAAGTCTATTATTATTTTTCAATAACTTATTTTTCTTTTATACATTTTATAGTGATTGACGATTTGACGTGATGCACACGTGTAACTCACGTATACTAAACTAACTCAATTCCTAATGTTGAATTATTTTAATCTCAAAGTATATCTTTCCATATAAGTAAAAATATAAAAAATATTTTAATGGGAAGTATTAACCAGACACGATCAACTAATATTTTTGTATCTCATAAAATAAATAATATATAATTTTAAGTAATATTACTTAATATTTATTATGATGGACAAGGAATAACGTGTGAGACACATTCGTAGAAACTAATAAAACTAAGAAAAAAAGAATAGTTTGAGTGTGTTTTTGATATGGAAAATCAATCCTAACACATCCTTTGAGGGTTACGTGTATACATATACTCTTCCATATTTAGTGTACACACTCATAAATCTGATCCAACTGATTAGTGGAGTTGTAGTATTTTATAGCAAAAATAATAAAATATCAAAGGGGGGTTGGAGAAAAATAAAATAAAATAAAAGCGACCATTTCAAAGCGAGGTTGTCGCTGGAGAGAAAGGGTTGGTTGGATTTTGATAAAAATAGATAGATTTGTTGAATATTTCTGTTTGATGATGATGATCATCATGTACGGTTCAGCGATGGTGAAGGAGGCGATGGCAGGTGCTGATGATGATAGCAGCAGCATCACCATGACCACTCTTACAACCACAAACAACATTCTCTTCATATCAAAAGACGCCCTTGTTATTCTTCTTGTTATGCTCCTTTTCATCCTCCTGCTATTCCTCATCGCCGCCAAGTATAAGCCATGGCGTTTCTTTTACTCTTCTCATGTATCCTCCAATTCTGTCTTCACCAATAATAAAAAGGTCACATACCCATTTCCTTCTCTCTTTTTTTTCATGTAAATTGAGCCAAGAAATGATCTTTTCTTCAATTGGGTTGTTGGGGGATTTTTGATTATTCTTTATTGCTGTAATTTGGTTATAGGGTTTCGATTCTTGTTTATGCCTGACCCCAATAACCTTTTTCTGTTGATGTAAACAAGATTGTAACTTTTCTTGCTTTCGATTTAATTTCCTAGGGTTTATACTTCTCCGCGGGGCGGGCCCGAATATTAATTTGGAATTGAGGTGTAGTGAGGGTGATTGATTATAGTTCTATTGAGATGGTAAATGTAGATCATGATGTATTTGGGGATCCCAAGTTTGAAACTTTCTTGGTTTAGGAAGCTGGTATTGTTGCCTAGTTTAGTGCATTTTCTGAATTGAATGGTAACAGCTCAGCCTGTTTCCTATATATAGGGATACTATGTTTTTCACATGGTGTAGGAGGAGCAAAAGCTTGGACAGAGGAGAAACTCTGAGACTTGGAAAAGTTTATTTTGCCCTATTAGGAACTGAACGCCAATGTGATCCCCTAAAATGTGATCCCATATTATTGTGTAGATAAGAGCTATCTACATCGTTATGTCAGGTTACGTGGTTGGTTACCTAGGAGGTTCTAAGAGGCGATTTTCGCTTACCTCACATGAGATATTACTTGGTATGTCGTCGAGTACTTACAGATCAAAATTCTGTTTTATGGTCCCTAATGTAGTAGTTGACATGGTATATATCTGTGGAGGTACAGTTGAAGGAACCATATGAATTTCTAAAATTATTACAAATAGCTGTTTCCTACTTCATCAGTCATTGCATATGAAGGGGAATAATAGGTCTGGGTAGCATGGGCATATAATATATTTAGCTAGTCATCTAGGTATCTACTACTCCCTCGGTTTCATTCTATACAATAGTATTTGACAGGGTGTGGAGTCTAAGGGAGAAAGAAAACTTTTGGCACACAACGAAAGTACCTCTAGAACTTGTGGTTGTGGACCTGCCATGATATTTCTCTGACTATAGGAGCATTGTTCATTAAGGGTGAAATGAGAAGTCTACGTTTAAAGAGTTTTCAAATATAGAAATGTGTCATTCTTTTTAAAAGGGAAAGTATGTCATTCTTGTTGGAATAGATTAAAAAGGAACAGAAGGAGTATATTTTTCATGAGTAAGACCCAAAAAGAGCAGATGATATCTGCTATCTAGATGGCAAAATAGATATCATCTACTGTTTGTATTATCTATACCAATCTTGATTTATTATTAATCAAGCCTCAGCTCCAGTTTAGTTAGGGTCAGCTGAATGAAGCCTCTATAGCCATTTCACTTTTTCAGGTCAATTTCATCTACTGAATAATTTGTCCTTTTAAGGCAAATTTGGAGTTCGCTAAACCCGTGTCTCATATTCCCGTAGACAATAAACTTCTGAATGACACAGGCCTAATTAGGGGTGGGTGTCAGTTGGTTTGGTTTGAATAATCGGTTCGGTTTTCGGTTTGTAAAATTGCAAACCGAATCTGAACTAAAATTAATTCGGTTTGGTTCGATTTTTCTAAAATTTGGTTCGGTTACCTCGGTTTGAACATTTCCAGTTGTGCTTTTTCAAAATAAAATAAGAAAACCTTGAAACAGATAAAAAAACCTTTTATGTTTCTAGTCTTGCTATTCGCCCAAGTCCAACTTGACTGAAAATTTAAAAATGCTTCGGTGGGGAGTTCTATCAAACAAGTTGCAAGCTGAGATGAGGTTGTCGTTTAGAGCATAGGACCTCAGAATTCTTGTAGCGTAAAATGGGTCGTGTGACAGATGAAGCTTGAAGATCTTTGGTTCTTGAGAATTGAGATGGTAAGCTTCTGTCTGATAGTGCTCTAGTGGAGGCTGATTGAATGGACTAACAGATGCAGAATTAAAATTTAAGGAACACCTAACAAATAACTTTGGTTTTTCGGTTAACCGAAGTTTTCAATTCCGGAAACCGAACCGATATTTGAAAACATACAACCGAGAACCGACCGAAAAACCGAGAACTTTGGTTTGGTCGGGTTATTTTTAACCGAATAGTGCCCACTCCTAGGCCTAATACAAATAAACAACAATAACTAAGCCCATCTATTCCAAGTTATTTTCTTGTTTTAAACATATATCTATTGTTCTTTTTGTCTATGAAGTAGTTAAAATTCTAGTTGGCCAGCCAAACTTCTAAGTACTTGCCTTGTCCTAGTGTCCTGGCTTGCTAGAATCTCACCTGTCAACATATAAACGCACATAGATGAATTTTTTAACCTTCTCATGCTTTGGTCTTTTTAGGCACTCCGTATCTCGGTGAAAGTTCTTTAAGTCCTTACCAAAAGATGTCTGATATGAATAACTTTCAAAGGATGACTGTGGTTACCTTAATGTCTTCCTAGTTGTTTCATCGTTCATGTTTGTAAAGTATAAGTTTGACTCTTCCTTTCCCACCGCCTTTCTGGTTCATTCTTTTGAAATTGCTATTTTTTATCTTTTATGTAGACTGAAGATATAGAGAGGCCTCTTATTTCAGATGATTTGCATCTAGTCGAAAGCCAGAGTCATGAATATTCTAGAGGTTATTCTCATGATGCAGGCGGTCACCAGAATCAAGGGGCTTATGGTTCACCCTGGACACAGGGACTTGTTCATAAACAAAGGCTGACCTCCATAAATCCTCAATTAACACATAGTATATAATACCTCCCTCCCTTCCTTCTCAAAAAAAATAAAATAATACCTTCCTTCCTTGTTGATTGGCTTTTTATTCCGTATAGTTCATAACTTCAATTGCTTTTTCCAGGCGACAGTTTTGTTCTAGATGTTTGTGATTCAGAAGATATTTCTATTGGCCAGACGCTTAAGCGTCCGCTTGTGTTTAATCAGTTAGCAGAAGAACAGAAACACATCAGACCAGAAGATGTGACGTACAGCTCGAGTTTGGCAATACAGAATGAAAAGTTCGGAGATTTTGTTCCAAAAGATACAAAAGATCAAAGTAATTTCTTCTATCACTGTGACAAGTGCTTGATGTTTTATCACACTCTTTTGATTGGAAGCATGTGTAAACAGTGTGATCATATTTTTCTTTTAGAAGTGCAGGAAGCATCCTCATGCTGGAGGTTATCTCAGGACCCTGTCAAGGTCTTCAACATTCCATGCAGTCAACAGATACATCTAGGCTTCCACTTACTGTTGGAAGAGTGACACCTAGTGATATCTTGGTGAAGGATTCAGAGGTTTCTGGCAAGCATGCAATGATAAACTGGAATATAAATGTATGTCCATTGAAAAATATGGATTCTTATGGATCTTGCGGATGTTATTAACATGTTGTATTGTTTCTTAGTAATTAATTTGCAAAAGAAAATGAAATAGAAAAATTTCACTTTTATTGTTTCAGAAATTGAGGTGGGAGCTGGTTGACATGGGTAGCTTGAATGGCACACTCGTAAATTCCCATGCTGCGCATAATACTCATTCTGGGAGCAGACAGTGGGGCGATCCAGTTGAGCTTGCAAATGGAGACATAATAACTCTTGGCACAACTTCAAGAATATTTGTAAGTGAATGGGCTTTGTGCTGCTGTCACTATGTTAAGGTTCTTCGTTTGAAGATGGACTTATCCCCCTCGCACAAAATAAATGAATAAACAGACAATCAACTCCTTGGTGATTCTCCCCACTAAATAAAGGCACCAACTTTAATGGAGACAGAGTATCTTTGCTTTCTAATACTTCCATGTGTAACTATATTCAAGGCTGGCTATTTGGAAAGTTATTAGAATTTTTTTGTTGCAAAATTGGCGACCAAGGAGTTGCTATGAAAACAAAGGATACCTACAGTCGAGGAGCACCAGCAAGAAAGGAAACTCAATGGCATTAATGGACACCCTGTGCTCTAGCATCCTCCCTGTCACCCCATAAAAAAGTGTCCTAATGACAACATTTGAATTCTATGCTCGATATAGTTACTTATCAAAAAAGAAGAAAATGCCAGATTTATAGCCTCCTTGAAACACCATCTCCTTGCTCCAAATCTACCCCTTGCAAATTAGTGGAAATCCGAGCAGCTTTTGTATTGGGTTGAGAAGGTTTAGAGGGGGGTGATGTTAAAGTTGTATGATGTAGGGTGTGGGGTCCCTAAAGAACAACTAAAAAAGATATGGAAGGCGATAGAAGTTGATGAAGCCTTTAAGTTCTTTCCAAAACTAATATTTCACGTAAAGAAACCAAATTGGCTCTTTTAATGTGAGCAGAATGTTGAATTTTCTAACTGCTATAGGTATTAAAATAAGGGCTGAGCTATAGATTGATCATGGAAATTACAGTTTGCTCTCTATTCTACTGAACATGGATAACTTGATCTCTCCTGATTAAATGAGAGTTGAAACCAATAATGACAAGGTGAGTAAGAAAGAGGGATTTCAGAAGGGATTAAAGTAACCTTTTAGCATAATAGATGTTAACCATTTCCAAAAAAAAAAAAAAAGTAACCTTTTAGCATGATACTAATGCAAGGTATGAGTCCTAGCATGGGTTTCAATAGAAAAAGTTGATCTAATACAAAAACTAAGCCTCAATCCCAAGCTAGCTGGGTTCGGCGGTATGAATAGTATCGTAAATGCTCTGTTTGGGTCCAAAATATATCATGCTAAGTACTTGAAGATTATGTAACACTGGAGTTCTCTAATATACTCTAGTGCTTATATCTCTAATATACTAAGAGTCTTCTCGTAAGCGCTAGTCTTCTAGTTGGTATCACATATACGGATTTTCAACTTCCATGTCTTCTAGTTTTTGCTCGATCTGCCTGTATTCAGAAATAACCTAAATATGTTGAGATAATCTCTTTCCATGTGAATTTAGGTCTAACTCTTCCTCTTTTAACACCTTCAACCATCATGTTTTCACATGTAAGAACCCGTCTGCATCTAGAGGCCTGCGTAACATGTGGCCAAACCAGCTCAAGAATTTTCTCATTTATGTGTTGCTTGCACCTTATGATGGATGTGATTATTTGTGATCTTATCTAATCTTGTATGACTGCATATCCATCTAAGTATTCGCATCTCTGCAACGCTCGTCTTGTGGATATGTTGAGCTTTAGAGCCCCCAACTTTCACTCTACTAAAAAAGAAAAATTTAGATTTCAGCAAAAAAGAGTCTCAACATTCACTCTTCCTATCACATAATACTCTCGAGACACTCTTCCTATCACATAATACTCTCGAGACACTCTTCCATATCAAGCATCCTACTTTAATCTTATGCGTAACATCTTCATTTGTTATTCCATTCTTCAGGAACATTGAGCCTAGATATCTAATATGTCTACGTTTAGCTACCTCAATACCTGTCTCACCTCAACTTCACTCTTATCTCACTGGCTAAACTTGTAGTGCTTGTGTCTGTCTTACTCCTACTTATCCTAGTGGTCAAAGAGGTGCAATCACAGCTTTTGAACCAAGGTTTGAATCCCAGCAGAGGCGACACTAGTTGAATTTTTTGCATTTGCTTAAGTCTTGGTTGGCATAGTTATCCTGTACTGGTATTGCTGCGAGGTAGCAGATATTCATTGAGTTACTCGAGGTGTGTTATTGCTGCGAGGTAGCAGATATCCGTTGAGTTACTCGAGGTGTGTGCAAACACTGGCGTGGATAACTATTTATCCAAAAAATCTTTTGTAATATTTATATGTTCTTTGATAAAAAAGCAATATCTGATATTTCCAGAAAGTTGATTGCACAGTATGGCCTATAAAGGAATAAAAGTACGACTGAATGAAACAAATGAGTCAAGGATAGAGCGGGAAGGAGTGATTTCTAACAAGTTTATACTGACTTCTTTGCAGGAAGATTTACCTACTGACATTTTGGAGAGTGTAGTTTAAGATTCTAGCTTTTGTTTTTCGATGTCTTTTTATACATAGCTCAAAATTTACATGTTCTATTATCAAAAAAGTAAATTGTTCAATATCAATTATCAAAAAAAAAAATTGTTCAATACCTAAACCTGGACCAAAGTTGGTCGGTTTTGCCCTTGTGATCCATTTTACTTCTTTTGGATGGGGAGGCAGTAGTAGGAAGATGAATAATATTCCGGTATAGTATGCCTTTACTATTGTGTAGACTTAGAGTGTTAGTGAACTACTGTGACCCCTCAAGCCACCTACTGCTAATATTTGGGCGGAAAACTTAGTGTACTGGAGTCAATTAATCATGAAATGCTTGGTTTAAGTCATTAAACTGTTTAAATGAATGCCATTTCAGAATTTACATGTCTCCCAGACAAACCAAAATAGAAAATTGGTAATAAATGTGACCCGCAAATAATGTATGATTGCAGGCGTGTATATAGGTGCTCATTGTCATGTGATTTTTTTATCTTCCAGGTACAGATTAGATCCCAAAATGATCAGGTCCCATTTGGGATTGGTATCGCATCAGATGCCATGGCCGTACGTCGAGGAGGAAAGAAGCTGCCTATGGAAGATGTTTGCTATTACCATTGGCCTCTTCCGGGGACGGATAAGGTTTTACAATTGGAAGGTTTATATTATTTTTCCGTCCAAAATGTAATGACCTAAAGATTTGTATATTTGACATTGTAGTTTGGATTGTTTGGGATATGCGACGGACACGGAGGAGCAGATGCTGCGGCGTCTGTCAGCAAGTAAGTTATAATCACTGTGTTATGTGATCTTTATATAAGAAAAACCTCCATGTTAGGTAACTCCACCACTAAAAATAAAGGTAATCTTAACTCAGAGATCATACATGATATTTTCTTCATTTACCAGTCACAAAGCAATTGGTTGGTTTTCTGCCAATGATATAGGCTGTAATTTTCTTGGATTATGGAGAAATGTCCTGAGAAACATTCTATATTCTGGATGATAGCACATCTTCTTTAGTCATTCTGATTTTGGAATGAATTTTAAAACTTAAATCTTTAGTTGGATTTCCTGAATTCATTGCTATTTGGTCTTTGCTAGTTTGCAAATTCTTCGTCACTCCTGTCTGCTAATTTTATATTTGTGGTTTTTTGTTGTCCCTATACAGAATAATACCTCAGATGGTTGCTAACATCCTGTCAGATTCATATAGAAGGGAGAGGGTATTATCACAATCTGATGCTTCAGATGTTCTTAGAGAGGCGTTCTCTCAAACTGAAGCAAGTATAGATCACCACTATGAGGTTTTTAAAAAATCTTATAAGCCTTATTTACCTGATTAAAGCTTTATCTCTCAGTGTGTAGCAAGTATGTAAGTTGTGTCTCTGTGTGTATCAAGTTTATTTATATGAACTTTGTGAGTTGAGCGGTAGAATTTTGTGGGTAGGTCCATGCACTGGTGCAGATTTCCCTTGTTCTCATGTTTCTTGCCTTAATTGTTTGATTATTAAATTCATGCTGCACATTAAGAGTTACATGCTCTTACTTTGGAAGAGTGAAAGCTGTTGTAGGTTTTAGTTTGTTGAATTTGCTAATATTTTCCTTATTGCTTCAACAAATCTGTCAGGGGTGTACTGCAACAGTGCTTCTGGTTTGGGCTGATGGTGCTGAAAATTTTTATGTGCAATGTGCAAACGTTGGAGATTCAGCTTGTGTTGTAAAGTGCGTCATCACACTTCCATCCGTAATTTCATTTGCTAACTATTAAATACATGGCTGCATTTCAATATGGCATTTGGTTGCTTTTGACGTTCTTGTCTTGTATTTAATAATGATCTTATTTGCTTTGCATGGTCTGTTACCAACCTTTTTGTTTAAATACCCCTTCTGTTAGAAAATTCCTCAGATTTATCCATCTATAGTCTAATTTTCTTTGATTGGTTAGTATAAAATTTGTTAGTATCCTAATCCAACGCTAAGATATATTGGCTGGCTAGTCTCGCGGGGGACGGGATGAAGAGGTGACTGAGTCTAAGTGGTTGAGACGTAGGAATGACAACCCGGAGATCGCATATTTGAATCAACATTCAATGTGAGTGTGAACTCATCTGCTCCATGCCCGCATCTTTGGTGTGCAGATTTACTGCTTGTGGGCTGTAATTGGTTGCCCCTCAATTAGTAGGGGTGGATGTAATTGAACACTGTTACTAAAAATAAAGATATACTGGTCCGCAGTTTAAGTAGTTGTGCCAACATATCCTGTCTTAGGTCTGGATTGTCCATCTATGTACTCTACTTACATGCTAAGAAAGTCATTTGTACTATTTTCTATAGTTATCATAGTTTTATCTTTTCAATTGCTCCTGCTCAGACGAACTAGAACTTCAAACTACGATATCCAATTTTCGAGATTTATGCCTTGAATTGGTAAGATTAGCATTTTTTTTCAAGAAAATAACTAATATCTGTAGGTGCTGAAGTTTGCTCCCACCATATTATTGGTAAGATCAACACGTATCTTTATTATGGAGATTGAGCTTTAATATTTTGCAATGTTACGAGAACATAAACCATTTATCTGTTAATATGTTGTAGTTCTAACTTGGCCTAATGATTGGAATATGTGGTCAGCAAAATTTTATCATACATTGTTGTGAGTCCAAAAATGTTATCAGTGTAGATATTGGGCCCCTAAAGCTCAACATATTCATCAAATGATTGTCGTAAAAATGTGGATGTGAAGATGGGTCTGCAATCATACAAGATTGGATGATATCATCCGACAAAAGGTGCATACAACATGCATAGAGGATTAAATAGGAATAGTTCGGGGAAATGGTTTCACCATGCCCTATATGGACGTTAAAATGCATTGGTTCAGTAGGTGCGACACTAATCCTTGATGCGGACTTACTCTAAGAACACTACACAATTGAAACAAATAATCTATACAGGCAGCACCATCTAATTAGGATTAAGATTTAATCGTTGTTTCTTGCATGGAGTCCACTGTTTTTCATGAATTTTTTTAGTGTTGTGAGACTTTTATGTTAACTTAGGGCTACTTCCCATGGTGTGGTCTAGCGATCAATAAAGCTGGAAGGAAGACCATGGGAGATCAGAGTTTGAATCCCCACAAAGGAAATATATATAAAGCTAGTTGATTTTGCCCAGCTTCCTACGTTTTGGTAGGTATAGTTACCTGAAATCTGTATTGGTATAAGTATACATGTACATAAATTGGCGCAAGCACCATGTTATTGAAGAAATTTTTTGTTTAGAGAACCTTTACTTTTAGAGCATCGCTACTGTACCTTATAAAACAGATTATTTAGTATTAGAATAAATAGGCTCGAATAAACCGCATGGATGACTAGAATTTATATGGCTGATCCAACTAGTTTAGGATTTGTAGTTGATTGATTGACAGTACATATTTGTAGGGACTAGGTTATAGTGATATGTTATATGTGCTACAAGTTGTCTTGATGCCATACCTTGTCAACTCATTCCAGGGAAGGTGGGGGAAATTAGAGATATATATGTATTGTAACTTGGCTTAAACTCATCTGTTCTGTTTTTGTTTGAGGCAGTATTGACGGGAAGCAGACAAAAATGACCGAAGATCACAGAATAACTAGTCACTCTGAAAGGCTGCGTATCCAAGCAACAGGGGAGCCTTTGAAAGATGGGGAAACGAGATTATGCGGTGAGTAGAATCTTTTGTTTCTGTTGTGCTTGTATACCCTGTATATTTCGATGACCAACTAGCAACTGATTTGCTTGCTCTTAACTAGGTTTAAACCTTGCTCGTATGCTCGGAGACAAATTTCTTAAACAGCAAGATGTTCGCTTCAGTTCAGAACCTTATATTAGTCAAGTTATGTACATACATCAAGCTAGCAAAGGATTTGCACTGTTAGCTAGGTAATTCTACTTATTTGACGTCATCTCATGTATTGTTGCATAGCTGTTTCATTCTCCCTTTAATCCTGATTTTCCTTCTCATTTCCCCATCCACCCGCTACTGAAATCAAAGAAAAACATAAACTGCCAAGTAGGTTTTCTTTCATCATGTCATCTATTTTATATGGTTTGCCTTGAGCTTGACATGATTGTTTAACGGATAGGACAACGATAAGTACATTTCTTCCAGATTCTTCAAAATATGCTAAAGATTAGTAAAAGAATATATCAAATACTCGCAACCTTATTGGAACCTATAGTGAAATCCAAGTTGTAGTCTTGCATTTACCGTAGATACTGTAATTATATTTGCTTTTCGGCCCAATATTGGGTTACTTAGTGTTAGAAACCATAGTAAAGTATATGTTACTTTCTTGTCATTTGCTGTTCTTATGTTGGACGTCTTTTGGCTTAAAACATGCTTTAACTTTGTTGTTCCAGTGATGGCTTCTGGGATGTTATTAATGTTAAGAAGGCAGTCCAACTAGTACAACAGGTATAAGCATTTTTGTGGTTCCTGTGGATTCTTGTCAAGTTATAGATTCTTTAACCAATGTTGAAAATTGCAGGCAAAGGAGAGAAGCTCAACAGATGAAGAAATTTCTGCAGAGAAAATAGCAAATTCTTTGTTGAGCGAGGCCAGAACATTGCGTACAAAAGACAACACTTCAATAATTTTCTTAGATTTCGACACCAATAGAATTCTTTCGTATAAACATGATTCATAGGATTGACTTCATATCTTTAGTATTACAGTGATATATGATTATCTTTGTTTAAAAAGAAAAAAATTGAAGATCAGTTTTCTGAATTCTCTCCAACCTTCTGTTAATATTCGTGTGCCACCCCCTCTTGTACATTCTCAAACTGGATGACCTTATTATTTTCAATCACAGATAGAAAGACGAATATGAACAGTGTCGGATCATTTATAGAGTTGGATATGCATTTTAGACAGTGCGTCTAAATTTTGAATTTATCATATGAATTATGATATACGGTCTATGCAAAAGCTATTGGGTTCACCTAAAATCCCATATTGCACTGTAGCTCTGCCCCTATGAGCTTTACATAACATTTACAATACTCCTCGTAGATGTCTGATGCCCTTTCTCAACGCATTTCTTTAGACAAAGACTATTTTTTCCTCTTTTTGGATGATAAATCTTTCTCAGAATATGGAGTGGAGGTCATAAGCGTCTATACCGTAAAATCGATTTTCGACGGAATGAAAAAGACATATATGGTAGAATCGTAACCATAGAATACGACCAAGGGGGGGATTCTCGAACGCGGAAAAGGATCTAATGAATTCGAAAGAATTGAACGAGGAGCCGTATGAGGTATGTGTCTCGTTAAAGTTTTACTATAAAAAAAACAAAGAGTACATATATTTAGTAATACACTTTTTTAGCTGTCTCATTAAAAATCTTGCCAGGAAAATTCAATGAGACAAAAAATCGGCTAAGGGAAAAAAGTACAACACATTATATTTTCTCAAAATTATCAGTTAATATCTCGAAAATAGCGTATACCAATCTTGTATGTCAGCTTCTCAAATGTTAAAGTTGACAATGCTTTAGCAAACTTATCTATTAGATTATCACTTGGATTGTTGAACATTTATTTCACCCTTCTTTTGAAGATCATGAGTGAAAAGAATTTTGGTGAAATGTGTTCTATTTTATCTCCTTTAATGTATTATTTTATTGGTTGAGTTATAAATATAATATTATCTTCATACAATATTGTTGGAATATCTTTGTTCAAAGTATAACCACATATTTTCTGGATGTGTAGAGTTATTGACCTCAACCAAACACATCCTTGACTTGAATGACTATTATAAAGAAGCAGCAACCATTATTTCGTTGAGTGTAATGATATGATTATACTTTCACATGTAAATAAATAACATGTCAGACATCAATCTTTATGTGGATCAGACAAACATCGTGCATCTGCATAATCAATTAATAGTTAGTTGAATTTATTTGAATAAAATAATTTCATGTCAATGGTCCCTCAGAAACATCTAAATATATGCTTAGTATCATTTTAGTGTCTACTGATTTGAAAAGAACTAAATTTTGCTAACAAGCTTATGAAGAAAGCTATATATTAGGTCGATAATTATTGAAATGTACATTAATATCTCAATTGCACTAAGATATGATATTTCAGCACTAACAAACTTTTCATCATTTTCATATGGTCAATATAGAATATTTTTTTTAGGGAAAAAGGTCAAAAATACCCCTTTACTTTCATTAATTAATTAGGTTTACCCCTAATTATACTATAGGGCCAAATATACTTTTACTGTTACCAAAGTTAACAAAAATATCTCTCTTGTTAACACTTTCCACCATGGCAAGGTAAGAATCTACATGGCTGACATTTGGGTGAGATGAATGTCACATGACATTGCCACCTCAGCACCAATTTTATTTTCACACTTCATCTCAAATTTTTATTTTTAGTCTTTGTTCCTTTTCTATTTCTTCGACAAGAATAAAACTTGAAAACTCTTTGACCTACTCTTTTTCAATTCTCTCCTATTACACATTTTTCATAAATTAAAATTTCAATATATGATTGTACTAGCTCTGGAAAATCAAAGTGAAATTGACTTTGGCCATTAAATTTGGTTTCTCTGAAAAAATGGAGCTCAATTGTTCGTCCTTTTTACTCACTTGAAAAAAGAAATTATGCTTTCTCTAAAACTAAATATTTTACAATTCGAGGCAAGAAGAAGCAGTTGCTCTCCTTTTTCAAGAAACAAACTATCCAATTTATGGATTAAAACAAAATTTTATTTTTTCAAAATCTTTTATTTCAAAATTCTTTTTCAAAAATTCTATTATCTCTAGAGCTCTTCAAGAATTTTAATGATATTCGAATCATCAAAATATACAAGTACTATCACAAATCATGATACAAACCTTTCTTAAAGACATCAGAGTAAATTGCGTCATTTTTATATCTTTTCTCAATAATTATTCACTAAGATAATTGTACCACACGTGTTTTAATTGTTTCAATTCGTATAAAGATTTTTAAAGTTCTATTAGACAAATTTTCTGAAAATCTTTATATACTTCAGACATTCTGAATCCTTTAGAAATTTTCATAAAAATATTGTTATTCAGTGAATCATATAAATAGATTGTGATTACATCCATCAAATGCATATCATTAAGATTTAAATTTTAAATTCTTAATATAGATCTCATATTGTATATTCAATAAAAATTAGTTTCAATGTGCATCATTCGTACATCTTGAACATCATGCGTGCATTTTGTGCATCAATCATGACATCAATTAGCACAAATGAGGAGTAAGTCTCTCGTTTAATGCTTGTGGGGATAAAAAATTAAGATCTCTAACCTCTTTTCATTGAGGTTTAATCTATATAATTAGTAGTCATTGATCAAGTGAAATTATTTAGACAATTAATAATAGACTTTTGAAATTTTGAAATTTTTGCATAGAGAAATTTTAGGACAAGACATTATATTTCACAATGTATTGTAATAATTTAGATTTTAGAGAAATTTCAGGATAAGACATTACTAACTTTAGATAGTTAGTAACAATATTAAAATTTTAAAATAGCACAAAGTCCAACAATATTATTGTAGAATACTGTATAATGTTCATAAATGTCATGATATTAAAAAAAATTATTTTAAAAGGTAATTATGTGACAATGGCATATATAAAAGAAGCAAGAAAACTTTTCAAGATACATAATTATTGTCTTAACAAATATAGTACTATAAAAATAAATTGTAAAGTATTTGTCAAAAATCACAAACAATAGCAATATCCTCTAGAAAAATAATTTGATTTTTTTTTTACTAAATAATTATTCCACTTGATTTGACTTTTGAATAATTAATTAAAATTTGCGAAGAATCAAAATTTTAGTGCCAATTTTATTTTGTTTAGGCCTTCAACCTTGAAACTTTCATGAGAAAGTTTTTATTTTGTAGTTTGACTTTTTGGTACTGATGAATAAACAATAGTGAGGGCATGTCTCTCTGGGCGCATGATAGCAAAGGTCTGCTAACGTGCGCATAGAACAGAAATTCCTCCGACCATGTCAAGGCAGCGTAATTTCGATAGGCCGGTATCGTCTAGGCTAGTCACACCAGAGGTTGGAAAACGACAGGTCCTACCGTCTCTCACCTTTGGCAGCTTCCTTCCAGCTAAATTTCAATCTATTGTTGAGGAAGAGGAACATTGTCTGTCTGATTCTGATTCGCAAGCGTCCATCCAGCTGGAACCATATGGAGGTGCGGCTACTGGGAGTCAATCAGCGACAAGGCGCTTACAATTCTCCGAGGTGGGCACCTCTACCCACCCAATGCCGGTGATTAATCCTCCATATCGGGACAACAGAGTAGTGCAGCAAGGTAAAACCCTCTCTTATGTCCCCCCAATTTCTAAAGAGGGGAAGATGGTCATGAATATTGAGGAGGTGGATCTGAAAGTTCCTGGTTAGTACTGGAAAATACCCTAATTGGGTATGTTATCGATGACACTCCATACCTCAAAACGATGGAGAACTTCGTTGTTACGGCATAGGGTTTTGTTTCCAAACCTCAAATTCTTATGCACGATGATGGTTACTTCCTATTCTGTTTTGAATCGAGTGAGGATTGTGAGAGGGTCAAGCAAACTGGACCATACACTTTCTTCAACAAACCATTTGTCCTGCGGAATTGGGAACTTGATTTTGTTTTTGATCCGAACTGCATTACGACTATTCCCTTGTGGATTACACTTCCAGGGTTACCGGTCGGCTACTGGTCTATTGAGGCATTGAGTAAGGTGGCTAGTGCCATAGGTAAACCCCTGTACACGGATAAATTCACAGCAAATATGGATAGGATTTCTTATGCCCGGATTCTGGTTGAGACGGATGTGTCACAACCTCTTCATGATACCATAACCATTCAAACACCTGAGGGATCTTTTGAGCAGACTGTGGATTATGAATGGCGACCACGATTTTGTAATGAATGCATAAAATTTGTTCATACCAGTGATTCTTGCTAGAGGAACAAAGTTAAGGAACCCGAGGTGAAAGAGTTTGAACCAGTGAAGAGAAAGAGGAGGAGAAATAGAAGAAGGCCAAAACAGCAGCAACACGATTGGAAGGCAACGGGTAGGCTGATAGAAGACCCTGAAGAGGTTTATGAGATGCTTGCGCCTACACTAGGTGTATCCATACCAACTGATCAGCCAACTCGTCAGACTGCTGCTATCTTGACTGGTAATAGATTCAAAGACCCAGTTGAGGAGGCCTACACTCAAACGGGTGATCCAGGGGGAAGTACTTGCCTTCAATGATCATCTCCACATGGAACATTAGAGGGCTGAATCAGCCCTTAAAACAGAAGGAGTTGAGGCTCTTTCTACAGAAACACAAAGTTGATGTTAAGGGAATTCTTGAAACTAGAGTTAAGAAGCATAAAGCAAAGGACATAATTCAAAAAATCAATCCAGGTTGGCCATCATGTTGTAACTACCCATTGGCGTACAATGGCAGAATTTGGCTAGTATGGAGGAATCATATCCAGGTGCAGGTCCACACTATCCATGAACAATTCATCTATTGCTTAATAACAAATGGTGCTGGTACGACAACTAGTTTCACGGTGGTCTATGGGAAGAACGAACCGCGCCTTAGGAAAGTATTGTGGCAGGATCTTATGGGATTAGGTACTATAGTCCAGGATGCATGGTTACTAAGTGGTGATTTCAACAATATTCTGTCTTCTGAGGACAGAATTGGGTCACCTGTTACTACGGAGGAAACTCGGGCCTTCAAAGGGTGTGTTGATAGTCTCCAATTGACCTCGCTAAGGGCCAAGGGATGGCATTATACCTTCTGTAATAAGCACCCACTGGAGAGTAAAGTTTATTCTAAAATTGATTGGGCGTTTGGGAACTGTCATTGGCTATCCTCATATGCTCATGTCGAAGCTGAATTTTTAAATCCAGGGGTTTCAAACCACTCCCCTGTCTTAATTGAGCTCTGCCCTCGACCACTCACCAACCCTAAACCCTTCAAGCTATACAACATAGTGATGCACCACCCTGAATTTAGGGACATCCTACTCAAAGCTTGGGGAACTAGGTGTAATGGCACAAGGATGTACCAGTTGTGGCACAAATTGAAAGCCTTAAAGTTGAATCTTAAAGACCTTAACACATATATGGCCTCTTACTCTCAGAAGCTAAAGTTGGCTAGGCAAAAATTGGAGGTTATTCAAAGCCAGGTGAACACCAATCCTCTTTGCCCAGTGTTGATATCTCAGGAGAAGGAGCTGCTTACAGAAATTACTAGATTGAGTAAGGTTGAGGATCAAGTAATGCTACAAAAGTCTAGGGTAAATTGGATAACTAGTGGTGATGCTAACACTAGCTATTTCCATGCCCAAGTGAAATTGAGAGAGACAAGGAATGCTATCACATCTGTATATGATACACATGGTATGAAGATCCAGGACCTTAAACAAGTAGAGGTTGAGTTTGTGTCATTCTTCTCCAACCTTATGGGGACTGTTGCAACTGAACTCCTCTGCCCAAATATAGAAGTGATACGAAGAGGCCCTTGCCTGCATTACCAACAAAAATGTGAGCTTATTCAGCCAGTACTAGAGGAGGAGATCTTGACTGCAATCAATCAAATGCCAAAGGATAAATCTCCTGGTATTGATGGCTTCCCCATTGAGTTCTTCACCCATAACTGGTCAATAGTTAGGAATGATGTTATTGTTGTAGTCCAAGAATTCTTTACTTCTGGTAAACTTCTCCAAGCCTTTAGTTGCTCAGCCGTCACCCTTATACCTAAAGTCAAAGCCCCCTCGAAGGTCAAGGACTACAGACCTATTGCCTGTTGCACTACTATTTACAAGATCATCACTAAGGTCTTGACAAATAGAATGAAGAGAGTAATTAATCATATCATCAGTCCCTCCCATACTGCTTTCCTTGAAGGAAAAAACATTCATAATAATATCCTATTTAGCCATGAATTGTTCAAGTGGTATACTAGGAAGGGCATGTCCTCAAGATGTGTTATGAAGGTGGATTTGCGTAAAATGTATGATTCTATAGAATGGGGTTTCCTAAAGATTATACTAGCAGAGTTGGGTTTTCCTCATAGATTCATTCTATGGATCATGGAATGTATTTCCACTGTATCATATTCACTGGTTATAAATGATGGTTTGTCTAAGCCTTTTAAAGGTAAGAAAAGAATTAGACAAGGTGACCCAATGTCCCCGTATTTGTTTGTGATAGCCATGGAGTATTTGCAAAGGGAAATGGACATGTTAAAGCTCAACAAGGACTTTCAGTATCACCCTAGGTGCAAGAAGCTTGGTGTGATGCATATATGCTTTGCTGATGATTTATTAATGTTTTGCAAAGCAGCTATGGTGTCTATACGACTGCTTCAAGGTGTTTTTTAGAGGTTTTCATCAGCTTCCGGACTCCAAGCAAATACTGACAAGAGTGTCATCTATATGTCTGGAGTGGCCCCTGATCTAAACAACTAATCCTTTCCTTTTTAGGCTACTTGGAAGGTGAGCTTCCCTTCAAATATATAGGGGTGCCCCTATCTTCCAAAAAGCTCACAATCGATCAATGTATGCCCCTGGTAGAGAAAGTAACTGAGAAGGTGCGCTGTTGGACAGCCAAATTGCTAGCCTATGCTGGTCGTTTGCAGCTAATAAAATCTATGGTGTTTGGCCTCCAAACTTACTGGGCACAAATATTTATCCTACCAAAAAGGGTCTTGAAATTGATTGAAGGCATTTGTAGAACATACCTTTGGACTGGTTCAGTACTTACATCGAGGAAGGCACTTGTATCATAGGAGAAGTTGTGTATGCCGAAGGTCGCAAGAGGCAGAACATAATTAATCTAAAGGTGTGGAACTATGCAACCATTTTGAAACTCTTGTGGGCTTTGAGTGCTAAGAAGGATTGCCTATGGATCAAATGGGTTCATGCCTATTATATCAAGAGTGGTACTGTGGAGGATTGTCAAAGTCCAGCCTCAGCGACGTGGGTTGTGAGGAAGATTGTGGAGGCCAGGAGACACATTTCATTATCACCTAATCTTCAAGGTGATTTAGTTACAAGGCTGAACTCAGTACTGGTTCATGGTAGGTACTCTATTCATAAGATGTATTGCCTACTCCTTCCACAATACCACAAAGTCCCTTGGAAACGTATCATTCTTCAGCCTAGTATACATCCTCGCCATCAATTCACGTTATGGTTGGCTGCTTGGAGGAGGTTAGCTACGGTTGACAGGCTCCAGAAGTTTGGTATTGTAGTGCCTAAAGATTGTATATTATGTTTAGCAGCTGAAGAGACATTCGATCACCTACTCTTTGAATGCTTGATCACCAGAGCATTATGGACTAGAATGCTGAAGTGGCTGAATGTGCAAAAACCTATTGGGACCTGGGAAGAGGAGCTCCAATAGGCCAATAGATGGGCTGGTTCTAGAGCGGCCATGGGTGCCATCACTTATAATGTCTTTGCTATGGTAGTGGCTGTTATTTGGAGGGAAAGAAATGGGCTACGATTTGAAGTTGGTCAATATGACATGGATCGCGTATGCAGAGAAATGGCAGTTCACGTACACATCAAAGGACGGAACTATGAGAAATGGTGGACTCCTCTGGCAACACTTTCAAGCCTTTCTTGATGTCTTTAGAAGATAATTTTCCCTTGTATGGTTTGTTTTCTTCACGCTTAGATGCAAGGATAGCCTTAGACTAGTTCGCAATTACAGCCTGTTGTAGTTGCTTAGCGTTGTTTTTTGCTTATTCTTTTTCGTCTTGCTGTAGTCTGTTGGTTTCTGTAGAGTTTGACGGTCTGCTCCAAACTGGTTTTGTAATTATTACTTGGTATCAATACAATTTCGATTTGGTTACCAAAAAAAAATAAAAAATAATAAACAATAGTGAGAAAAAGTAATGCTTTTATTGAAGCTAATTTGCAAAGCAAATCCTTTTTATTTTGTTTTCACTTTGAAAAGCTGATTTTTTAAAATTTACTTGTATTTTCATTATTCCCTTTATTTCTTATAATTGTAACTATGATTATAAATGATTAATATGGAATTATTCCTTGAAATAAGCTTAAGACAGTGAAAGCTTGAGTTTAAAAATTATGGACACAAGGCATGTAGATTTATAAAATTTTGCTTCAAATGGGTAAATTTTGTTTAATCAAATTGTACCATTTAATAAACACACACGATCGAAATTAATTTTTTGATTTCAAATTATACAAAGATAAGAAAAGACACAATATTTATTACATAATATAAAAATTACTACATTCGTAGTAATTACACACAATATATTTTTTACATTGAGAAAACTAAGGTTCTTCATTCCTAAGATGATTATGATCATAATCATATTTTGGGCACATCATGTTCATAGTCAATATCATCCAACTAATTAGTATGCAGCCATGATGATATACATGGCGGTAAGGGAGAACACCTACGTACTTTGTCTGTTTGAATTCACTCAAACAAATTTGGCATGTATCGTCTGTAAAGCTAATTTCGTCTTATATAGAATATCGTACATGAAAGAATGAATTTATGTCTAATGAATCGCAGAGTGGCATCGCACCTAATCCTAGCGCGCGTCTCACAATAATATACTACAACTATTACTATGATGAGTGAGACAAACGCCGTCACAACAATTAGGGCCGTACTTGTTTGATCCGGATTGTGTCATAGAAGTATATATATATTACTATTAAATGATTTGCAATGTAAATTTATTTTAGTTTTATATCTTTTACTTGAGAGTTATATTTTTAATATAAAATTTAAATTTAAAAATAAACACACAAATAACCTTGATATGATCTCTTTTTTCCTATTTAAATTACAAAGGATCCAATTGAATTATTTTTTAAAAGGTATCCTATCAAAAAAGAAAACCTCGGGTTGCATTTCGTTTTTCTTTTATTAGTTTATCAGTTAGGACTAAATTCTTCTCCCTAAAATTTTTTTATTTTATTTTTTCAGTGAGTGAAGTTTCTGCCCTTGTTGAGTGAGTAAGGCCTGATCAAGCTTATGTGCTTGCCAAGTCTTTCACCATCTGCTTTTCCTCTAGAACTAGTGAATTTGTCCGCGTTTCGCGTGATTATAAAAGACGGTAGTTAACATATTTCGAACAAAATCATAAGTTAATATTCATATAAAATACAAAATAATTAAAGATGAACTTACGACAATCAAATATTCATATAAAATATAGAATGAAAATAAATCATCGGAAGAACATATAAAAAGATACATCATTCTTACGACCTTAATTATAAAAAATAAAAGAAAAAATATAGAAAAATTAATGCACAATCTTCTGAGCTTTTGTCAATAGTAACTCCCACAAGTCGATCACCCATTGAATAGCCTCCATCTTATTCCTGGAATCAAACTAAAACATTAATATAATAAGCACAAAAAATATAACAATTTAAAAGACTAATGTGATCATCTCTACAAAATCTTACTATATTTTTATTTATAGGACTACAATATGGAATATCAAATAATGTCATCAATATGACTATTAATTATTTTATAGGTTATGATAATAAAAGATTGTGGGTGTAATGAAAATAAAGACCATTAAATTTCACATTAGAAATGACTTTTTAAACTTTTTAAAATTGCATATTTAATATAATTAAGAGGGTTAAATAATATTTTTTTAATATAGCACATAAATGAGAAAAAAATAGAGAAAAGCACATACAAGAGATAAAGTGTATTTCTTGGCCAAAGAGATGTGTTACATCATTTTTTCTATCTCTAAATTTATTATTATATTATAAGCATAAAAAATATAACTTAAAAGACTAATGTGACTATTTCTATAAAGTTTTATAATATCTCTATTTATGAATTACATTATGAAATACCAAATAATGTCATGAATATTTTATAGATTATGATAATAAAATATAAAGACCATTAAATTTTATATTAAATAAATTTTAAAAAATATGTTTTTTTGTTTCTTAACATTGCATATTTATATGTTTAAGAGAGTTAGGAGTGACTCTTTTAGTTTTTAATATAACACATAAATAAGAAAAAAATAGAGAAAATTACAAAAAATGAAGAAAAAAGATAATTGTATTTTTTGACCAAAAAGAGATGTCATGTCACTTTTTCTATTCCTAACTTTATTATTACATATAGATTATTATTTTTCTCTTATTTTTTTCTCTTTCTCACTCAAGAAATTCATCCAAATGAAACAAAAATAAAGTTCCTACACAATCTAAAGGAGTGTCTTTTGAGTTAGTCAAATTAATGACTTTTATATATTATAGAAGAGGAAAGAAGGATCTTTTTATCAACATAACTTAATCAAATTATCTAAAAAAAATAAAAAAAAAAACAAAATAATAATAAAAGAGTCAAAATGATGAATTCCTGGCCAAAGAACTATGCCACATCATTATGTTAGAAAACACGATATATTTCTATGGGGGAGAGAGACAGAGAGAGAGAAAGAGAGAGAGAGAGAGAAAATATTTAAAAGGTAAAATTTTATATAATGAAATATTAATAAGTTTATGTTAGCAATAAAAATAATCAGTTGAAGATATTTTTCGTTGTCCTTGCTACACAAAGTGTAAAACTTTGTAATGGGGTCTTGTTCTTGGAGGGTACATATCTTGTATTTGAAGAAATAATTAATTTAAAATATTAAAATAAGCAACAAAAAATTTATCTATATGTATGTACATCATTTAAACTTCTATACTTCACCAAATTAATTTGACCATCTCTCTTGATAAATCTTTCAAAACTATTAAGCTTTTTTTTTTCATCTTGATGAACTTGTACCAAACTAATTTGATCATTTTTCTTTGATGAATGTTACACCACATCAAATTTTCTTCTTCGTCTTGATCAACTTGCGTTTGGCTATCATGTCACAATGAATTCCAGCTTGTAAAAAAAGGGGTCCAGAAAAGTAGAAAAAATTCGAAAGAATATATTTTGATCTTCATCAAAGTGATGGCCATATTGTCAGATCACTTTTTTTATGTCATCTCTTTTGATTATTAAACACATAGTGGATGAATAAAATGAAGGGAAAAATAAAAAAGAAAAGAGAAAAATATATACTAATAAAAAAGAAGAAGGAAAAAATGAAAATGTTCATCCAACAATTTCATAGATCATTGTTATTTGTAGAGTGGTTAAGCCATAATAATTAAGTAGATAGAAGTTGAGGAGCTATGTTATTTAAGTAGAGAATACAAATAGGTAGAAGTTTTTTGTAACTCATGAGATATAATTAGATATAATAAACATGATATTTTTTTAATTATTAAATAAATTAATTAATATAAAATAAAGAAAAAAATTAATAAAAGAAGAAAAAAGATAAATACAATTAGAGGCCATAGAGAGGTGCCACATCATCAAGTCTAAAAGCTTCCTATATATATATTAGATGTGAGACTGTTCACCCTCAGTAATCAGTCACCCTCATCACATGTTATTGCCCACACCACACTATAATTATAAAAAGTTGAAATTAGTTACGAATTCTATCGCAAAATAAATTACTTACAACTAATAATTTTTTTTGACGATTCATCATTAATATCTCGCTAGTTAAAATTAGCGACGAATTTTGTTGTTTATAACTAACACCGCTAGTTATCACTGTCATCGACAATCATATAATTTCTAAAAATAATTTTTAATATATAATATTAGATTAATTTAATATTTAATATTTATTAATTTTAAAATAAAGATAATCTTATACACCAGAAGTGTTTGAAAAACAAACATTCTTAATTATTAGTATTTAGATCTTAATACAATATCTTAACAATTCAGAAGTATTGTCAAATTCAAACATCTATATCTTAATGTGTTAAAGTCTTGCCTTATTTTCTTATCATATTTAAGTTTTGCTTTTCTCTTAAAGAAAGTTAAAGTATTACCATAATTGTTTTTACTTTTTTTTACAGGAAAATATTGATCTCTTTCAAATATATTTGGCTATTCCTTGTCTTGGGGAAAAAGTTTTGCGCTTTTATAAATTGAAGAGCAGTCTTTTCCACAATAACACAATAATATCCAATCTAGTTGCTTAAGAAAAAAAATTTAGGGGGAGATTATTCTATCTATATAGTCATAATATTTTTTTTATATTAGTTTTTTCGTATGTAAATCAATTGATTAAATTATATTAAATTATTATGTTTCTTTTAGTATGTTTTTCTTTGTCTGGTTTATCATCGTCAAAGTTTGTAATTATTAGCTTTCGCATGACGCTCTGATTATTTCGATCATAATGCATATCTTAATATGTGTGTGTATTCAAGATTCAGACTTCTTAATCTTAATGAAAACAAATAAAGTCGTCGTGAAGTTCCAACGCGAAAGTAATTCTAAATCATAATAAAAGATTAACAAGTAAATTTTGATTCTTTTTCACGAAGAATTTGAATGCGTCGAAGTCTATTGCATTAACCGCTTTTATTTTGGAACTCTATTTATGATAAGAACAAATGTATGAACAAATCAAAAGTGTAATATATGATAAAATTGGGAAACATGGATAAGTTTGGACCGTTTCGTGCTATTATATGATGTGAATATTAAATTGGTTTTCAATGTAAATTTATTTTAGTTTCATATTTTTTACTCGAAATTTTTATTTTTAATATAAAACCTAAATTTAAAAATAACACAAATAATCTTGATATGGTCTCTTTTTTTCTATTTAAATTGTAAAGGATCCAATTGAGTTATTTTTTTAAGGTATCCTCTCAGAAAAGAGAACCCGTTATCTTAATTAAGTGGACGTTTGGTCATAAGAAATTTTCACTTTTTTCTGAAAAATTATTTCACTTTATTAAAAAATTATTGTTTGGCCATAAAAAATTTGAAAAAGTGAAAACAATTCAATACCTGTTTTCACTATTTTCATTTTTACTTTTTTATTTTTTTGAAAAAAAATCCTAAATTTTTTATTTTCATAAAATAACCCCATTTAAATTATATTTTATTTTTAAATTATATTTTATGATTTTTTAGGAAATACATTTTAATTTTAGATAATTAAAGTGATAATTATGGTCAAACACAATTTCAATTTTGAAAATTTCAAAAAAATAATTTTTATTTTATTTTCAGGACCAAACTGGCCTTGTGAAAAAAAGAGTTCAATATTGAGGGGATAAAATTGTGAAAGCATAGAGTGCAACATAAATAGCAGTCATTTGCCTAAAACCCTAAACCCTCGAAATGGGGAAGAAGAAGAAGAGAGCCGAACGGGAAGCAGAATCGGAAATCCCCCTGTATACAGAGAGCATCAAAGAGCAAAATGATGTTCATATTGCGAACGGGGATTCGCAGGAGCAGAAGCAGAAAAAGAAGAAGAAATCCAAAGAGGTGAAAGAAGAAAATGTTTTAAAGGAAAAACCCACAGTTTCCATAGCACTCGCTGGCTCTATCATTGACAACACTCAGTCACTCGAACTCGCTACACGGGTAACTTCATTATAGTCTCTTTGATATTACACAATGTAGTTTGTATCTAGTACAACTTGTACACAATGACATTTACTATTACTGGGAAGTTATCTTAATTTGTTGCTATTCCACTCCATTTGGACCCGTTTCATTTCTCGTTGTTGTGTATGCCTAGATGATTACGTTCCTACACATTGATTTTCAGCTAATTTACTAGTTCTATAGCTGCATCCCACCTCCTTTATCCGGGTTTACAACTGGCCAAATGCCAAGTCACACAGATGCAGTTAGAAGGAATAGTGTTTGAGAAGAAACAATACTAGGTGATTCTTCCCATCTGTTCTGTTGCTGGTGGGAGGGGGGTGGCAGCCCGTGGATTTAGTCGAGGTGCGCGAAAGCTGGCCCGGACACCACGGTCATTAAAAAAAACAAGTTAGAACTGATAAACGCATAGATTACTCTTTTTTTTAGATAACGTGTGGTGTTCGGGCTAGTTTGCGAGCACCTCGACTAGTTTTACGGGGTACCTGCAACCTCCCACCAGTAACAGTAACTTTGTCTACCAAGGCTAGGATAAATGGAAAGAAATCACCTAGTGCTTTTGTCTCTGCTTGGATTTGAACCTGAAACCTCACTAGGCCACACCCTTGGGTCATATATTACTTATTTTGTGTGCAAGTTATGGGTGTTTATCATCCAGGTCATGTTTTATTGTCATACTCATCTTCTTATTACTTATTGTCTTTCTTTTCTTATTTGGGCAGTTGGCTGGCCAGATTGCTCGTGCTTCCACCATTTTTCGTATAGATGAGGTGCTCATATTTCCAAGTTATTCATCTGATCATGTGTTGATTTTATTGGGTGAACCTTTGGTATGAGATTGGTTTTGCGTTTAGTATGTGGACATCATACTTATATGTTTGAACACATGCATACAATACAAACTCTAACAGGCTTTAAGTGTTGTCAAAAGAGATAATAAATTGCGATTTTGAGTGCTGAAATGAGTTGAAGGTTTTTTCTTGAACAGGTTGTTGTATTTGACAACATAGGTAGTTCAGTGGACAGTTCAGATCCGACGATGGAGGATGGGTCACATGATGAGGAAAGTGGTGCTGCATTTCTTCTAAGGATTTTGAAGTATATGGAGACACCTCAATATCTTCGGAAGAGTCTTTTCCCCATGCACAACAACTTAAGATATGTGGTGAGGATAGCCGTTTGAAATTATGATGAAATGTCAATTGTTAAGTGTTTGATTGGGCCTGGATATGAAAACTAGTTCCATTTCTTTTCTGGTGTATTGCTCACCAGCACATATTCTGGTACTTTCTTACTTCTGCATAACATATTTATCTTTTACCTTTCTCAAAAAAGGTTGCTATTGTGTAGTTGGATTTATTTTGATTTAGTTTCACACAGTAATCAATAATTGTTGCGATTAACACTATTTTACTGATAAAAAGGACAATACTGTTTTGATGAGTTTTACTAATTCAGTTCACCGAATTTATCCAAACTAAACAGGCTTAAATTGAATCAATTTCGTGATTTCTCATCTCAAATGTACTATTGTCTTCAGGGTTCATTGCCACCACTTGATGCCCCACATCATTTGCGGAAGCATGAATGGGCTCCCTATCGAGAAGGTAGCATCCTAAAGAATACCCCTATCATTTGCATGCCAGGCACACTCTAGCTCACTCAGAAAAAGAACTAAAAGGACCTTGCGCTCAATCACTTGTTATTTGCTTTCTTTTTTACTAAACTTTCCTATAATGAACGTGTTTCACTATTATGCTTATAAGCTCATCCCCAATTTTCCTTGACCTGCTACAACTTCGAAATCTTGATTTTTTAAAATAGAGAATTGCAAAATAAAACTTATATGTCAATGTTTCTCTCCTTAAAAAAGCTCAGAACATCAGTATCTTGATTTCCATTTCCCAGCATCCTCCGTGGGGGTCTGGCACGCATAATTTTTACCATTGGATCAGCAATGGTGCGATTCAGATGGTATTGATACAAGTATGTTAGTATTTTTCGTTTTCCTTAATTTAGTTGCTCTTATCAAGAGTATGATCATACACGAGGATGAATATTCAAATGATCATACATGAAAGTGAAGGCCTGTCCTTTGGTCTCTATGTAAATAATGATGCTTGCATGGCTGTGTGCATGTACTTGTCTCTGTCTATTGCAATGGCATTTGATTGAGTTATTGGTGGATTTGGATTCTTGCCACTTAAACATCCTTGTATGGCTTTGGTTTACACTTCAAAAATATCTATATTTATTATATACAATAAATGGTGTGATGGTGCAAAGTTTATTGCATATGATGGCTTACACTTGATCTCTGAACTTCAGGTAGGTCCTGTTGAAAATTTACTTCACTGATGCTATAACTTTGCACCTATATATTGTATTTAGTTAATGTATTTTGACCAAAAAATAGTTAAAGGTTGTAGTAGTAGTTGTTTTGTATAGTTACCTAAATATAAGATTTGAAATACAAAATTCTAGAAGACTATCAAATCTTACAAAACCAAACATTTTTCTGGTTTGTTTTCAAAAATATATGATAAATGGATTATGGTGCAAAGTTTGCTGCATATGATGGCTTACACTTGATCGCTGAACTTCAGGTAAGTTCTGTTGAAAAATTCATGTTACTGATGCTATAACTTTGCACCTATCTGATAAATGTACACAAAGTTCTAGATGGCTATTTAACTGTAATGTCCTGTTTGACAATACGAATCTCACATCACATGTTCAAATATGTCTGATTTTCATATCTGTCAATTAATTTATCCTTCTTGTTCTTGTAACCTTTTTTGAAAAAATTGCTCAAATGCTTTTGTTATCTTGTTATATCTCTTTTGTTGATCATGTTGTGTGGTGATCTAAACATCAGCTTGACATTCTTGATGGATAGATGATGGCTTGAGACATCTTTTTCTGTTTCTAGGTGTCACACTAAAGGATCGGAATTTAACATCTGGAGGAACACTAGTTGACGTTGGGCTTAGCAAGGTATTATATTCTCATGTTTCAACATGCTGTCTTACTTTATATAATGCTCACGTGGTTGCTACTTTATGCCTTGTAGTGTAGCTGTTGTTATCATGACTCATGTAATTTCTTCTGTTGATAATGTCCTGATTCACATTGCATGTTAAGAAGCATATGTGTATGCAAATGAAATGAGAATTCTCTTTTGCAGACTTTGCAACAGTAATACAATTGGAGTGTTTCATATTCTCGAGATTGGCTGTTATAGAAATAATCTGTAACTGGCAATGACTCTAATTAAAAAAGAAACATTAATAATGAAAGTGAAAGTCAAATACTCTTCTTCAAATTCTACATTACATACTGTTTCTACGAGATGCTGGGAATCCCTTGCACAACATAGTAAAAAAGGGGCAGCCCAGTGCACTAAAGCTTCCGTTATGCGCGGGGTCTGGGAAAGGGCCGAACTGCAATGGTTTATTGTACAACATAGTATGTGGATTTTATACCGGAACGTGATTGGTTTGTACTTTGTCAGGGAATTTATAATGCTCCCTCTGTTATCATTGTGTTAATGAAATATTGGTAAGATGAGCTTAGATATGAAGGAGAACAATTTGACCTGGAATGGAATTTGAAGATACTGGTAAAAGGGTAACAAGATATGGGTTATGAGAAAGAAAACAGCTAGAACCTGTGATGGAATTAGGTAGTGTTATTCTTTTTCCATTTATTGATCTTCATTTGCTTTCAAAAGGTAGAACTTACCATTTCCCAAGCTCTTTTTCTTTTCAAAAATATAAAGTTTGCTAGAAAAGTAGGATCATGGATCGCCAATGTGGTTTGGTCACCTGCTTAATGTGAAGCAAAGTGTAGATTTTTTATCACTCTTTAAGGAATGTGACGCTCAGTATAGATTCTTTATCATTCTTTGAGGAACATTTGGCCAGATGTTCAATCATGATTCATGAGGTTGGGACACTCTATTATGATCGAATTGGGGTCTCTGCGTGCAGTGTTCATTGCTCTTTCGTTTGCCCTTTGTTTTTCAAAGGCTGTCGCTGCCTCTCTATTTGCGTACTTGCTGACAAGATGGTGTCTCACTTGAAAACCAAATGTTCTATTTGTCATTAATAACATGTTGGAATTTTATTTCCTCTTCCGCTCTTCGAGTAAACTACTAGTGCTGCATCCCAAAAGCATTTTGCTGATGTCGGCAGTCTTGATAAACTAGAGTTGATCTTGTATTTGTTTTTTATAAAAGATAAACAAGAAATTGAAATATTGCTGGTTTTTTTTATTATAATTTTAAGTTTGTTTGAGTTGGCCAACAGTTTATATTGCTAGTACTCTGCAGCCTGTTGCAGTTGATCAAGTCATTGACCCAGGAATAAGGGTGACAGTATCCATGGGAGCAGAGAGAAACTTGGATGCAGGTTTTTACCAGAATTATACGACTTCTATAGCTGTATATCTTGTTCTGTAATTAATTATTACTTTAATTTCCAATTTTAACCCTATTGTGACTACCTAGGACTAGGGGGTACTGATGAAGTCATCTGATTGAATGAAATCTGTTTTTGCATCGTTGGTATTTTTTTCTACAGACATGTGTTCTCCTCACTCTCTTTAATTTGGACATATTTTTTCTGTCATTTTTTCCAACACGAATATGTGATGTTTGAAGGGCACCTTCACAAACCTTCTCGATGTTTGTAGACTTCAATATAGTTTGTAGTTTACCCCAACACAATGTGCTGTAATGTTACAAAATCCTTCAGTTCTAATGTTTATTGAACTCACTTACATGATACTTTAGTTAACCAACCAAGAACACAAATTGTAATATTTCCAGAGAACTGTCTCATACCCAAAATACTGCCATAGGAACTGTTTTTATTTACTTAGCATGACTGTTAGCTGTTCAAGTTCACAATTTCACATTTCAATTTTCAGACATACCACATCAGGTTGTCTCTTCTTCAACACCTAGGGAGGAAGCAGGGATGTATTGGGGTTATAAAGTACGATATGCTCCAAATATCAGTTCTGTATTCAAGAATTGCCCATACAAGGTATTTGGTTTTTGTGTTCAACCCCTTTTTGAGAAGCAATGCATAAATAGTTAATGTGTAACATCTCTTGTTTGATTAGGGAGGATATGATCACTTGATTGGTACCTCCGAGCATGGTATTGTAATGAAGTCCTCGGATTTGACTCTCCCATCATTCAGGTATGCTTCAATAGTCGTGGTAATATTTGTGTGTGCAATTAGTCACCCTGTTGTTGTTCTGTAATGGATAATCAGAATGTTCCTAGACCAAAGATGAGTTTGGAAAGCACTTCCATCTCACCTTTTATTGGATAATGCTAATTTAAATGCATTTTGACCATGTGGAAAGCCATTTCATGGCAACGACTTCCAGGGAAAGAAAGTGAGAACCTATAACTCCACTTTTTGAACTTGATAGCGGAGAAAACTTCTTAAAATGCCATTTGCGTTATGCTGAATTTTCACCGGAGGACATCTACTACAATATGTAGGTTTTGGGCTCTTTTCTCACTCAAATAGGTCTGCCATATTGAGTTTCTTAAGTTAAGTCATAACCCATATATTTTCTATTAAAATTTATCCTCTTCTATTTCTCTATTTATATGTTTCCTTTTTTGGGAGGCTACCAATTCACAACTTAAAACCTAGTGAGCTCTGCAACCAGGACCCTTTTCTTCAATCCTGGCTAATTGTTCTTGTTAGTGTCCAAGATCTTGTGAGGGTTACAGGTTGTTATCTCCTCTCACCTCATGAGCTAGCTTTTGGAGTTGAGATAGGTTCAAGGTCTATATTTTGACATGGTATCAGTGTCAGATTCATCTCTATTCTCTATTTACCCAATGTATGTTGGGATCTTATGTTATGTGGTCCATATTCCAGATGTCCAGCCTTGGGCGGGCGGGTTTGTGTGTTAGAGTGTCCATTATTGCTTGAGGGTATGTGTTGTTGTCTCCTTATATGCATTGGGCAATCTTCACCTCACGGGCTAGCTTTTAGGATTGAGTTAGGCGCAATATTCATTTCTTTAACAGTTCATATATATCTTTGAGTTATGTGCAATGTTCATTTCTTTAACATTCATATTGCTCTCTTGTTATATCAACACATTAAAGAGAAACGCAGAATTGCTCCATGTTTTTCTTACTTCCTTTCCTGAATGCTTTTCATGTAACTGGCTTATCACTTGATGTTATCATTGGGCTTATATTTTGTGTTTCATCTACTAATGTAGTTGGATTTTGTCTTGGTTGATCTCTTTAGGCACCTGCTAATTGCTTTTGGTGGACTTGCGGGGTTGGAAGAGTGTATAGAAGAAGACAATAACTTAAAGGTACTATTCATGCAAACTTCTTTAATGTGGACTCGCCAAGTCTCCAAGTGTTTGAACCTGTACCATGAAACCAAGAATATAGGTGTTACTTTGTTTAGATTTTTCTAAATGATATCCTTTTAAGTTCTTCATGAAAATAGAAACATTTTTTCTGTGGCAAGTAGTAGTGTCTGTGACTATCTCATAAGTCACACTTCCTCTTATTTACTCTCGGTTCAAATTGGAGCATGTATATAGAGTTAAGAGGCCATATTTAATCATTCTGATATCCATGACATGAACTGCTAGAGTTCTAGTAATAGAATTATAAGTGTGTAATGGGGGTAGAAGCAGATCAGCTGCTACTGACTTGATCTACTGTTGTTTAGGGGAAAAGTGCGAAGGAGGTATTTGATTTATATTTGAATACATGTCCACATCAAGGAAGCAGGACAATTCGAACAGAGGTATGTTGTCTCAAGTTTCTACATCAGAGCAACTCTTTTGCCACCAGTGAGGGGTCGACTAATTGTACTTCCAACCTTTTCCAAACAGGAAGCCATCTTCATTTCTCTGCAATACTTACAAGAGCCAGTCAACGGTGTTCTGCAGAAGATTTAGTACCTTGGAAGTTACCAACCACCTCAAGAACCCAGGATACATGATAAGTCTTCTGTATGACCTCTTCCATGCTCAGATATTGAAGATATTTCAAAGCGAGGAAATCACGAGTTATTGCAGTTGGTGGTGGGAACTCGAGGTGATTGCACTATGAGTTGGTTTTGAATCCGTCAAGGAAAATTGACCCAACTGTATTTACTCTTCTGCTGGTGCTGCTATAAGTATTCGGACAATGGCAGCTGAATCAAAATTCTTCCCTCCCAAACTTCCATCCTTTTGCGAACATCAAGTTGGACAGTCTTCAAGTTCTGTTACTTGTTCTGACCATAGTTCACATTTATCTGATAGTTTCTTCTTCTGTTTCCCTTTTCTGTACTCCATTTTTGACATAGAAGTAACAAATGGTAGGTGGAACATGATTAGAAGTTTGAACTTTGGTAGGCTGGGTGTCAATCTTCAGGTTCAGTTGAACTGATTGACAACCTCTTTTTATTTTATACCTCTAGTATTATAAACCTCATGATGGCTTCCATTCTATAGTTCTTGTAATTTATAAACGGCTAAATACATAGATAACCCCTAAACTTGGCATGTTTTATAAACTTACAAAGTGACCAGTTAGACAATTGTGTGCCTTCTGAACACTCATATTTACAAGACAAACTGTGTGAAATACACTTGCTACTGACGTGTTAAATGACACCAATCATTTAATGACACGTTGAATTTAAATATAAAAAATTACAAATATATCTAAAATGTTAAATGACACCTTTAATGCCTTCTTTTATAGCTCATTATCATATCCCTTTTTTTTTTTGGTTCCATCAGAAAATGATGTTAACAATTGAAAAAAGTTCAGATGTATTAACAATTGAATTTGGACCTTCAATTAAGCAACAGATTCTCTGATTGCAACCCAATTACAAAAGTTTACCAGAAATTAGTGAACAACCACTCTTCCATTGGATCAACTAGCGAGCAACTATCCTTGTAAATGTTTAGTTCTGATTTTCAATTGGAATTTGATTGACGAGATGAATTCATGCCGGAACCGGGATATAGCCATTTTACGGATTAGATATTCACCGGAGGAGATGGATTGAAATTTGAAGGCCTTTCCAAATATAAAATTAAAAATAGGCTTAAAATGTGCTTTAAGACTCACTCCATGCCACATCAACTGGTCATTTCATTTGTTTATAAGGCTATCTTATAAAACATGCAGGGGCTATCTAGGTATTTAGCCTTTATAAACTGATGGGAGTTTTGATTCAACAAAAATTATCAAGTGTCATAAATAAAAAGTGTATCATTCTATATTAAGTTTTTCAATTCTATATGGTAATTTAGGACATATCTTATCCACAATAATATTGGTGTTCGTGTCTATATTCAATTGAAAGAAAAAATTCAAATATTGATTATGCACTTTATGTTACGATGAAGGAGATTGATAATTCTGCAGTTCCTACAAGCTTCAGCTATAAAAATAAAGACTATACAAGAAAATATTATAGAAGAAGTTGACATACAATAGACATAAGTGATTGAAGATGATAGTGAATCTGTTAGAAAAATAAGGACTTTGATAAAATAAATGACAAGTTACGTAAAGAGGTTGAAGAGAGTCGGATTAATAAAAATAAGTAGATTCTTGCTAGTGTGATGCAGAACTATGTTGTGCGAAATAATATGAAGTTTAAAGTGAAAAAAATAATTATATATTCTATTATATTCTTGTATCATTATATATACATCGATCGTCTACTATGTATATGTGTATCTGGATATCTATTATTTTTTGTATATATATATATTGGTTGAATTTTTTTTAATGATAGGCATCACATATTTTGTACCAATGATATATGTATTTGATTTTTTCAAATCTTCTATCATATACAAGTCTGAAATATTTTGAATAAGAAAAATCAATAATCTTCATACATGCATGTTTACTGTAATTACTGGTATAGTTATAAATAAGTTTATTAATTCAAAAATAATTGACATACAAAAATAATATAAAATTAAATTGCCATATATAAAAGTGTAGAGAGCTAAAAAAATTTGAAGATCTGAAGAGAAAAATCATGTGATTCTTATAGGTAATTGTCAAGGTATTTGTATATTTTGAGTAAACAAATATAAACGGTTATAAAATTGCACAAATCAAAAGATGAATATTTTTTTATGCATTTGATTCATTATATCTTTATATCAAAGATTGAAATATTATAGGTCAATCATGATAATTGATGGAAGCTCCCTTAAAGCGGCATACAAAGGGACCATATTGACTGCTTGCACACAAAATGCAGTATGAGTGTAATGACTGGGTTTGTCGTTACGGATAAATTTTTCGTGTCAATTTTCGAGTCAGAAAACTTTCGGGTTTGGGAGTTAAAAATTTGGACTAAGCCAGTCTCGATCGATTTTGGAGCGAGGCGTGGTCTAGGGTAATTCGGGTAAGGATTGGGAAACGTATCGTGATATGAGCTAGTTTTCTTATAGCTAAGACATAAAGGATTCTGAAGGACTTTTCGAAAGTGAATTCCGGTAAGTAGAACTTCCGGTATCGAGGTTGACGTGAAGAAATTATTTCAGAACGTCGAGAAATTAAGTGTGTTGTAAACTGGACATTTTTAGGGGATTTTACGACTTTCTGTCCAGTGTCAACCTCTATGGAGATTGACACACCGATGTAGCGACCTCTGCTATAACGGAGAAATTACCGCTATTAGGGAAGTCAACGTTGGTCAGCACCGCTATAGCGGTAGGTTTCGCTCTGGCGGTACCGCTATAGCGAAGCGACGGGATCAGAAAACTCAAAAACGAATTTTATAATTTCATTCTCTCTCATTCAGCCCCTTCATTCTCTCTCATTCAGCCCCAAAAATATACGAGGGTTTCTCTAAAAACCCTCCTAAGCTGCTCCAAGATTTGGGAGCCATGAGGAAGAGGGATTATGGCTGAAGGGACACGGAACAACAAATTCCAGGATCGTCACTCAGCCGGGAATGCCTTCATGGAGCCAGAAACGCATCATTGCAGCTGCTTGGCGTTCAGGTATGCTAGGTTTTCTTCACAGAGTAGATTTGATCACTTTCATTTCCTATTTATTGTGTAAAGTGAAAGGGAGAATTCATGTTTAGGCCTCCGGACACGGAGTCTGGAGGAAAAATTATTGGGTTGTTGGTTGAACTGGAAATAGTAGATTTATGATAATCCATTATGATATTCTGGGTGTATACTTATTTTGGTATGATTTTGCTAATGAAATACAAGGATTAGAATGTCGGGAAGGTTCGGTGAACCGAAAATTAGTAATTAACTAATGTGCAAGGAACGAAAGTTCCGAGATATGAATTGGTATAATTAGAATATCGTAAGCGGTTGAATTACCAAGATTAGGGGAGGTTTCCCTATGTTGTACTTCTCTCCTAGGAGGAGGGTCAGGAATGGGTGTATCTACTAGTAGGTGTTAAGGGGTGAATTGGGGTTAGTGTTCGGATGAGATTTCAAGGTTAAGTTTATGTACCCGGAATGGGGGTAGGTGATGGTTATTGATTCCTGTATGCATTGTATGTTTGTGTGCTTTTATTTAAGTATTTGTATGGTTTGCATTGCTTAGGGAATGATTTAGGAATGTCCAAAAGTCCTATTTTCAGTCTTGTGAAATGAACTAGGTGTTATTGCTTGTTGGTTTACAAGTGTTGATTGTTCATTGTTTGTGACTGTAGATTTGTGTGATATTCGGCTGGCTCGGGTACCACGCCTGGTATAGGTTACTTATTGGTTAGCTCGGGTATCACGCTTGGTACATGTTACTTATTGGTTAGCTCGGGTAACACGCCTGGTACAGGTTACTTATTTGTTGGCTCGGGTACCACGCCTGGTACAAGATACTATTTGGTTTGCTCAGGCATCACGCCTGGTACGGGAATTACAAATGGTTGGCTCGGGTACCATGCTTGGTACGAGTTTTCTTTACTTGCCTTGTTGTATTCTTACATGTTATTTCCATGAGTGAACCGAGTTATCTGTTATTGATGTTTTTACATGTGGCTCCTTGAGTGAATTGGGTTATCTGTGATTGATTACATTGGTCCTTGAGAGGCCAGGTTGTTACACTTAAATGTGAGATGGTCCTGGGGTGGACCAGGCATCGCATGTTAACACTTAGGTGTTAGTCTAGGCATCCTTGATTGATCCGGTAATGAAAAAGGGTAAATGTCATATTTATTATTGTTATGAATGATTGTTGAACCTGTTCCCGGTGGTTGATAAGTCAAAAGGTAGATTGAGAGTCTAGAGTTATACTACTGACTGTTATTATATGATATATTGCTTTACTCAGTGCGAGTGTACCATTTGTTTTTTATATATTGGGTTCCTGAGAGGGCCGGGATTAATTATTATTTTGCATATAGTTGGTCCTTGAATGACTGAGTTAGTGCGCTTAAGTGATAAGGTGGTTCTTCTGTGAACCAGGGTCATATGTTATTGTCCTAAGGATCCTTGTTGGATCCGAGTTTCGTAAAAATAATATATGTTTATTGTCACTGGGAATTTTCAATGTCGATTAGACTTATTGCGTACATTTCATAAGTTAAGGGAGAAACTTGTGGTCTGGTTATATCATTGGTTGTTGTCACTTGCCGAGTAGGGCCTTGGGGGTCATGGGAACAGTTTTGTACTAGTAAGTGGTGGTACAACAGGTGTGGCCTACGTTACTAAGTAGTGGGGTTTACTTCGGGTTGTTGAGTCATAGTGGTTGATTGGGTCAGGAAATGGTAGTCCGAGTATGAACATAGATGTTGGCAATGGACAAGGTGACTTGAGAAGTCTAGGTGTCAATGTGACTTGGGAAGTCTAGGTGACAAGGTGACTTGGGAAGTCTAGGTGTCAAGGTGACTTGGGGAAGTCTAGGTGACAAGGTGACTTCGGAAGTCTAAGGGATAGGAAGGTTGTTTTCGAAGCGGGTTTTGATAAAGGTGAATGTGAAAGGGGTTGGAGTATTTAACTCATGTATTTACCTTGATTTCTTATATGATGGTAGGAGTGGATTTGGGTCGACCGATGATGCCTACCAGTACGTGTGTTTGTACTGATTCTACTCTTGCTATACCTTTTTGGGTATAGTCTGGTTACAGGGTTTGTGATGTTTCACAGGTTCAGGATGACGGTGATTCTCCAGCAACTCCTACCTTCGCGTCTATGGTGGAAGTTGAGTCTTCTTCATTTTGTATCATCTTATAGTAACTCTTGTACCGGCTTAGACTAGGTTATAGGGAGGGTTGTTTCAAATTGTAAAAGGCTTTTCGCATATTATTATAAAAGGTTTTCATGTATTAAAGAGATTTATTTCATGATTTTTTTTCTTTTCTGCATTACCTGTTGGACGGGTGGTAAGGGTTCGTCTATCTAGGTGCATAGAGTAGGCGCCCGCATGGCCCGATAGGTTGGGTCGTGACAGATGGTATCAGAGCCTAGGTTATCGGTCCCCCAGTACAAGAGCAAAATATCGAATAGAGTCCTACGAATTGGTGTGTTGACGTTTACATCTAATCCTTGAAAAACTATGAAGCATTCTAGGAAACATCTCCCTTCTTTCATTCCTTTTCGTGCAGTTCATTCACTTGCTTGTATGGGTTGAGTCCAATTGGTATCTCAACAAAGTAAAGGATGTCAGTGGACTCCGATTTTGATAAAACGAGCAAGGAAAATTGGAACCGAGAAGGTCCCAATTGGTATCTGGCCAGAGAGGCTATGTAAAGGTATGGATGGATCGGCTAACGGTCATCCATGAGGCGAATAAAATGTAATGAAATTGATTTAATTGAGTGTTTAAGCTTGAGACTTGAGACTGTGCTTATCGGTATTGATGTTGTTTGAATGACTGCAAATGTGTGGTGTGCAATTGTTTAATTTGTTGTGAATATTTTAGTTCGGGAGGAGTCATAACTTGATTTTATGTGCTTAGGTTGATAATAACTTTTTATGTGTACTTAAAGTGATTAGTAAAGTGGTATTACATTTCAAAAATGGACTTGCCATTGATAAAAATAGTAAGGGAACAAGGCTTATGACTGTAGGGAAACTCCGATTTCAGGATAGTTGGAAACCATGGGGAAAAGAGGCTATTATTGCTTGATAGCCGGAATTGCGGTAAGGAAATATTTTGTGGTAACTCATGATTGTGACTTAAGGAAATTTATTCTGGCTTTAAAATGTGTGATTTACTTTAGTGATGAATTGTGGTGTGCCTTAATTTGAATGGTTTGTATTTCTTTGGGGTATAGACTTACCGTTGGTATAGATGGTAAGGGAACAAAAAGGGATTGATGACTGTAGGGAGGCTTGATGACTGTAGGGAGGCTTTGGTTTCAGGACAGTCAGGGTTGGTTGAGAACCATAGAAAAAAAAAGGGGGACTAGTAGTGTACGATAGCGAGAATGTGTTATTGTACGCGGTTCTTATGCATTTCATAACTTATTTTATGAAAAGGTGGTGCTAATTTCTCAACTATGCATAGTTGAGGTTGGTCTTAAGGTTATGTTTTGGGTTCATAACGTGATTTCATGTGTTAATGTGAAAACCAGGGAAGGGGAACAAGGGAATTTTTGCAGAAAATGGTAAAATTTTCTAGGATGTTACCATCGGGACCACCATAGCAGAATGGTATTGCTACGACGATTTCACTATAGCAGATATTTCCTGCTACGGTGGTACTATTGTAGCGAAGTGATGACCGCTATAAAGGGAAGGGACGGGACATAGTGTCTGTCCTGTTTTTTCCTGTCTTACTTTCATTCCTGGGTCATTTTAGATCGCTAATGGAGTGGCGAGCTATTGCATGATTTATTTAGCATCCATGCAGGATAAAAGGAAGGGACTGAATATGACAGCCTGGGGTATTGCCAGAATTATGATTGACCTATGGTGGGAATAATCACCCATGTAGAATTTGGCAAATGACCTGTAATTGACTGAGTAGTGATGGACACTGCTCATAGGCTTATGATATGAGGGTGATTAGTGTCTGGTTTGTTATTGATGATCCTTAATGGTAGGGTCGATTGAGGGAGTGAGGATATTAAATAGATTCTTTAACATTGTTATTCCTCTGATCGGTCATGATAATACCTAATGTCACTGCTCATTAGGTGATGGGGGTGTGTCACTATAACATTGGTTAGGGTGTAGGTGCCCGAGTAGAATTCCTCCTAAGATGAGAGTTGAAAAAAATCTCAAACTAGGATAGGTCCCAATGAAATTTTTGTTGTTATATAGTTTAGAGATACGTGGTGTCTCGGGGAATAGTGTTAATAGGAGTAAAGTGATACTATGATATGTGAGGGGCATAGTACCCCATAAGAAGCTCCCAAAATGAAGTTCGGGTTAGTAGAACTCCGAGTATAGCGAGAAAGGGGTCGCCATGATAGAATCTAGTCCCCTTGGCATGGAAAAGGTGTTTTTGTTCATTGGTTGAGTTTCTTTTGCTCCGGTAGTTCGATAAGGCCCCAAATTTCTTGGGCACTCGAAAATGGGTAATCTAGTTAGCCTTGTGCAGCTCGAAGGAAGGAATTCCTTGATAGGGTGGGAGTGTGTTAAATTTTAATTGAGATGGGTACACCAAGAGATTGAGAAGTTTCGGTGGTTTGTGTAAGGTTATGTTTATGCTGTCATAGTGGAGCGTTAAGGTTCAGGGAGGGGGGGCTCCTTCTTCTCCTTCTGCCTCATAGATCATTCGGGGACGAACGATGGGTAAATTAGTAACTGTTGTAATGTCAGAAAATTTTCGGGTTTGGGAGTTGAAAATTCTGGGTTAGGCCAGTTTTGGTCGGTTTTGGAGCGAGACATGGTATAGGGTAATCCGGGTAAGGATTGAAAAACGTATCGTGATTTGAGCTAGTTTTTCTTATATCTAAGACATAAAAGAGTTCTAAGGACTTTTCGAAAGTGAATTCGGGTAAGTAGAACTCTCGGTATCGAGGTTGATGTGAAGGGATTATTCTGGAATGTCAGGAAATTAAGTGTGTTGTAAAATAGACACTTTTGGAAGATTTTACGACTTTCTATTCTGTGTCAACCACTATGACGGTTGACACACCGTTGTAGCGACCTCCGCTATAGCAGAGAAATTACCATTATAGCGGAAGTCAACGCTGATCAGCACCACTGTAGTGGTAAGTTTCGCTACGGTGGTACAGCTATAGCGGAGCGACGGGATCAAAAAACTCAAAAATGGATTTTATAATTTCATTCTCTCTCATTTAGCCCCAAAAATAGATGAGGGTTTCTCTAAGAATCCTTCTAAGCTGCTCCAAGGCTTGGGAGCCATGAGCAGGAGGGATTATGGCTGAAGGGACACGGAACAATGAATTCTAGGATCGTCATTCAGCCGAGAATGCCTTCACGAAGCCAGAAACGCATCTTTGCAGCTGATTGGCGTCCAGGTAGGCTAGGTTTTCTTTACAGAGTATATTTGACCGCTTTTATTTTCTATTTATTGTATAGAATGAAAGGGAGAATTCATGTTTAGACCTCCGAGCACGGAGTTTGGAGGAAGAATTGTTGGGTTGTTGATTGAACTGGAAATAGTAGATTTGTGATAATGCATTGTGATATTCTGGGTGTATACTTATTTTAGTATGGTTTTGCTAATGAAATACAGGGATTAAAGTATTGGGAAGGTTCGGAGAACCGTAAGGGGTTAGTAATTAACTAATGTGCAAGGAACGAAAGTTTCGGGAAATGAATTGGTATAATTAGAATATCATAAGCTGTTGAATTACCAAGGTTAGGGGAGGTTTCCCCATGTTATACTTCGGTCTTATAAGGAGGATCAGGAATGGTTGTATCTACGAGTAGGTGTTAAGGGGTGAATCGGGGTTAGTCTTTGGATGGAATTTCAAGGTTAAGTTTATGTACCTGGAATGAGGGTAGGTGATGGTTATTGATTCATGTATGCATTGTATGTTTGTGTGCTTTTTTCTAAGTATTTATATGATTTGCATTGCTTAGGGAATGATTTAAGAATGTCCAAAAGTCCTATTTTCAGTCTTGTGAAATGAACTAGGTGTTATTGCTTGTTGGTTTAAAAGTGTTGATTGTTCATTGTTTGTGATTGTGGATTTGTGTGACATTCGGTTGGCTCGAGTACCACGCCTGGTACATGTTACTTATTGATTGACTCGGGTACCACGCCTGGTACAGGTTACTTATTGGTTGGCTCGAGTGCCATGCTTGGTACAAGTTACTTATTGGTTGGCTCGAGTACCACGCCTGGTACAAGATACTATTTGGTTGGCTCAGGTACCACGCCTGGTATGAAAATTACAAATGGTTGGCTCGGGTACTACGTCTGGTACGGGTTTGCTTTACTTTCTTGGTTGTATTCTTACATGTTAGTTCCATGAGTGAATCGAATTATCTGTTATTGATGACTTTACATGTGGCTCCTTGAGTGAGCCGGGTTATTTGTGATTGATTACATTGGTCCTTGAGAGGCGAGGTTGTTACACTTAAATGTGGGGATGATCCTGGGGTGGATCGGACATCGCATGTTAATACTTAAGTATTGGTTTAGGGATCCTTGCTTGGTACGGTAATGAAAAAGGGTAAATGTCATATTTATTATTGTTGTGAATGATTGTTGAACCTGTTCCCGGTGGTTGATAATTCAAAAGGTAGACTGAGAGTCTGGAGTTATACTACTGGTTGTTATTATATGATATACTATTTTACTCAGTGCGGGCGTACCATTTATTCTTTATATATTGGGTTCCTGAGAGGGCCGGAATTTATTATTATTTTGCATATAGTTGGTCCTTGAAGGGCTGAGTTAGTGCGCTTAAGTGACAAGGTGGTTCTTCTGTGAACCAGGGTCATATGTTATTATTCTAGGGATCCTTATTGGGTCCGAATTTCGTAAAAAGGATATATGTTTGTTGTCACTAGGAATTGTAAATGTCGGTTAGACTTATTGCGTACGTTTGATTAGCTAAGGGAGAGACTTGTGGTCTGGTTATAGCATTGGTTGTTGTCACTTGTCGAGTAGGCCCCTGAGGGTCATGGGAGCAGTTTTGTACTAGTAAATAGTGGTACAACGGGTGCGGTCTATGTCACTAAGTAGTGGGATTTACTCCGGGTTGTTGAGTCATATTGATTGAATTGGGTCAGGAAATAGTAGTCTGGGTATAGACATAAATGTTGACAATGGACAAGGTGACTTTGGATGTCTAGGTGTCAAGGTGACTTGGGAAGTCTAGGTGACAAGGTGACTTGAGAAGTTTAGGTGTCAAGGTGACTTGGGGAAGTCTAGGTGACAAGGTGACTTGGGAAGTCTAAGGGATAAGACGGTTATTTCAGAAGCGGATTTTGATAAAGGTGGATGTGAAAGGGGTTGGAGTATTTAACTCATGTATTTACTTTGATTTTTTATATGATGGTAGGAGTGAATTTGGGTCGACCGATGATGCCTACCAGTACGTGTGTTTGTACTGATTCTATTCTTGCTATACCTTTTTGGGTATAGTCTGGTTGCAGGGTTGGTGATGTTTCACAGGTTCAGGATGACGGTGATTCTGTAGAAACTCTTACCTTCGCTTCTATGGTGGAAGTTGAGTCTTCTTCATTTTGTATCATCTTTGTAGTAACTCTTGTACCGGCTTAGACTAGGTTCTAGGGAGGGTTGTTTCAAATTGTAAAAGGCTTTTCGCATATTATTATAAAAGGTTTTCATGTATTAAAGTGGTTTATTTCATGGTTTATTTCTTTTTCGCATTACCTATAGGACGGGTGATAAAAGTTCGTCTATCTAGGTGCATAGAGTAGACGCCCACACGGTCCTGTAGGTTGGATCGTGACAATAAGTTGACAGTATCAATTTTTTTAATTGTAATTTGAATAATTTTATATAAACTTGTATATTTTTATAAAATTTTGTATGTGTAAAATTTAATATATCTATATTATATAAATAGAAAAAATTCTATCACTTACCTATGCATTTTGAATTTTGAAAATAATAATTCTTGACAAATGATACTTTGTGTAATTAAAGAGTTTTTTCAAAATTTGAAAAGAGATGTATATTATTTCACAGCAATTGTACATTCAAAAATTTTACACGATTTTTTCATGTTTCACTTCTGAAAACACATGAGTTTATTAAAAAAATCATAAATAATTAAAAAAATACTTTAATAAACACCTAAACAAAAATATTCAAAATTAATCTAAGGGTGCCAAATTATTTGATGAAAGTTAGCTATAAAAAATAGTCTAAGACATATTTCAAAGTAAAAAAATTGGAGAGTCAACTAATACAGCTAACAAAAATGTTAAAGATATGCCAGTAATAATATTATAGTTCTTGACAAAAATAATTGCACAAATAAAATTATACATAAAAAAAAAAAGCAATCAAATCAACCATTAAACTTGATAAAAAAATACGATGAACTGTTCAAGAAAATATGCTGAAATAAAAACATATAAATAAAAAGTTAATTATAATGATGCATGTTGCAGTTTGTATCTACTCATATATTTTTTATATAATAACATATATTGTGTTTATATATTTTATTGTATAATAATGTATACTGTATTTTTAAAAGAATATGTGCTTTAGGCCTTTACAGACTAATTATAATATATTTGCAGGAGTAAAATAAAGAAATAATTTTAAATATGTACAATAAAGTAATGAGTTTACAATAAATATAGTCAAATTTCCTTTACAAAAAAAAAACCCCAAAAATGAATTAGCCACAAAAAAAATTATTTAAAAAATAGTCGCATGTATATGTAATATATCGATAATGTATAAAAATTATGTAATGTATCAAAATTGTATAAATAGTGTATAAACGTGTATCGATATTGTATAAAAGTTATGTAATGTATCAAAATTGTATAAATGATATATAAATGTGTATCGATATTGTATAAATAGTGCATAAATGTGTATCGATAATATATAAATGGTGTATAAACGTGTATCGATATTGTATAAATAGTGTATACACGTGTATCAATTTTTTTTCCAGTCATTAAATCTCTAAATGGAAGGATAATAAACAACAAAGTTTTCAACCATCAATATAACCTCTCCAAATAAATATTTTCAATTCCGATCAACTCAAAATTTGCTCTAAAAAGTCTCAAATTTTAGATATAAACTCTCCTCGATGTTTTGAGTCTTTTGATATATAATTCGCTCAAAACAATTCACGTTTGTGGTGCGTCAATTTTATTTTTTATTTTTAAAAAGCAAGAACAAAGAAGAAGCAGACGAAGAAAAAGAAGCAGCAGCAGCAGAAAAAAAGAAGAAGAAGAAAGGTCGAGTGGCCATTTTTTATATAAATTAGAAAGCTGATATTTTTTTGATAAATATTATGACCGAGTGATTATTTTACTTAATTTTTTGTAAAATAAAAATATAATCTACTTTTAAGATGAAATATGCAGTTGTGAGAAATTTTAAATAGATGAATTTTTTCACTTACATATTTTGACAATTTTAAAGCACAAGTAATTGAAGGCAATTTAATTTTTTCTATCTTACTATAAAAGAAATATTTTCTGAAAACTTATAAAATTTCAGTGATTTTTATACCAGAAGAAAGTACATAGGTCATCATGAAAGAGATTCTACAAAATAGGGTGAAAATTATTTACACCCCCAACTTTGTTTTAAAAATCAAATTCCCCCCTCAATTTTGAAAAATAATTATTCTCCGTCCGTTTTCCTACTTGATTTTTCTAAGTGTTTATTCTACCCATGCATTATCAACATTTATTTATTTTATTTTATTGAAATTATAATATTTTTATTTTTTAATCTGTGCAACAAATTATCTATAAAGATACCATTTTCATCGAAAAAAGAAAATAAAAAATATTGATCCAATATAAAAGCTAATGGTGTTCTATAATGAATGAACATAATAAAAATTGATTTTATTATTAATAATAAAAATTATAAAAATAAATTAAAAATTATAATGTGATAATTTTATAAATATATTTCGATATAGGTATACAAAAATAATTAATAAAAATAAATAATTTTTTATAACAAATTCTTAAAACATTAGGTAGCCCGATGCACTAAAACTCCTGCTATGCACGGGATTCTGGAAAGGACCGAACCACATGAGTCTATTGTACTCAGTCTTACCATGTATTTATGAAAAAGTTATTTCCATGACTTGAACTCACACAATTCTTAAAAGATTATTTATTTATATTATAAATAAACTTTAAATTATAATTTAGAAAAATATTTCATTAATAACAATCATACATAGCTAATGCAGTAATATTAAAATAATTATAAAAAATAATATATAATTTTATAATAAATTTATAAAAAAGATTATTCTACTTATAATATTAATGAACTTAAATAAAAATCTAGAAACTACCTAGATTAAAAAATAAATATTATATATAATATAATTTTTTTTACATAAATGGAAAATTGCAAATGTCAAGAAATAAAATAGACATTGCATAAAATAAAGGAGAGAAAATGATTATTTTTCAATATTAAGAAGGGAGTTTAATTTTTAAAGTAAAATTAGAGGTATAAATAATTTTCACCCCTACAAAATATGATTCTATCATCAAAAAGGAGAAAAAAATACAAGACAACAAAAAAGTTAAGAATCAAACAGTATTCAAAGAAAGATATAATATTCTCAAATTAATTTCATTTAACCAATTGAATATATTCATCATCTGATTATATTACTGATCTGACTTGAACAGACAAAAAATTAATCATACTCAATATTATTGTCAAAGCCTTATCTATAAATTATAATATTATATATGAATGCAATGCAATTAAATTGAAGGCAATTGCAAATTTAAAAATAATTCGTTAAAAATATTTATTAACTTGTAATTCAGTTGAATTCATAAATCAATCTTAATCATAATTTTTTTTCTAAAAATGTTACAATTAATAGATTCTTATTTAAACAAATTGACATCAACACCTACTAAAATTTGCATTAAAATTAAATTATTTTTTTGAATATTTTTTTTCTTGTGAAAATTTTTTATCAGTAATTTCATTGTCGTTGATTATATTGTTCATTTTCTTTTTTACTATTATCCCGTAACAACCATTAAAACTTCAAGTGAAGTATCTTAACATAAATAAAGTCTTTTATAATTTATTTTTCATGCACAAAAAATTCAATAAACATATAAAAATACTGCAATTACTATAAATAAAAAAATTATATACCTATTATGAATTACTATAAAGTAGTAAAAGAAAAGCAATAAAAGTATTTAAAATTAATTAATTAATTAAGGCAGGTCATTAATAAAATTAATTTGCAAAATTTCAATATAATTTTTTTTAAGTCCTTCTCAACATAAAAGTAATACATTTCAAAAATTATGAAATCAATATTAAGTATAATAACAATATTTTTTTACACGTTTATCGTTTAAAGTTTCATAACTAGAATCGTACACATGAATATATCAATTATAAAAAATACGAAAAAAAGATCAAAAATACACTCGAACTATTTGAAATAGAGCAAATATATCATTTGTTTTATTTTGGGTTTAAATATACCTTTGCCGTTAACTTTTTGACCACAAATGCCCTTCAACTTAACACTCTATTTTTGTGATGTTTGGCAGCCATGTGGACGTCCAACTAGGACAAGGTCACTCCACATTACTGCCACCTAGGATCCCATTAAATTTTTGAAAAAGGGCCAAAGATACACTCGAACTATTTGAAATGGAGTAAATATCCCCTCCGTTTCATTTTGGACTCAAAAATACCCCTGCTGTTAACATTTTGGACCACAAATACTCTCAAACTTAACACCTCATTTTCTGTGATGATTTGGCAATCATGTGACCGTCCAATTAGGATAAGGCCACTCCATATGGCTACCACCTAGGATCCTATTAAATTTAATAGTCTAACTTATTCTTTCAATGATTCAACCCATTAATTATCCCGATCCACTTTTAATTAAAAGTTATACTAAATCTAACATGCTTCATTTGATAAAAGACTTCAAACAAATCTGATATGGGCAGCGAGCTCCCATATCAGTCTTTAGAAAAAACTATATATTATCTGTTAAATCCAAAAAGTGCACAAAATTTAAACTTAACCAATAACTAATTCAGCAAGTAAATTATCACCCTCCAACAATAGGCTCACCAAATCATCCATTTGATTTGTCGTTGTTTCTTGATTCTTCATATCATCAGTACTTCTTTTCTTAACAGTGAATACAATTTTGTGGATCATCTTCTTAATTTCTTTATAGCATTTAGTAAGGTACTTATTACTGACAGTGAAGATGTATCTTCGATGTATTTTCTACCTTAATTTATAAATAATAGTCATCCTTTAAAAAAAGCCTTCAATGTAAATTTTGATATAATCGCTAAATTGTATTTTTTTTCTGTTTTAACGGCATGCTAAATACTAATAACTTGCAAAAATTTCTTTTTATGCTCATATCAGATTTGTTTGAAGTCTTTTATCAAATAAAATGGGTTAGGTTTAGTATAGCTTTTAATTGAGAATGGGTCGGAGCAATTAGTAGATCGGATCATTGAAAGAATGAGTCAAACTATTAAATTTAATGAGATCCTAGATGACAGCTATGTAGAGTGACCTTGTCCTAGTTGGACGGCCTCGTGATTGCCAAATCATCACAGAAAATGGGGTGTTAAGTTGGAGGATATTTGTGGTCCAAAATATTAACGACAAGGGTATTTTTGAGCCTAAAATAAAACAGAGGGTATATTTGCTCTATTTCAAATAATTTGAGGATACTTTTGGCATTTTTTCATAAATTTAATGGGATCCTAGGTGGTAGCCATGTGGAGTGGCCTTGTCCTAGTTGGACGGCCACGTGGCTGTTAAATCATCACAGAAAATGGGGTGTTAAGTTGGAGAATATTTGTCCAAAATGTTAACTGCAAAGGTATTTTTGAGCCCAAAATAAAATGAAAGTTATATTTACTCTATTTTAAATAGTTCGAGAGTATTTTTGATTCTTTTTTCACAAAAAATAAAAATCTCAAAGACCCAATATCCCACTAGCTTTAGTTTTTTTTTTTGCTTCACCTAAATTGAAAATAACACACAATCAATCTTATGTCATGCTATATTTGTACTAAGAATTTAAATTCAAATGGACCTCTTAATGAATAAAATAAAAGTTAATCAATGCAAGAAAATTTTAATGAATATTATCTTATTTTCTTTTTTGAGATATTAAGAATGTCTTTTATTTTTCTCTATCTTCTATCAAAAATATTTTAGAACTTTTAACTTAATAACTCAAATTTTTATATTAATAAATAAAAAATTTACAATAATATCAATATATTACAAACACATGACTAACATCTTATTAAGTAAAATTAATTCTTAGCTTTATATTATTACTATGTGAGGTTAGCTAAATGTTATATGTCATTTAAAAATACTACATTAAAAATAATAAAAATAAGTCTAAATTATTATTTTTTGTGTGTATCTGTAGATACTTAAGGCTTCTTATTAAAATTTTATTTTACGCCACTAATTTTAAATTTTATTTTACGCCACTAATTTTATTGAGATGATGTTATTTACATAGTTTATTATTTTAAAGGCCATTAATATAAATCAAATAGATATATTTTTTGGATAAATTACATAATTAATCAAACATCCTTACCATAACTACATAATATCCCACTACTTTAAAATAATTACATATATCTCACTAGATTGTATTTTTCATACCAAAACGTGTATCCCAACATATTCCTATTACTTCGCCCCAAATCACTCCTTCCCTCAAATCTCTCCATCTTCTCCCTCAAATCTCTCTCACTAATCAAAATTTTCACAGATTTTATCTCGATATTTTGCTTCCACAAACTTTCATCGTCATCTCCAGTAGAGGAGGAAAAATTCATCGAAGCGGACAGTGGTGAAGCTGTCCAGGCCAAATAGTGGTGGCGCCACCACCGTACACGATGGCAAGAATGGTGATAGATTCACCCGGGCTTGATTCCGCCATTGAAGAGACCTTTTAAGGTTTTTTTTTTTCAAGATTCTCGGATTTTCAGACACCCATTAACAACATACTTCCATGGATAGCATTCAATCAAACCTTTTTGGGCAAAATCCAAAAACTCCCTTTTCAGATTTACCCATTAATTTTGAATGGGAAGAAGAATCCTTGGATCAAGAAACTACAGTATCTGCTAAGGAAAAGGACACAAAATCAGAATGCAGAAAGTAGTCCTAGGAACACATTGCTGTCTAGGAACAATGAAGTGCCTTCTCCGACCTTTGTTCCGGCTGTTAGAGACTTTGAAGAAGAAGACTTTGCTGAAAATAGATCCAAATTTAGAAACGATCAAGTCAAAATGAATGAATTGCACAAAAATTTGAAATCAAGAACAAGGGACTCAAACCCAGATGTTATTTTCCAGTGTTACCAACTTGTTACCATGAGTGTTATTTTCCATGTATCCAAGTATACATATATCTATCTGAGTTGTAAATGTGTAACTTTTGTAAATTTAAAGTTTCAAATCAAAACAAAGCAATACGTATCCAGGGATAACATTGTAAGCAAATCTTGTGTTACATGTATCCAAGATTAATTCATGTTAACATGTATCCCAATACTACTGCAACCTGCTATTTGAGATGTTGGTAACATGTATCCTTAACACTGTTACAATGTATCCAAGCTTACAAACTTGTATCCAATATTAACATGTATCCAAGTATACCTATATCTATTTGCTGTTTAGATGGGTATCCTTAGATATTGGGAAGTATCCTTAACACTGTTATAATGTATCCAAGCTTATAATCTTGGATACAGTGTTAACAGTGTATCCAAGTATACCTATTGTTGTTTGCTGTTTAAATGTGTATCCTTAGATATTTGAGATCTATTATTACATGTATCCTGTATAATGGAGTTACTTGCTAGTTTGATGTGTATCCAAGTAATTTTAAATTGAAATTTGAATTCTCCAGTTGTTTGTGGAGATGAGGATACTGCAGATTTACTCCTCATTAATTGTAAATCTGCTATTTCCTTTTAAAGCGCCCTAATAGTAATAGATTTACAATTAATGATTTACTCCTTATTAATTGTAAATATTTTATTTCCTTTTAAAGCGCCATAATAGAAACAGATTTACCATTAATGAAGAGGTTATATGAATCCAGGATACACGAAAATACAAAGGATACACGTCTTTTTTTTTTAAACTACCGGGGAAAATGTAATATTTTAAAATAGTGGGATAAAACGTAATTAGGGACCAAACTACTGTGTTTTATGTTGTTTACACATATTTTTTTCACTATCTACTCTTGATATTAAAGAGACTAAAGAAGCGGAACCTAAAATTTATCATTGCTTCTTATAAAGTAGATGTGCAAATAGCCTCTTTGATTATCACCAAGCATGTTTTTACAATTATAATTACACAGGAGACCTTATTGCATATGGATACGAAGTAGTAAATTTTTTATTTTGAGAAGTTTAAAATAGATTTTTTTTTTTACAATGCTAAAATACATATTTTTCTATGATATTGAAAAACATATTTATAATGAATCGTCAAACTTCTTGGCTGCAGAAAAAATAAAAACTTTGATTTACAACTATATAGTCAAAAATATTAATTGAATTGAGTATATTGATGATCAGTAATTATTTGTCATACTTGCTTAGAGTTGACAGCCAAAAAAATTGTGAACTTATGCAAGAATACAAGAATTGTGAGGGTGTCTTTTTAAAAATACAAAATTTTATATATATATATATAAAAAAATCACATCTAAGCTGAATAATTTATGTACATCTATTTTATTGTTTACAGGTGATTGAGCCGTTGCAAAATAAAGTCCCTGCATATTATAAATAAAAGTATTGCAAATTAAAATTTCTGCATATTATAAATAAAAGTTCAATGAAGCTCTGTTGATTCAACATCAAAGAATATATATGAATGATTGAACACATAGTTCACTTAAACATGTTGATGGCTCGAATTATCCAAATACAAATTTTCTAGAGGAATATTATAATTTCAAAAATAATAATTTTATAAATAAGAATCAAGATTATTTTTTTGAAGTATTTAATTTCATTAATTTTGTATCAGTCATTCACTAATTAGGTTATGTTGCTATCGAAAGCAAAAGCTAAAAAAAATAATTGTATGAAACAATAAAGGTAAGAAGCCAACAAAAATTCTTCTCAAGTAGAATTATTTTTTTTTTGAAAAAATGAAATAAATCAGATCATAAAGAAGAAATCTCTTTAAATAGAACATAATAAATAAATATGTGAATTATATCACTATTTTTTTTTAAAAAGAGCTCAATTTTATATGATATTAACTTGGTGTACTAACAAGATATTATCGAGGACTAATTCATGAATGTGTCACATCAATTCATGTTGATGTCACGCTAATTCATACTGACGTCATATGTGAAAAAAAAGACATAAGACAAGCATGTAATTACTTTGACCTGATTGGGTGCTTGCAAAATTAAACTATGGATGAATAATTTCAAGTAATATGCCTAGAGGGGGCAGACTGTATAGTTTTTTCTTTTTTATAAAGCCGCACTAGTCAACTAATTATCCGTTAATTTTAAGGATATTTTAAATTAAAAATAATACTGAAGAGTGTTTTTGATCCAATAGGCAATAAGCAAAAATAAGGGAAGGGATCAAATTTATTCCGATGACAGCAAGAGTAAAGAGCACGGATAATCCATTCAAGTATGAAATACGTTGATATTAGGAGGTAATACTCATGTAGTAATATAAAAATCAAGTTCTATTCTTGATTTGTCCAACCTTGAATGTACACTAAGCCTCATACAACTGCTCTCCCAAAAGCTGCTTAAAGTAGAAAATCTTATCTCTAAGCTCGATCTTCTTGCTAGACGAAAATTACTTCTTCACAAATACATTCACCAGCTCATTGCAGATAGAGTTGGAAATGTGATTTTGAAGCCATGTTTGCGCCTCCCCAATGAGAGAGTACTTGAACAATCGTAGTCGAAATGCTTCATCTAATACATGATCCTGCTTGTAAGTTTGAAAGACACCAATAAAATTCTTCAAGTGTTCGTGTGGGTCATCATCAATTGAGTTCCGCAAGAGTTCTTTGAATTCTAGCATACCATAAGCACCTTGTTCAATTTTGTAGTTGCGTCTATCCTTGAGGTAATACATGGATATTAGGAGGTAATAGTCGTGTAGTAATATAATAAACCAAGTTCTATTATTGATCTATGCAGCCTTGAATGTACGTCTCGTATAGTAATATAGTAGTCAAAAGAACACCAATAATCCATCCGAATATGGAATAACTTAAAGATATTTTTGACCCTTTTTCAATTTTATTTGTGCAGGTTATATTAAAGATATTATTTTGGATCACTTCAAATTTAAATTCATTTAATTATTTGACTTTATCTGTGTCTCCACGGTTAGATTATGAATTAAAATTACTATATCTATAATCTATATCTCTATTATTAGATTATTTGAATGTTAACATTCATGTAAAATTTCCAAGTAATGGAGACTTCATTTATTGTTATTATTATTACCCAATAAATTAAGTAATCCAGTAATGGATACATGATATTCTATTTTCAGAAAAGAAAAGAAACTACTAGTGCAGTAAGAACTAAGAAGGGGGCAATATAGTCATTACGTAATAAAAAGGAGCTGAGCGGCATTAGACAATTGGGCAGGGGAGTTTTGAGTAAATTTATATATCTGATCGATTTACAAATTAGAAGCCCCAACCGAGTCGAATAGAAAGGGTTTGGGAGAAGAGAGAGAGAGAGAGATAAGAAGGAGAAAAGAAAAAGGGCTCGTTTTTAAGTTTTTTGGTTTAATAGTTTTAACAAGTTTTTAACAAAAATTCAAAATCTCGAAAAAGAAATACAAAAACAGTCTTCTTCGCGCGCTATTAGCACCGGTGGAGGAGCCATGGTGGCTCAGATAGAGTCCGCCGCCGCTGACGGTGGAGTAGTTGGAGTTTCTCCCCCCGCCGTTGATGAATCTCAAGAGGACCAGTTAGAGAAGACGAAGACGTTGATTTGCGCTCTCAATTTCCTCTCACGTAATCTTCCGCTTCCTCCTGAGGTCTTCGATGCTGTCTCTTCAATCTACAATAGCGACGACGCCGACGATGTCGATGTCGGTGACGATGATGCATCCCCTGCCGACGTGGACAACTTGTCTATGCCAGTGAGTTGTTTCTCCTCTTTCATTTACCTTAATTGAAATTCGCATTGAGATCAATCTCTTTTGCTTTGAATCTTTCGAATTAGAGTAATTGTGGAAGAATGTTGTTATAAATTCACTACATTTTTAGATGCTTGATCTAGATACATAGGCGCTGAGTATGATCTTCTCAGTTTTAGAGAAGAAAAACAGTACTAGGGCTTGATACATTATTACTTTTACATATAAATGCTACATACATATATTATACACACACAAATAAACATTTGTACATGTATACTATATACTTTTAGATGCTATACATAGGCACACTGCAGTATAAGTTTAGATGTTGATACATATAGGCAAAAGTTATAATTTTGTCAAGGTTTTAGAGAGGTTAAAACAAGACTAGGGCTTGATATATTTGCTTTTCAATTTACCTTTTTCCTTTTGCTTATTAAAGTTAATTCTTATCTCCAAGATTTTTGCTTTTGTAAATACTCTTTGTTCTTGTCCCTTTCGTAAAGGTCTCAATAGAGGTCATTTGGCTAAAAGATAACAAATTGAGTTGTGAAGTTAAAAGTATGCGGTTGTGTTGATTGATATGTGATTTTTGTATGTGTAAGCATGAAGAACTAGGTGTGTTGTTTAAGAGGAACCTTTTTCCTAGAGGGTGAGTTCTTAGTTTTTGCATAATTTGAAGTTTTTTGATGGAGCATATCTGAGTATTCAAGATATATTTTCTTCATTTGCTAATTTGGGATCTGAAGCATGATTGAGTTGCATCAAGAAAGAGGTCATTTTCAAATATTATGCCTTTTCAACTAGCTTTTAATGCTATCAATATGTTTTTCTTTTTATGCAGAATGGTCCAGGAATGGGAAGTTATGGAGACCTGATGGCTGATTTTGAGGAGTCGTTGTTGATGCAACGGTCAAGTTGTACATCAGGTTCTGGTTTGACAAAATTAAAGGAAGATCGTTTCCGAAGCCATATCCAGCATCGCCTAACTGAACTTGAAGGTAAATAGCTTAGACTGATGGCTCCCCTAGATTCCCTTGACATGGTTCTGACGTATACTCAGGCTGTTTTGAGTAAGATGTGAAGATTTTTACATAGCGTCATTAGTTTTTGTGTTGCATTCATATCTTTTAGAAAGGTTTTTGCCTTTCCTTTTGATATTAGAGAACTTGAGGTGCTGAACCTTTTGCTAGTGATATAATATTAGCTTTATTCAAATGCTTAGTAGGTATCCTCCATTTAGTAGATATATTATTCTATAGATTTGATTTTGTCATAATATTCATCAAGAGTCAATCTATTTAGATTATGATAAGAAGGTCTTTGTATATTTATGGGGTCTTGCTAATTAATATTGCAAGGAAGTGAATTAAGAAAGGAGAATTGAATGACGGTGAAAGATAATCAAGGAGTGAAAATGAGAAGTGAGAATTAAGAAAGGAGAATTGAACGACGGTGAAAGACAAAAAGGAGTGAAAATGAGAAGTGAGAATTAAGAAAGGAGAATTGAACGACGGTGAAAGACAAAAAGGAGTGAAAATGAGAAGTGAGAATTAAGAAAGGAGAATTAAACGACGGTGAAAGACAAAAAAGTTCTCTAATTAGTATGTTCCTATATGTTCTTTCCAGGGTATTTAAGTAAAGTAAAAAGTGGGGACATTGCATATATATCCTATGCTAATCGGTACAAACGTTTTAAGCGATACAAAATATACTTGCGATGAGTTATACTAAATTTAAAGGGGAAAATACATGCTCAAATTGATGAGTGATGAGTTATTTGACGGTAAGATGATTCGATATAGTTTAAATTGCTAAATTTAGTTACTTAATATGATTACAATAACAACACACTAGTGTAGGGTCTAGGGAGGATAGGATGTACACAGACCTTAACACCCCCCCCCCCCCCCCCCCCAAACCTTTGGAGAGTAAAGAGGTTGCTTTCGATAGACCCTCTACTCAAAAGATAAGTACTCGATGCAAGATTGCAAGAAAAACATGACAACAAAATAGTAAGATACAAAACAAATGAAGCAACATATAGTAATACACATTGAAGAATAAGAAACTATGCGATTACTAAATAATACTACTAAAACGGAGAAGATGAGAGGAGGAGGCTAGCCCTTGCCTGTCCCACACAAAGTGCGACAACACTCAACTGCATATTAACCTTCTACCCTAATCCTTGACCTCCATACCTTCCTATGATCCTATCTAAGGGTCATGTCCTCAGCCAGTTGAAGTTGTGCCATGTTCTGTGTAATCACCCTCCTCCAGTTCTTTTTTGGCCTACCTCTACCTCTCCTAATTCTTGCTACAACCAACCTCTCACACCTTCTTACTGGCGCATCCTCACACCTCTTCTTCACATGCCCGAACTATCTCAGCCTCGCTCCCCTCATCTTGTCCGCCACAGAGCTCACTGCAACCTTGCTCCGTATAATTTCGTTCCTACTCATATATGTCCTAGTACGCCCACATATCCATTTGAGCATCTTCGTCTCTGCTCCCTTCATCTTCTGAACGTGGGCGTTCTTGACTGGCCAACACTCTGTTCCATACAACAATGTTAATCTAACCACCACTCTGTAGAACTTATCTTTAAGCCTTGGTGACACATTCTTATCGCACAGTACCCCGGAGGCGAGCCTCCATTTTACCCACTTCGCTCCAATACGATGTGCGACACCATCATCAATATCCATGTCTCCTTGGATTGTGGACCCAACATACTTGAAGCTTCCTCTCTTGAGTATGACTTGTGAATCGATCTTCACTTCCACCCTGCCTCATGCTAGGTACTCTGTTTTAGTCCTGCTTAACCTGAAACTTTAGACTCTAGGGCCTATCTTCAAACTTTCAACCTATCGTTAACTCCACCGTGCGTCGTTGTTTTAGTCCTACTTAAATATGATTGTCATACCAAATATTCAACTTTAATTGTCTTGCTTTTTTATGTTTCAACAACATATAGTTTACATGTGAATGTGAGCAACGTCAACTATAGTTGCAAATACTTCACGTGTAAAAGTTTTTGCCTTGTATTTAAGAAATTGTCGCCTTCTTCCCTTTACAGTTGCATTCATATCAAGAAGTTGTTGTCGAATGAAAGTAGTATTTCGTAGAAGTTGTACATAAATTCGATCAATATATGTCTTCCTTTGGATAGTTAGTGTATCATTGTCAATTTCATGGTGAAAAGCTACAAAAAGTAGTAGTTATTTGTGATAGAGATACTTAATTGTTACCGCTACATCAAAAAGTTTTATTGATATTATAGTTGCATGTCCATGAACCTTTTGTCTGATCCAAAATTATGACTCTTTTCATTTGTAAATTGGCAAAAGCATATTAGTTAAATCGTATATACAAATATAATTGTGTAATGAAATAATATAACACGGCAATCCTATCTCAAATCTAACATCCACCAGGCACTCAGTACAAACTTTATAAAACAAAAGATAGCCAAAAAACAAAAGTATCCAAACAATTCTTAAAAGTTCTATAAAGTGGAGAATTTTGCTTACTAAAAATATGCATAAACAAGAGTATAGTTTCATGAATACTTGTAGTAAGTAACAAAGAAAATAAACTTACCTGGTAAGACTACAATTTTTTTGACTGTTGCTTCTAAGGGTGATGATTATGCATTTTACTGCCTTGTACATCCTTTTATATAAGCTCAAACTAATCAAAATTTACTTGCTTAACTTGATCATTTTCTTCGGCAGATAAGATAATTAATTAGCAATTTACTTTGATAATAGATGATTTTTGAAATGATAATCACCAAAAGTTACCAAACACATGTTCACTTTCGCCGTTGAAACACGCAGGTTTAAGGGCTTAGGTTATCATAAGTATATTTATTTTCCAATTCACACATTTACGATAGCCAAGATTTACCATTTATTCATTTAATAAGATCCAAATTAAATGGCTAACTTAATTAATATGTTCACACGTTCACACAACAATAGTTCAAATAAACATCTAATAGCAGGGGCAAATTAGTCAAACACTTTTTTAAGAATATTTTGGTCAATCAACTTTTAACTTAATGTGTTCCTACTTTTTTTGATGAAGTAAGATGTTATATTAGCAAGGCATCAAGTGGATGTAGAGTAGTTACATAAGAGAGTCATGGTTAACTCCTGAGAACAAAACTCCTTTTCTAAGTCAGGGAGTTAACCAGAAAGCAAAACTATGTTCCTACTTTTAGGATAACATTAAAAAATTTATTATGCAAATAAAGTAAGATTCCACACAACAATTTATTCTCGTCTCTTATTTCTAGGACTTTGAGAATCTAAGTTGCTTAGACTCTTCACTTTCTGTGCCGCACCCGTGTCGATACGAAAGGGATGTGGGTCTGGGTGTGGGATCCGTACCCAATCTGGTCAACCAATTTTGGGTACTTTGACCAAAATCGACGTGGAGATTCCGGACAAATTCAATGATTTCGGTAATTAAAACAAAAGCTAAGGTGAAATTGAAGAAAGTGGAATGCTTTGTATATAGAAATTTCTATGTCACTCCTTTCCCTTTTATCTCCTTCTAGGATTCTCCTCAAGTTTTCCACATATTGTCTCATAATTTAGGTTTTATAACTCTATTTTTGATATTTGAATTATTTTTAGTCGAATCCCCGCACCCGTATCCATCCTGGATCCGTATCTTCGAATCTTAAAAATTAGATCATAAAGGATCCGACCTCTAGATCCGTACCCGTACTGCACACCCGCACCCGAGTTCGAGCAACTTAGTTGAGAATTAAGGTCAGAAGTATTATTACTTTTAAGCACCCAAGGGTATGGCTTAGTGGTCAATGAAGTAGGTTGAAGAGCCTTGAGGCCTGAGGTCTCAGGTTCAAATCCCAGCGGAGACAAAAACACAAGGTGATTCTTCCCATCTGTTCTAGCCTTGGTGGACAGAGTTACCCGGTACCTGTTGTTGGTGGGAGGTGGCAGGTATCCCGTGGATTTAGTCTAGGTGCGCGAAAGCTGGCTCGAACACCACGGTCATAAAAAAAAAAGTATTATTACTTTTAATTAAGTATCTCTTCTATCATTGGCGGAGCCAGAATCTCACTAAGAGAATTTAATATAAAGAAGTAAACACAAAGAAATCAAAAGGATTCAACATATAAGGATACTTTAAAGAATTACTTATTTACACTAAACTTTCGGTGAAAAGAGTGTCAATTAAGTCCCCTTAAATGTAGTCTACTATCAAAGTATTGCTATTTCAAGTGAAAAAAGAAAGAAATAAAAATAAAACTTAAGCTGAGTGGGGCGACGCAAAGTGGATTAAAAATAGAGAAAGCAAAAAAGTTAACTTAAATTTTTGTGGGATCATAAGACCTCACCCTCCTCTGTCTCGCCCCGTTTCGCTCCATTTATAATCTCTATGCAAAGAGTTGGTATCCATCTTAAATCTTCTTCGATGTAAGTTAGAATGAACCAATACCGCTTGTCCATACAAAAAAGCTTTTCAAAGTTACTCTTTCTACCAACATCATAATGCCATCCTGTAAAGGTTGTCTTTTCATATGCTTTAACGATCATCGTATTAGAAGCAGCCAATGATATATGCATAATTAGAACTCTCAAAAAATTCAAAGCAAAAGCAACAACTCAACTGAAGGAGAAGTCCATTTGATAGGCATTTTATAGCTAACAGTAATATTTTTGATAACCTTATAGCCAATGTGCATTAATTAGTAGATATTTAATTTGTATTAACTTAATAAATTAAATTTAGTCTGTGTTGAGTTATTACAACTCTTCAGATCTTCTGTTTTTAAGTAATGAGGGAAAAATTGAGTAATGTAAGTCAGGTTCATGTACTGGTTATGAATGAATAAGTTATTTATTTCTTTAAGGGCATTATTGTCTTCAAGGTTATTTTAGTATTTTAATATTTTGATTTTGAGGCTTCCCACTTATAGAATAGTATAGATAGATATAGATAGATACCTAGATATAGATATAGATAGATAGATGGATAGAAAGATATGATACATATATTGACCGAGTCAATAGTTTTTAGGGATGCTCTCTTTGAACATGTAAAGTGCCAACCATACAGCTCTTGATACCAAAACCTGATTATCTTCATTGTTATTTTTTCTGTCGGACTATGGAGTATATGAGTTTGAGCATAATCTTTTGACGCAGGTTATGCATTTACATAGGTGTTTGCTAAATTTTGCCCTTTTTTTTTTGGTGAAGTAATGAGTTTCATTAATAAGAGAGCATCAAGTAGATGCAGAATTACGAATGGCATAGTTATAAGGAGATGAAATGACAAAAAATAGAAATTGGCCCGGCTCCTATACAGTGTTCTTGTCTAAAGTAAGGGTGCTGACAAAATCTAGAGAAAAGATCAGTACTTATTACAGGGGACAGTTTTCTCCAGCAAAAGAGATTAAATAAACATTTAGCTTTCAAAGAGTGATTAGGAGTTGAGGTTCCATCAGAACACCTTCTATTCCTCTCTGTCCATAAGACTCCAAAAAGTAGCTGCAGGAATCATCAACCAGATTTTCTTGATGGCGGCCTTATCAACATTCCATAAACATCAGCTTAACTGTGCCTGTCTCAGGTTCTGTGGCATGACCCAGTTTAGGCCAAGAAATCTGTAGAGCATGCTCCTTATATCAGTGGCTACAGGCACTGCAGTAAAAGATGATTAACTGTTTCCCGATTCTTCCTACAGAGGTAGCATCTATTTACCATCTAGAAACCTGAGGTTGTCTTGTGTTAGACAAGCTTCATGTAAGGGAATCCAGTTGAAGCAAATTATCAATTTCCAGGGCCAAAAGTCAATGATCTGATTTTGGGATCAGATCTACTTGTAACAGTCCTTAACTGTGAATATCCTATATTTACCCCAATACATGGTGTCTGAAAGGTCTTTAATGTTACTAACATCTCTCTTAGGGTCTGTTTGAAAAGCCACCTGGTAATTGGAATTGGTGTAATTACTAGGGTAGTAATTACCAGCCTAGTAATTACAACGACCTGTTTGGTTGCCACAATGTAATTACAGTGTAATTACAAGTGTACTGTTTGGTTGCACAAGTGTAATCACATGGTTATATTAAAATTTTAAAATAAAAGCTAATTATCAAAAACTAAAAATTTATACTAAACAAATAAGGGCCTTTATAAATGATATTAAATTAAATATTTAAGATATATATATATATATATATATATATATTATCTTTTGAAATATATTAATTAATAAACATATATTCTTAACTAATATTATAAAAAAATAATTGATTTATATTTTTTAAATTAGTATATTTTAATTAAATTAATCATAAAAACTTAAAGTACATGATTTTTAAGAACATCATGAAATGCATGTTTAACAAAAAGATTAATATTATAAATATAATGTCATAAAATTATTAAAACATTTGACAAAAAGATAATCTATCAATTCTAACTAAAAAATGAATGGCTTGCAATGTGAAATATCAAGTCAATACTAGTAAAATAAATAAATTGGAACTGAAAATATAACATAAGTTCAAAATTCAACACAAAAAAGTTAACATAATATTCTTATGTCAAATTTCAATATAACGTATCTAAATATAATTCAAAAGAAAAGAAAAACATAAGTATATAACCTTATTCAACAATGAATTCTACTTTAATTTAAAAATTAGAATACTAACTAAATTATGCTAAATGAAAAAAATAAACATAAAATAAATATAAAATAGATAATACGAACAATTACATGGAATCACAAGTAAAGGTTTGGAAATGAGAAGGAAATGAAATATAAAGAATTTAAAATAATAGAAATAAAAAATAAAAATAGAAATAAAAAGACGAAATTAGAAAGTAAATTAGCTTGTAATTACACCATGTAATTACCAACAATTCACAGCTCCCCCTGTGAATTGGAGAGTGTAATTACCCCCTGCCAATTACACCCAATTACCTGCTGACCAAGTAATTACCTGGCCAACCAAACATGCCAAATTGTGTAAGTACACCCAATTACACCAAATCCAATTACTAGGGTGGCTTTCCAAACATGCCCTTAGTACTTACTATATAATTGCACCTCTCTGATGGATGTGCGGGCATATTAGGAGAGATAGGATTAGGAACGAAGATATACGGGACAAGGTGGGAGTGGCCTCCGTGGTGGACAAGATGAGGGAAGCGAGGTTGAGATGGCTCGGGCATGTGAAGAAGAGGTGTGAGGATGCGCCAGTGAGGAGGTGTAAGAGGTTGGTTGTAGCAGGAGTTGGGAGAGGTAGAGGTAGGCCGAAAAAGAACTGGGGGAGGTGATTAGATAGGACATGACACAACTTCAGTTGACTGAGGACATGACACAACTTCAGTTGACTAAGGACATGACCTTAGATAGGAAGGAATGGAGGTTGAGGATTAGAGTAGAAGATTAGTAGGTAGTTGAGTTTTGTCGCACTTAATGCGTGAGAGGCAGGGGCTAGCCTCCTCCTCTCCTCTTCTTCTTTTAATAATATTGTTTAGTTATCGTGTAGTTTCTTATTCTTCAGTGTGTATTACTATGTGTTGTTGCACTTGTCTTGTATCTTGCTTTTTATTGTTTTATTTTTCTTACAATTCTGCGTTGGATACTTCTCTTTTGAACTGAGGGTCTATCGGAAATAGCCTCTCTACTCCACAAAAGTACGGTAAGGTCTGCGTCCATCCTACCCTCCTTAGATCCCACTTGTGGGATTACACTGGGTATGTTGTTGTTGTGTTGGTTTTTTTCAAGTTATAACCCAGTGTTATTTGCATGGAATTTGAATAATAGGATTATCTTTCTTACTATAGAGGTAATCACTCAACAGGTTGTGATATATTTATATTCAGTAACGCTGTATGCCTTTTATGCCAGCACTTCTTATACATGTGGAAATAGCTTACACTTTCATCTTTGATCAGACTTGCCAACCAGCAGAGGTGAGGACTTGCAATCGAAGTGCTTGCTTGAACTTTATGAATTAAAGGTAAAGCTACATGTGGAGTGTTATTGTTAATAAGATATATGACTGCTAATCATGATCTGTCAATTGCAATGATGTATAAAGGTTTTGCTTTTGTGATTTACATGTTCATCTAAATTGTATTCAACCACACCAGTCATCTTGCAAATCAATTTCAAGATGTCCTTGCCGCTTCAAGGGAGTTCTTACTTATGAAATAAACAGGAGTATTACTGAATTTCTTTGTTAATTTTTAAGCAAGGTGTGCTTCTAACTATAATTTACTGGAAATATCTCCACGATGAAAAAGTTCTTATGTTTTGCTGCAGTATATGAAGCTCTCATCTTAGAGGGTGTTTGGATTGGCTTTTTTAAAGTAACTTATAAGCTAAAAGCTAAAAGCCATAAGTTGGGCATACCCAACTTTGGCTTTTAGCTTATTTTTGTACTTTTTTAGCCTAAAAGTAGGTGCTTAAAAGCACTTTTTGTCTTTCCCAAACACCCCAAAAGTAAAAAAAATGTTTAAAAGCCAAAAGCACTTAAAATAAGCCAATCCAAACACCTTAGTAGCATGGTATAGATCCGACTGTTATACTCTGTATGACTTATGAGTACAATATGAAGAATTTTGATAAGTATGGGGATATGATACACAAATTTGGGGGCAATATTGTCTCCACATTTTAATGTTGTTCATCGTGTATTTGCAATCTAATGAATTTTTCCTGAAAGCTTTGATGTCTATACGAAACCTAAGAAGCAAATATACACATTCCATCAATTCTTCAAAGTTCAATATTACATACTCAAATCTGTTAATATCCTTATAAAGTGTTGCTGAAAATATCAAACACTAGCAATTCACCAAAATACTACCAAACTTAACTAACAGAGTTTTATTAGTCGTAAGAACAATCCCATATCTTCTTTTATATTTGCATATGTCCCATAATTATCCAATTAGACCTGAAGTTTGGGATATCCTAAAATAAAAGTGTCCCAAAATTAAAATAACATTTTTTTTGATACGAAACTGGTAACGTTTCCCACGTGTACCTACTGCCCAGTTCAGTATTTAGCTCATGTGCTTCATTGCCCTAATCCCCAATAGTACCTTCCATGCTCCCAATGAGATTTTTCATATCTTCCGAGATCCACCCTACAAGATGGGGTAAAAAAGGACTCTTAATAAAGGAAGCATGTTGAAGTAGGGCTTGAAAGAAGTGCTCGCGTCTGATTATCTAGTTGGTGAGGCAATAGTTTACCAAGGTGATGATCAATAGCTGGTTCGAGAGGATCAAATCATCGTAGCTCAGCGAATTGAACTAAAAATACTGTCTATTGTGAAACTATTCCATCTCCATTATAGTTACCTGGGAGTATTTCTTTTTCTTCTGCATCATCTGCACCTGTGCATAGTCTAACCACCACCTATTTGAGCTTCTAATTTTTGGTTGTAGAAGTGGTGTAGGTGGTCTCATCATTATTTCTACTTTGCAGTTAGCTGATTTACAACACAAAGTTCGGTCTGAAGTGAGTTCTGAATACTGGCTTCGCCTGCATTGCGCTAATCCTGACAAGCAATTGTTTGACTGGGGGATGACACGATTGCGACGCCCTTTATATGGTATAGGAGATGCCTTTGCTGTCGAATCTGATGATCCATTGAGGAAGAAGCGTGATGCCCAGGTGAAGTGATAGATGCCTCGGAGCCTTTGTCAATTGTGCCATATATATGATATCTACAGTCTTCAAGTTAATGTTTTTAAGCACAACCGGTTTAGATGCTTTCTTTCTCCTCCCAATTTCAGAAATGGAGATTTCATCTTGATTTAGTTAAGTAAAATAGTCTTAGTCATGTCTGCTATCTATTGGTAAAGCTGAGAAGAGAGCTATGCTGAGAATTTAGTATTTTAAGAATCAGTCCACTGCCTTTCATTCTTGTGACTCCTTGATAGGAAGCTTTCGAATGCAAATTTTACAGATTTTGATGTTAGAAGCCTGATGGTAATAACAACAAAATTTTGCAGAGGTTGTCAAGATTAGAAGAAGAGGAAAAAAACCGCGTGGAAACTACGAAAAGGAAGTTCTTTGCGGATGTACTCAATGCAGCACGTGAACTCCAATTACAAGTACAGGCTGTTCAGAAGCGGCGGAAACAGAGGAATGATGGTGTTCAGGCATGACATTATTTACTTTCTGCTGTTTGTTCTACTGTCCATTCATTTGTACAACTCCCTGTGCATAATTGACAAATACCATGAGCCAGTAATGAGTTGTGACCTAGAGAGCAGATGCAGTCTTCACCTGTTATACTCTTAGACGTGTGCCGGATTTTCTCGTACTTGGCTAAAATGAAGTCAATCTCTATTTCATAGGCTTGGCATGGAAGGCAAAGGCAACGGGCTACTCGTGCTGAGAAACTGAGGTTACAAGCGCTGAAAGCTGATGATCAAGAAGCTTACATGAAGATGGTGGAGGAAAGCAAGAACGAAAGGTTGACAATGCTTCTAGGGAAAACAAATGATCTCCTGGGTCGTCTGGGAGCTGCTGTTCAACGGCAAAAAGATGCTGATCATGATGGCCTTGAATCTTTGGAAGGTTCAGATGCTGAAATGGCTGCTTCTAAGACTGATACTCCTGGGCAGTCGCTTCCTGAGGAAGAAGAGGATGTACTTGATGATGAGTCCACTCATGATGTGAAGACTAGTGACTTACTTGAAGGTCAGAGGAAGTACAATTCAGCTGTACATTCGATCCAGGAGAAGGTAAAGAGGCACACCTCTTCTCTGTTATCTTTTGCTTTTAATTCCCAGGGATTATTATTGAAGAGTCGTGCCTAAGTTTCAGATATTGAATGGATGTTTAGTAGCAAAAATTGGACCTTCCAGAGGTTTTCTAGATTTGGATTTTCATCCTTTCTCCTAGGTCGTTGGTCAATGTGCTTGAGTTTCCTATTGATTGTGACTGAGTGTCTTCTCATTTCAAAGCAGCGTTTCTGCATTTTGGGACTTGGTGTTGATTATTTCAGATGACCTCGTCAGCGTTTTATTAATCATTACTGGTGTTTGGTTATTACAAAAGAAAATCCATCTTTAATGTAATCACGAATGTTATTTAGTGTAATAAATTATATTCTGCAGCTCTATTGTGTAATGAGAATACATTGTTAAACTGATTCGTCCCTTAAGTTTCTGTTCGTACTTCCTTTGTTTGATGGAAAGATTAGACCTTAGCATGATGCCAAATTTTTCTGAATCGAATGACAACCAGGTTTGTTGTGAGATTCTTTTTACGTTCCACCACTTTATGTCGTGGAGCTGAGGTAACTAAAACATAGAATGTGTTACCTCTTTTTGTTGGTGGCATTTTCCCGTTTTGCCTCCATCCCAGCTCCACAATTCGGGTTTTGTGATACATTTTCTTATTTAAGAAGCTAGGAATCTGTACTAGTTTCATACCACTGTACATTCAATTCTGATTTCTGTTCTGCAGTCCCAAAATAACATGGTCGTATGCCATTATTTGTTTCTAATCTCAGCTGAATGGCTTAATGCTGATGTACAAGGATCTGTATCTTATATGATCTCCACCAACTAACTCCGTGGCAATTGCAATATACCAGCTGTTTTCCCTTTCCTACAACTGATATTTATTAGTATTTACATCCCTTGTTTTGTGTTATTGATGCTGCAAATCTAATGTAGTATTCATACTTCTAGGTTACGGAGCAACCAGCTATGCTTCAGGGTGGAGAATTAAGATCATACCAGATAGAGGGGCTTCAATGGATGTTGTCTTTGTTTAATAACAACTTAAATGGAATTTTAGCGGATGAAATGGGACTGGGGAAAACGATCCAGACAATTTCTTTAATTGCTTACCTCTTGGAAAACAAGGGTGTAAGTGGTCCCCACTTGATTGTGGCTCCAAAAGCTGTACTACCTAATTGGATTACTGAATTCTCAACATGGGCTCCTAGGTACGCACCAGTCTCTCTCTCTCTTTCATGCAGGTAGCACAAACACACATGGATTTTCTCTGTTAATAGTTGCACTGTGCATAACATTTCATGGGACTTTTTTCCTTGTTGCAGCATTGTTGCTATTCTTTATGATGGTCGTCTGGAGGAAAGGAAGGCACTGAGGGAGGAGTTGACAGGAGAGGGGAGGTTCAGTGTGCTGATCACACATTATGATCTTATTATGAGAGACAAAGCATTTCTGAAGAAAATTCATTGGCACTATCTGATAATTGACGAAGGGCACAGATTGAAAAATCATGAATGTGCTCTTGCACGGACACTCGTGTCAGGGTATGTGAGATGTAATTTTTTGTTTGTCAAGTTGCTAATGTATAAGAATGTTAACAGGGAATCTTAGTAGCTTAGTTGGTTCGCTACCTGAATTTTCACCTTTTGGTGAGGGTTCGATTCCCACCTTGTAATCCCCTCCCCCATTTCCCCTTCCCCTACCCCCAATTTTTTTTAAAAAGTATAAGAATGTTAACCAAAAAGGGGAGGAATAATAGCTTATGATGGTTATCTTCTTATTTATGAGGTTTAGATTTGCTCCTCTCAGCTTATTTTTAGAACTTACCTTTGCTGATAAAGGTATAATCTGACGCACTAGCACATATCGAATGAGTAATTTGTTTTATCTTTAAAAATGTAATTGTGGAACATGCCAAAATCTGGAAATCATTATTCTTGGCAGTTCAATTTTTCAAGAATCAAAAATCGGATGCTGGAAGCATTCTCTAATTGAGGTGTGTAATATTTGCAGCTATAGGATTCGACGGAGACTCCTATTGACAGGTACCCCAATCCAAAACAGCTTACAGGAGTTGTGGTCTCTTCTCAATTTTCTTCTTCCAAACATCTTTAATTCAGTGGAGAATTTTGAGGAGTGGTTTAATGCCCCCTTCGCGGATAAGTGTGATGTCTCTCTAACTGATGAAGAGGAACTATTGATTATTCGCCGGTTGCACCATGTAGGTCTTGGTTTATTAATCACTAATATACACTTCTGTCATGCCTAAGTAGTATTTGTTGCACCTTTACAAATGCAATTTCTACTTTCCTTATCTAATGCTTTTGACTACTTTTAGGTGATAAGGCCGTTTATATTGAGGAGGAAGAAGGATGAAGTGGAGAAATTTCTTCCTGGGAAAACACAAGTTGTTCTTAAATGTGATATGTCTGCATGGCAGAAAGTATACTACCAGCAAGTCACGGATGTCGGGAGGGTTGGATTGGATTCTGGTGAGTAGTAGCAGCCCTCCAGAAAGTATTGCCTTTAATTCATTCCTTTTATACATGGGTTGACTTAAAGAATTTCTTTTGGGTGTTTGGTTTTCTTGGGTGTTGGGGGAGTATGGACTTGTTATGGAGAGGGGAGGGGATAAACAACTGTGCTTTAACTGTATAGTACTCTCCCCCTCCCCCCAAATCCCCTCTCTCTCTCGGGCCTTTACAGATCCATTGCTCTGAAATCTACATCCTCTGCCTTATATAACTCCTGATAAGTCTTTTTGCAAAAGCAGCAATCTATAGGGACTGATACTAGCCAAACAGAATAAATTTGCTGACAATGTGATTTCGCAGGAACTGGGAAGTCTAAGAGTCTGCAGAATCTCTCCATGCAACTAAGGAAATGTTGTAATCACCCATACCTATTTGTGGGCGAGTATAATATTTATCGAAAGGAGGAGATAGTCAGAGCATCTGGAAAATTTGAGCTTCTTGACCGTTTACTACCCAAACTTCGCAGATCTGGGCACAGGGTCCTTCTCTTCTCACAAATGACCCGCCTCATGGACATTCTTGAAGTCTATCTGCAGGTTCATGACTTCAAGTATCTTAGACTTGATGGCTCAACCAAAACAGAGGAGCGAGGGACTTTACTAAAGCAATTTAATGCTCCTGACTCTCCTTACTTTATGTTTCTTTTGAGTACTCGTGCTGGAGGACTCGGTCTGAATTTGCAAACAGCAGATACTGTGATAATTTTTGACAGTGACTGGAACCCTCAAATGGACCAGCAGGCAGAAGATCGGGCACATCGGATTGGGCAAAAAAAAGAAGTTAGGGTTTTTGTGTTGGTCAGTGTTGGATCAATTGAAGAGGTCATATTGGAGCGTGCAAAACAGAAGATGGGCATTGATGCGAAGGTCATCCAGGCTGGCTTGTTCAATACAACATCTACAGGTTTGTCATGTACACATGTAGTTTTAGTGGACTCTCCATACCTCCAGGCCCAAGCCTTCTTTACTTTTCTTATAGGGAAAGAAACATATTACATAATAGTTATGCACCAGTTCTTTATTTGCGTTAAAGGTTGACCGGACTAATCAGGTTGGATTATAAGAAACTTTGCATTTTCTTAAGTTTTACCTGTGTACTTTCAACTCGATAGTACTAATACCTTTTGTTGACATGCATCAAGCGTGCTTTACCAAGTTCCACCTGTGTACTTTCAACATGTTAGTATTGTGAATGCTGACTGATGTTTCTATCCATGGTCTTGCTTCTCGATCCTCTTCATAACGAATTCCAACTTGACATTATTTGTTCATGCAGCTCAAGAAAGGAGGGATATGTTGGAAGAGATCATGCGTAAAGGTACAAGCACCCTTGGAACAGATGTGCCAAGCGAAAGAGAGATTAATCGTCTTGCAGCCCGCTCCGATGAGGAATTTTGGCTGTTTGAGAAAATGGATGAGGAGAGAAGGCAAAAAGAGCGTTACAGATCTCGTCTCATGGAAGATCACGAGGTACCAGATTGGGCTTATGCTCCACCTGACTCTAAGGAAAAGGGAAAAGGGTTTTTATACGAAAGTGCTAATCTCACTGGAAAGCGGCGTAGAAAAGAAGTGGTTTATGCCGATTCTTTAAGTGATATACAGTGGATGAAGGCTGTGGAGAATGGAGATGATTTCTTTAAGCAATCAGGTAAAGGTAGGAACAGGGACCATCAGTCAGTCTCAAATGGTGAATTGCCTAGTGGCGATGCTGAAGCGGAGAGGAATGGACAGGACTTCAAGCCCGAAACTGTATCTGTGGTGAGCGAGGCAACAAGTGAAGATACCTTTGTAACTCCAAAAAGGTTCAAATCCGAGAGTGCAAGTTCCATGAGAAACGATTATCACGACTTGACTGGCAGTAGTGTGGACGGATTATCGTGGAAGGCCCACAGGAGGAAGAGATCAAGCTTAGTAACCTGAGGTTACCCTTTTAGAACCTAGAATTATTTTGGCCAGTGAAGCCATTAGTGGACATAGGGGAAACTTTGAAAGAAAACGGCTTTGGCTATGAGCATTTCAGAGCTAACTATGGGTCTAGTTGTCTGTTCGGCTCAGTGTCTTACATGTATATTAGCATCTCATAGTTTTTAGGTTTTGCATTTGCTACTAGTTGATTGTGCAGTAGTGGGAAAATTGGAGATATCGACTGGGTGTACCATTATCTCTTTTGTTACAATTCTCAATTATTCTTATTTGGGGTTGGTGCTGGATCAAGTTTCAGCAACTTAGCAGCCATGTCCAGTATATTTTCAAGTTGATTTTAAGAGCTAGTTTACTATTTCAAAGGACAAAGCATCCATGTACTTGCTGCTGAGAGTTTAACTTACCCAGAATGTGGCATCGTAGTGCCTACCAATTGAATAGAACAAGGAGCGTAATCATTAATAATTGAAAATATGCATTCTTTAGGAAAAATTAGTACCAGTTTTCAGAATGAAAGTAGCATTTGAAAAATGACAGGCAAAAAGGGACTTCAGCCATAACGATCCTTGCTTGTTTGATTTATCTGATGATTATTGCCCCCGTCATTTTTCAAAAAATCATAACTCATAAGAGATGAAAGCTGGCACACATTAAGTTCCATAATAAAATAAAACAAGTCAAATGCACCACGGAAATATAAAAAAGGAGATTATCAAGTCTACATAACACAAAGAAGTTGAACATAAATAGTTGTTCTCTCCCATACCCTACATAATTCAGCTAGACCTAACTTGACCAATAAGGCAACAGTTCATTCCACCAAATATAAATGACTGATGGAACTATATGTTAGAGCACTTGCTGGAGGAACATAATATGGCCAGCTTGGAATAAAGAAATTGGTAACACCAAAACTGCAACATGCAGAAGTCATCAAGTGCCAGATTCTAATTGCTATCTGGTGCGTCAAGACTCTCCTCTTGCTTGACGTCCAGGTTTTTGAGTTTTGATTCTAGTTCATCCTCACCACCGTCTTTGCCCTCATCTCCAGATTCATTCTCCTCATCCTCGTCCTCATCTTCTCCTTCCGGGTCATTATCTTCCAGGGATGCAAGCATTTCAGGAGATTTCTTAAAGATCTCTTTCAACTCATCAACGCCTTCTTCTGAGATGAAATTCCCATTAACATTTAGTAATTTAAACTCATCTTTGTGCAGCAGAGTCTGAGCCAGCACTCTAGCCCCAGCCCTCCTTAGTGCATTGCTGTTCATATCAACTTCAATCAGATGGTTGTGTCCTTGCAGAGCCTTAGCAATCTGAATTGCACCTTCATCCTTGAGTTCATTCTCACCCAAGCTTAGCTTGGAAAGAAGCTGCTTTGCAGCTATACAAGAAGCTATTGCTGGAGCAGCTTCAGCAGTTATATCGTTACCGGCCATCTCCAAGACACCAAGTGAAGGGGCTGAATCTTTAAGAGCGTTAGCTATTGCAATTGCTCCTTCGTCCTCTAAATTAAGGTAGCTCAGGTAAACTTCTGTAAGATTTTCATGTTTGTTGAGTGCCTTACTCAACACAAGACCAGCTTCTGGACCAAACATATTGTCCCGCAAATCAAGCTTCTTCAAATGGGAGCACATCCCAAGTGCTTCACACAAGACACTCCCTCCTTGAGAGCCTACCCTGGTAGAGGAGCATCTGAAATCTTCCAATAAAGGAGAGCGCTTCACAATTTCCGCAATCGCAACAGCCCCTTCATCACCTGTCATATTATTATGAAAATGAAGAACCTTAAGCTTCTCGGTGGAAGGAACTAGCTCGCTAACAGCCCTTGCAGCTTCCTGTGAGATCCCGTCATTCATCAAAAATAGTTCTTCCAAGTTGGTTTGAGACTGAAGGAGCTTTCCGAATGCTCTAACTCCCTTCTCACCCAGAGCATTATCAGAGAGATTCAGAAACTTCAAGTTAGAACCTTCCAGGGCTTCTGAGAATATATTCATGACATCAAGTGCTTCTGCCTCATTTCTTCCAGCAACAAAATCTGACAAATCAACTTCCTTCAATTGATCCTTCAAGGATGCTAAGATAGGGCCTGCAATACGTGCTGCATCTATACCAAAGCTTCTATTGCTGAAACAAATTTTGCTGTAAGAGTTTCCAGGCTCTTTTAATGACTTTAAAAGTTCTTGAGCCTCTTCCGCTTCAATAAAAGCCCTTTGACCTTTTGAGATATCAAAAAAGATCTCCTGAACAGTAGGAACCACCTCAGAAATCGAAATCTCCTTGTCCTCTGATTTGGGGATCTGTTTTAAAATTTCCAGGATAAGCTTGCTGCATTCCCTGGCATAAAGTTGCACAGCAGAACTCCCATCACCATCAGGCTCCTTCTCATAATGTTGATTTGCAGTGGTAAAAGCTGCATCTTCAATTTGTTCAGCATTTTTGCCAGCATCTTCCTTAGACAAACAGCGGTACTTGCGGGTGAAAATGGTTGGACTAGAAAGATTATTTGTCAGTCTTTCCACCAGCATTTTTCTTGTGTTCTCACTTGGAGGCCACAGTTTAATTGAGAACGGTCTTCGCTGAGAATTCGGTGTTGTGGCATCCATTGGAAGAAAACCTAGGATCAAGAACTGTATAATTTAAAATATAGCGGAGCAAGGCTCAGTTTCTATAGAAAAATAAAGTAATTATCTTTCAAGAACTATAACTACTACAAGACTCATCTCTAACAATTAAGGACATAACAACCAAAAAACGAAATACCCAAACAAGAACAAGTTTATGCACACCCACTCCACCTAAAACAAACTAATATAAATCATAGGGAAACCAAATTTCAAGAGTTCAAATTCGTCCTCATAGAGAAATGAGATATAACTTTTTGACAAGTCAATATTTTCATTGCAAAACACCACACCGGTGTCCAAAGAATGACAAAATTGTTTATACAATTGAATATTAGTAATCCACAGTCACCCATCATCAAAAAACAAGATTACAATGCACCATAGTCATATCCAATAATGTAAAAACACTCAAACCCAAAAATGTTACATTCACCAGGTGTGTATTCCATTTCACCACACTGTAACACATAAAAAATTTCTTGGATAGAAAAATTTGCTACACATTACAGAAGAAAATTATGAACGGAGCAGCACATATATACAATTTACAAAACCGCTAAAAACATCAAAAACTTGTACTACTAAACAAAATCCTTCTTTTTTTCCCCTACAAACAAACCTCACGAGAAAAATAAAAACTTTATACCCAACAGTGGGGTGTATCCCTCTACAGTAATTGCAACCTACTCTACTCTAAATACTTTTACTAAGGGTGTGTTGGGTACCACGGAAAACATTTTCTGGATTTTCTCATGTTCGGTTGGTCAAAAATTTTAGAAAATATTTCCTCTAGGAAAATAAGTTGCTTAAAAACGAAGAAAATGACTCCCTTTAACGAAAACAAGTTTGACAAGTAGCATTACACATTGATTATGTCTAGATTATGTCCTCCCCACACCTCCACCTCTCATACTATTTGTCTAGATTACATATAAATGATTTTAAGATAATATTTTTTTGCATACATACAGAGAAAACATTTTCTTATCCGTGGCAAGCATTTTCCTTCATACTGAACACTCCCTGGTGTTATAATCATCCATCGTCTCTAAACCCCAAACAATAAACATGAAAAAACTACATTAAACCACAAATAATAAACATGAAAAAAAACTACATTAAACCACAAATAATAAACATGAAAAAAACTACAATAAACCACAAATAATAAACATGAAAAAAACTACATTAAACCACAAATAAAAGAACATTAAACAAAAAAAAATTACTAAAATCCAGCACAGATCTGTGAAATAAAATGAACTTCATGGATGAACACATGCTAAAAAAGTAAAAACATACAGAGCATATGCGCAAAAAACCCTAGAAAAAGAGAAAAAAAACCGTTTTGGGGTTTTCTGTTGTGACTCACCGAGGGAGAATGTGTGAGTTCGACGCGCCGCCGGAGAGAGTGTGAGGGAACTGAAGCAAAATCCCAACAGAAAGAAGTGAAGTGAACAATGTGTGAGTGAGTACTCGGAGTCGGGGATAACCTAATGTTAAATATTTTAGTTTCAAGTGAGAAAAAGAGTATTTTAAATGAAGATTACTTCTTTTCCTTTCTTTTTTTTTTTGTGGAAAAAATTAAAATATTTGTAGGTTAAAATAAGCATTTTACTTGAATTATACATTCAAAATTAGTATTTTAACATGGGTAACTTACATAAAACACACATGTTTAGGAGCTAATTACTTTTTTTTCCACCATAATTCCGTCGGGATACATCCCAAACCACTCGGATATATCGGCATCTTTGATTTTATCTCTGATACATCAGCATCCCGCATGTATCAGAGGGGTTACAACATGTATCTGCATGTATCAGAGGGGTTACAACATGTATCCGAGGGTTGGAATGTATCCGATGGCTGAATGTATATGAGGTGAGGCGATGTATTCCGAGGTGAGGCGATGTATTCAACGGGTTTTTTTATTAACATGTGGTATATTAAGTAATTAAAATAAAGTAGTGAGAGAACTAATAAATATGGTAAAGAGGTATGTCTCTTTATGTAGTTTACCCTATTAACATTACACTTGAATGCATTACAAACATGATGAAGTAATTGTGACATAGTTGTAATCACTTAAAATTTATTGAATATAAATTCATAAAATGATTCAGATTATATTAAATTCAAGATATATTAGTCTAAATAAATATTGTAGATTAATATAATTGGATTAATTATTTAAGTCCAATAAATATACATGTAGTTAAAGAGCAATTTCAGTATGCTAGTCCGTCAAATTACGCTACAAATGATGAGTCTATGTTGCTAAATGCAAGACATCTTATTTTAGAGGTTCAATTTAGCACCACGTGGCATCCCAAGTCAAATGAAGAAGCCAATAGATCATGCCATACATCAAAATGACACAACATATACCTAGTTAAATCAAAGGCTAATGAAAATTTACTATGTGTGTACAAGTAACATGTTCTGACCAATTAAATATCATCATATCACTTAAATCAAATTGGACAAAAGAATTGTGTCCTCATCACAACTCCTCCATTCTACAACTATAAATACAGGGGTCTCCATAATCTAGAAAGGATACCAAAATTCTATCAAGAAGCCAAAGAGAGCTCGTAGATCAAACGCTGTCATATTTCTCTACGAGCTACAAACTCAAAATCAAGCTCAAAGACCTTTCAATTCAGATATAAATCAAGAATCAAGATCACCAAATTCAATATCAAGCTTCAAGTCCCTTGAATTCAAGTAAAAGTCAAGATTAAGTCCCTTGAATTCAAGTCAAGTCAAAATCAAGTCCCTTGAATTCAAGTACAAGTCAAGATCAAGTCCATCGAGATTCAAACTCAAGCTCAAAAGCCCTTGAAATTATATTCTAAAGGAAGAAGTAGAGGTTTCATAAAGATTGTTACGCTCATATATTAAAATCAAATATTATGATTATTGTGATATTTTTTCATCGCGATTATTTTTTTTTTGACAAGAATTTTATCATCTATAGTAATATTTTTAATACCAAAATACTTATATTTATGCCAAAAAGGGTCATTCTGTTCATTTTTTTTATATAAAAAAAAGACACTTCCTCTTTTCTCTCTCTTGTTTTTAATGGAAGAAGAATTTAGTTGGCTTTTTAAATTTTTGTCTTCTTCACTATAATATTATTCCTAGAAAAAAAGAAGAGAAAAGATTATATTGTTCTCTTTAAGGAGTTCTACACTTTTTGTGGCCTATGACAAGCAATTTTTGAATTTTTCTTGCTGAATTAACAATTTAAATTAAGCAGAAACGATAAAAGAGTTTATTATGTACTTGCAAAAAAGTAAAATAAATAAAGGGGATTAATTCTAGAAAGTATTTTTATTAATAGCTAATCCAAATAATTTCTTTAAAATAGACTCGATTTATTTCTTTTTTGGAATTTAAATTTCAAAATCTATGTTCATAAGAGAAGTAGCAAAAGACGTGCGCCCTTTAAAGTACGGACCCTATTTGTCTTTTTATTGATTTTTTGCCTTTTTCTTTTACTTTTATCTTTTTGTAAATTTATTAATAAGTTCAAAAGTCACCTTAATAAAAAAATATGTAACAACATTAATTAATTTTTTATTTATATCTATTATATATTATAAATGATATAAATTTGCTTATATACATTGAGTTGAAGAAGAATAAATTAAATTTTAACGTATTTTTTTTGTGTAATAAAGAGGAGTGATATATATGTTATTCGTTTTAACTTGAGAAAATGTATAAAGTCCTCTCTAAAGTTGGACCGAATTTGTAAATAGACACTTAAAGTTTGTGAAGGTTCTATAACTCTACTATATTTATTCAAAATTATATAAATACCACCCTTTAAGCTTACGTGACCCTGATATGTTTTACACTTGCTTGGAGCGCGTGAAGAGTCTCAAAAAACACATGTTTATTTCATTAAAATGTTTTTCATTTTTTTTCTTTTACTCTTTCTCTTTCTTCTTCTCTCATCCATCACTTTCACATTTTCAACAACATATATTGCAACTTTCACCATTACTCTTATTTTTCACCCTATCTTTTCTTTCTTTTCCTATTTTATAACAAATTAAGACTCAATATATGAAATGGGTCTGTGGCTGTTCATCATTAATTCTCCTTTTTAAAAAGATTAAGGATTTCAGTATGTGTTTGGTAGCTTGATTTGGTGATGTTTTTTGTTTTCTTGTTCTTTTTTTTTTTCTTGTTCTTCACTATTTGTATTTGGTGGATTTAATGGTAATTTAATAAAAAATTTATTTTTGATTGGGTGGTGACTGGTGAGTTAGATTTTCAAATTTATTATGAGATGATTTAATTTTTATGGGTTTATGATGACTTCAATAATTGATTCTAATAATTTTAATTTAGTCGGTGCTTGATTTTATCTCCGGTGAAGTTGGTGTTGACAAGGTTGTCGGAGAATAAAGTTGCTGGAGAAGAAGGAATGGAGAAAAGAATAAAATAGTTAAAAGGTAAAATATTAAAAAAAATATAAAATAGTGCATAAAAGAGGAAAAAGAAAGAAAATGATAATAAAAAAGAAATAAACGAAAATAGTGAATAAAAATATAAAAAGATATGATGTGGCGTAATTTGATTGATGCGTGTCATGCACTGATTTTGTTAAAAGTGGTGTTGGCCACAAAAGGTGGTATTTATATCACTTTGAACAAATATAAGGGGGGTAATAGGACCTTTGTAAACTTTAAGTGTCTACTTACAAATCCGATCCAACTTTAGAGAATACTTTATGTATTTTTAACTTTGAATAATAAACATTCATATGTCTAAGTTGATGTACATAATATACATGATGGTGATACAATCATGTTATGTGTTTGGTATGTATATAGTATATATCAAACACCTATTTGGTATGTCCGATATATATGTCATATCAATCAGTGTATATACAATGATATATAATACACATAATTATAGAAGTAGGTATTCTAATATACATCTGAATACACTGATATACAAGTAGATACACACTCAAATCATTGAAATTTTGGGTAGATTTTACTTTAAATTAATTTGATTAAATTATCTCAGATGCTCCAAACCATACCAAATTTGAATATAAACAACCAATGACATAATATTATTTTTCAAAACATCCACTCGAAATCAAATTTAATTGTGAAAACTTGATTTTTTTTTAAATTGAAAATTTTTAAATAGAATTTTTGATTTTCTTCTCCAAGCTTCAATTGATTTCCAAGTTTCAGAGTCATTAACACCGTGGGTAAAAAAAAAATTGATAACTTTTTAATAAGCATGCTTTCTTGTCATCGAATTTCCTCAAACTCAAAAGTCAATCAAAATCATTAAAGAGAATTAACATTTGAATTTTCTAATTCGCTGTAAAAAAAAAAACTTTATTTTTTAGCATATACAACCTACAGATATAGAGACGTTAATAGCAAGAATTAGAGGATATGCTTTGGGAGGTTCTCCTATTATCATTTGTGAGATTTAGATTATAGGAAGATGAATCGAAAGAGAAGGCAATTTTGGAAAGAGAGCAAATATTTTGCTATATTTTGAGTTGAATTAGATCGAAAGCCTTTTTTGATCATCATTAAAATTACAAGGATTCAACAAGGTAATCTTTTTTTTGGTCCTTTGTTTTATTTTTTGTTTTATGTTAAATACTTGAGGCCAATTAATTTTTTGCGAAATGGTGTCTTTAGATATATTCCTGAGTAAATGAGATTCTTACAAGAATAACAATATTATACATTAATAAATCTAACTCCAACATTAACTTCCTCTCTTTTTTCAAATAAAATGAAACTAAGTAAATATTTTTGTCAAAATTTATCATGATCTTACCATTCATACTTGAATATCAGATATATATATATATATATCATCACAAAAAAGGTAATGAGAAAATTAATAACTCTCTGCAATTGTGAAGAGTTTAGAGACTCATGATCACATTGATAAAAAATTTTCTTATTATAGACTTTTCGTGCTTTCACTAAGATGGTATGTAATCATAAATAATAGTTTAATTTTAAATTATTTCATAAAAAAATTATTATATTTCACATTATGGACTTCTATTTTACTTTTTCATGATATATTCATCCCAATTTATAATTATTTTGTTTAAATAATTTTTCATTCTCGTACATCAATAATAAACTAGCAACAAAAGTATATGCGCTTTCATTAAGGTAAATTTTTAATTTTAACTACTTAAATTAACAAATAAATTACATAGTAAAATTTTAATGCAAGTTATTTGAATATATATTATCTATTTTTGTGGTTTATGTTAGTGTTTTGATTTTGTTTACTTCCAACATAATGTTTGTATTTTCAAGAAACAAAATTTAACATGAAAATATCACAATTTGTGTTGCAAAGGTAAAAAGAGGTGGTCTTTCCTAACTTTTTTTGCTTCTAACTAAAAAAATAATATTCCTTTTAATATAAATTTTCATCTTCTAAAATACTACTAACAACAATTGAAATGTTTTTATTTGCTCAACAGTAGTTATAAAATGAATTTTATGTAATTTTAATTTGAGTTAATACATTAAAAAAAAATTATCAGCATTTTACGAATTTCATACATAAATTATTAGGTGTTCACAAAATTTGTTGAAGCTTATATTGTCCTCTTATTAAAATATATTAATAAAATTCTTTGAAGCTTACAGAGCTACAATAGCTCACAAAACATATCAACTACCCTTGTTCTAGAAAATTGTACTCTTCTCTTTCTCTCCTCTCGATAATTCCTAAGAAAATGGGAATTAAGACCTTTTGCGTTTATTCAAATTAAAGATAGCTCATGAATGAAATTAGTAAAATATTTGCTATAGGCCTCAAATTTTTTTAAATAATAAAATTTATGATTTTAATTTCACTTAAAATAATATTGAAAATTATAAGATACATACAAAATTTATATATATAACCTATCTACTTTTTCAAGAAATACTTTAGAACTTTAAATTAAAAAACTAAAATTTCATATTAATAAATAAACTAGTGAAATAATTCGCGCTTTGCGCGGCTATAAACAAAAATAATTAATTAATATATTTTAATATTTATATATTAAAAATATCTATAGATTTGTAGTTTTTTATTTTAATGGAATAGTATATAATCTTTATATTTAGGTTAGTGACAGAAAAAATAATGTAGATCTTTGTCATGATCCGGAATATAATTTTGTTTTTATCTTTTTCACTATACAAAATAGAAATTCTTTGTTCTTTTTAAATACAAACTTTTTATGTATAGATAATAAAACAGAAAATTTAGAGTGTATGAGTAGGGAAGTAAATAAAATAAATGATTATATTTTGAAATATAATCTATTGTATTAAGTTGAAAATATTAACTTTTTATTTTAATTTTTTTTATCTTTCTTAGAAATAGGCGATCCTCTATACAAAAGGTTTTAACTTTTATGTTGTGTTTTGGTTATTACATTTATTTACTATATTTTTTTACACACTAAATAAATATTTTTGAAAATCATAAAAATAAAATAAATTAAACATGAGTTATGAATACTATTTAAGACTTGAGAGTAGAAGTTATTAAGAAGATAAAGAGACATAAGTTACAAAAATCTTGAATGTATAATTTTATTAGAAATTAAATATATTAATTATTATGCACTGATTTTATTTATAAAAATAAACAAATAGACGGCGAAAATAAAGGGGAAAGTAAAAAAGAAAAGATAAATAGTTTGACTGCGTAAGAAACATATAACATTATTAGTTCAAAGACCACAAATATATAATATACAAACATAAATTTTCATAGTTATATAGCTAAGACATATATAAAATAACATATACTATTACATTCTTAAAGTAATAAAAAATGAAAAGAAAAATTGTCAATACATTTCGAGCAAGAAAAGAACAACGACAAAAATAGATCATTACATACGTAAAAGATTTGTCACGACCCAGATCACCGTGAGTGGCACTCACCCAACCCCCCAGGTGAGCGAACCATCACTTTTCTGAACTTAACCGTTCTAACAGCTCAAAATCAAAGTGCGGAAATTAAACTAGCAAACTATTATAACAAGACCACTTCATTAATATAAACCTGTGGAAATTACCCCCTAGAATCTGAAAGTCGCAGTACCAAATAATCTACCAATGTCTAGAATACGGGGATGCAACCTCAAAACAAGGAAATAGTTTAAGCCCGAAACAAATGGGCTACAACTCTAATGATAGATTCAAGGCAGCTCGATCGAAGCAGCTCACCCTTGAAGTCTGGAAACGTCGGTACTACAGATGAGGTCGCGTCTCAACTGCTGGAAAATTGCCTATACTCACAAAAAAGAAAAGCAAGTACAATATAAGTACACCACCACTGTGTACTGGTAGGATCATCAGCCAGTTCCAAATAAAACAGTGCATAATCAGTACAACAAATCAAGTATATGTACGGAAGACATGCACAAGTCAACAGACACCCCCTAGACTACAAGTCTCTACCTAGCTTGTTCCCGCATGAACTCCACCCTTTATAACTGTAAGCAACAATCATATAACCAATAAACCATTCTTTTCGTCTAGCCCGGACCCACCCTGGAATCCCCTCTAAACAACACCTAAGTGTTAAACAGACAATCCGGCCTAATCCAAGACCAACTCAAAAGATATAACATGATTCCCGGTCACTCAAGGACCACCAACAAATATTACATTTCAATAAAATAGCCCGGTCCACTCACGAAATCAATAACAGTCAATGCAATGCAACAATATCAATGCAATGATGCAGTAAAATAAATCTGTATCAGGCGTGGTATACGAGCCAACCGTTAGTATCCCATACCGGGCGTGGTACCCGAGCCAATCATTTGTTATTTTCGTACCAAGCGTGGTACCCGAGCCAACTGTTAGTATTTCTGTACCAGGCGTGGTACCCGAGGCAACCGAATGTCAATCAATTCACAGTCAAATAACGAACAAATAACTTATAAAACCAACAAGCAACACATTGTTCAATTCACAGACTGTAAAACAGGACCCTTAGACATTCTAAACAATTTCTCTAAGCAATGTAATTCATACAAACACTTAGATAAGAGTACAAAAATATACAACATCCACAGGAATCGTAAGCCATCACCTATCTCGAAATGATCCAAGCTCTACTCAATCCGAACTTTTCCGTGTTCCGGATTCCTTTCTCATTCTTGATCTAAAACAATATACAAGTACTTTAAATTAACAAACAAGGCCTGCGCATTACCCGAATTACACTAATCCCAAACCCCAGGCCAATCATGATCATTCTACCCTTTTTTTTGGGCTTTCTGCCATTAATTTTTCTAGTTTAATCATTTTCACGGATAAAAATAGGGAATTTAACAGCATACGATCATAATACCTTACTTTTAACAATACCAAAGAACTTTCATGCCTAGAATCCTCCTTTTTCCCCGGATTCTACCATCCCTAGGTTATTCCAACCTTTCCCCAAGTTCCCTCCTAGCAATTCTACCGCGTAGAAAAAGTAGTACAAAGTTTTGGGGAGTAGAAACCTTACCTTAGGGAAGAAAAATAATGAAAAACAGAGGAAAATCGTCCAGAATCGCCTTGTCCTTCTTCCAAAATGAAATTATGAAAACTGAACGTTTTGGAGAATGTTTCTGCATTAATTTCCGTCGAACCCGCTATAGCAGTCCCTCCTCCGCTATAGCGGTTCCGACCGGCATTGACCGTCTTGACTTCTGCTATAGCGGTCTTTTCCACCGCTATAGCGGAGGTCGCTACGGCGGAGTTGTTGCGCTCGTCAAGGACAGAATATCCGGAAATCTCTAAAATTTGCCCATTTTATAACACACTTGCTTCTCCCGATGATCCAAAACAACCCCTTCACGTCAATCGCGATTTCGGGAGTTCTACTTACCCAAATTCAATTCTGAAAAAGTCCCCCGAACTCCTTTATGTCTTAGCTACGTGAAAAACTAGCTCAAAACAAGACACCTAACCCAATCCTTACCCGAATTTTTCTAGACTCCATCTCGCTTCAAAACCGGCTGAGGCTAGCCTAGCCCAGAATTTCAAACTCCCAAACCCGGAGTTTTCTAACTCTAAAACTTGACACGATTGGACTACCCGTAATGACGGACCCGATCATTACAAGATTAAGCAATGACATTATACTACCCTTGTTCTAGAAAATTGTACTCCTCTCTCTCCCTTCTCTCGATGATTCCTAAGAAAACGGGAATTAAGGCCTTCCGCGTTTATTCAAATTAAAGATAGCTCAAGAGTAAGATTAGTAAAATGTTTGCTTTAGGCCTCAAATTTTTTTAAATAATAAAATTTATGATTTTAATTTCACTTAAAATAATATTAAAAATTATAAAATACGTACAATTTTTTATATATATATAACCTATCTACTTTTTCAAGAAATACTTTAGAACTTTGAATTAAACAACTAAAATTTCATATTAATAAATAAATTTTTTATAATAACATCTGAGTTAATGTATTGCAAATAAATGGCTAACATCTTATTAACTAGAATTACTCTTTACTTCTATAAATAATTATGTCACTATGTGAAGTTAAAGGCTTTGTATCTTTTAAAATACTACACTAAAACAAGTAATATGTAAGAACAAAAAAATCAACTTTAAATTATTATTATTATTATTATTATTATTATTATTATTATTATTATTATTATTATTATTATTATTATTATATATGTATAAGTCTCTTATTAAAATTTAGGTTTAAGCCACTAATTTTATTGAGATGCCCTTATTTGAAATCAATTTATATTTATATTGAGGCTTTGAGAGGCCTAAAAGTAGTCATCGATGATAATAATTGATTGTCTAAGGATGTCTACACTTGTGTCGAGGAGACCTATTCACGGCAAAACACATAATCAGGTAAAATTTATGGCCATTTTCTTATATATGTTTATTTGTTCTGTATTGCACTATTTTTTACTGATCCTTAACTTTTCGAGAAATCCTTGATATTATTATTATTTATAGTTTTATTTTAAGTAATGTTCATATTCTATGTAATTGGGTTTGATTTTGGTATTATTACATTAATCAATTTTAATTTTTTTAGCTATATCTTGTAAATTTATTTATGCAATAAAATTTATCTGAAACACATTTAATTCTTTTAACTAGCATTAATATTGAATTTAATTCTTTAACTATCTTTTAGATTTTTTATTTATTTTTTATGAAATTAGGTACACTGAATTCTGCATGATTAGAGTAGATATGTTGCAAAGATATAATATTATATTGATATTTATTTTAGGCGGGCGTATTTTGCCTGTGAAACAGTTCGAAAGGACAAAAGATTAGTGCATTCATAAACTATTAACTTTAACTTCTTACTTATAATTTATTGGATTCATTTTGAGTTTCGTTTAATCTCTTTATATTGTCTGTTATTTTCAAGGCTTAGACATATTAATTTTTGCATAAATAAAAAAAAAAATCTTTTTTGCAAGATTAATATCAAGACAAGTCACTCAAAATTTTTTGAAAAAAAAAATTTAAAAATTTAGAAATAGGTAAATATAAGAAGACTATTTTTATAACTGCTACATAAATTAATTCAGGTGCTAGTTAATTTTACTAATGTTAACAATAGTAGAAATCAAATAAAATTGTTTGTTTTCTTACTACCTGCTCTTAATAATGAAGCGGCAAAAAAGAAAAACAGAAAAAAAGGAATATAGAATTTCTGGCGGCAAAAAAGAAAAACAGAAAAAAAGGAGTATAGAATTTCTAGTAGCCCCATATGAGGAAGACGCTCAATTAAATTTTCGCCATCGTCAAGCAAATTTTTGCAATTATAACAAAGAATGCAGATTTAATACTATTTGATTGTCCGCCGGTAAGTTTTCTGAAAAACTTCTTTAAAGTATTTTTTTTTACAATGTTAAAATACTTACTTTGCTATGATTTTGAAAAATAAATTTTATTTAAGTTGAATATTAATAGATCATGTGATGAGTTTCGACTTTCAACAGCAAAAAAATATATTTTGACTTACAAACATTTAACCCAAAACATTGATCTAGTTGTATATACTGATGGATTGTGATTATTTGTTGCACTTGCTTTGAGTTGACATTTAAAAAAATTGTATAACTTATGTAAGAGTACAAAAATTATAAGGGCGTGAGCTTTTAAAAATACAAATTTTAGATACGTATAAAAGAATTAGATCTAAATTCAATTTTTTTTGCGTGCTTATTTTATTGTTTACAGGTGATCGAGTCATTGCAAATTGAAGTCATGCACATTATAAACAAAAGTTCAATGTAACTCTGTTGATTTTTTGACATGATCCAACGTTCAAAGAATAGTTCACTTAAATATATTTGATGGTTTGAATTATTCAATAAATTTTCTAAGGAAATATGCTAATTTATAAGTAATAAAAAGTAATAAATCTATAATTCAGAATCAAGATTATTTATTTTGAGCTAATTTCATTAATTTTGTATTAGTCATTTTTTAACTAGAGTATGTTTATATCGAAAATAAATGTCAAAAAATAGTTGAAGGTGAAATTGATGCCATAATTAAAAAATTAACTATTTAATTTTAAGGTAAGTTATTAATGTCAATGCTTTTTATCGTGTTTCATTTTTTTTTTTATAATTATTTGCTTTAAAATTTAAATAGAATCATACCATAGATTGAAATTTTTGTGGTAGCATTACAAAAATGTATCAATAATATATTCTTATATTGACATATAGTCTATACACATTGAATTAGATCAAATACAAATGCTTTTAAAAGTATTGTAATATTTTGTAACATAACGGATATACTTCTCTAATATGAACAATTTTTAGGTGATCGTTTGATTTGTAAAATTTTTATTCCAGAATCATAATAGAGAGATTATAATATCATGATAAAATAAAAATGAAATTATGTAATAAATAAATTTTTATTGATATGTAGAAGTTCATTGAATTAAAAATAATATATGTAGTGTATAATATAAATATGTATTTAATTTAAATTAGATAAATTTAAAAAAAAATAGTATTTCTAATTTTAATCTTCACTTTCTTAAAGACTTCTGAGGAAAAGCATGGAAGAATAACAAATATGTATGGCATAATTTTAAAATTAGTAGTACAAGCTATGATTTACATACAAAATAAAAAATAATGTCATAATTGCGGTATAAATAATAATATTATTAGTTCAAAATTATTATTTTTTTCCAAATATTAAATTTTAACTCACTTTTTATCCTGGGTTGTAATCGAATGATCTTCTTATCGTCCATATTGATCTATTTAAACTCTTCTCAATCATATTATAAATATTAATTTCTCTAATACTAAATTGGGATATTAACACAAATAGTCGCCCATATAAGTTTTAAACTCAAAATAGTCATACTTTATTTTGACAATTTCATTATAACAAACTTCAACATGTTGTTTATTTTTATTAATCAGTCTACATAGTTTGAGTAATTGTGAAATTTAATCACATATTTGTAAAGGTAAGGGTAAATACAATTTTTTAAAAATATTTATATCCCTTTAAATAGAATAAATTTAAGGAATAATTATGTGACATAACAAACATAAGTCCTTAATTATGACCCGTAACGATAGTTATAAAAAATTGCCCTAGGCAACATTTGTATCATTATTTATAGCCTCTCCCTCTTCTCTCTATCACTCCCTCTCTCGCCACTCTCCTCCCTATCCCCCAATCTCGCTCGCCTCTCTCGTCATCTCCCCCTTTCTTGCTGCCTCTCTCCTTCCCTCCCTCTTGTTCTCTCTATTCTCTTTTTCTTTAATTGTATTTTGTATTCATACCCATTGTCATGCCCTATTTTTTACCAAGGTTAGATAAAGCACAACTTATGGACTCTGAAAGAATTTAATTTATGTACAGAGTCGCCACCTAATTTTTAAGGAAAATAAGGAAACCTATTTTTTGATTATTGATATGTACGACTCGCATTTTAATCTGCGAAAAACCATTTGAGATTCTAGGTAAGGGTTCAAGTTATTCCGAAGGGAAGGTGTTAGGCATCCTTCGAAATCCACAAATGTGGTACCCGACTAAACTTAATTTTTAAAGAGAGAGGAGGTAAAACATCATTTTTGAAAAGTATAAATATGAACAGTAAAAAATATATATATACAAGTGCAAAGAATAATTTTAAAATATGTGCGTAAGAGTATGAAATGTATTTTTATATGTATGAGAAAATTTAGTGTGTATGAAAATTTATATGTAAGAAAGTATAAAAAAGAGTGTAAAAGAATGTATATTTAATATAAAAAGTATGTAGATATGTCAGTATAAAAAGTATGTAAATATGTTAATATAAAAGAATAGATACTACTACAAAATATATATATATATATGAAAAATGTATAAGTAATATATATTTAAGTACAAATAATGTAAGAATAAATATATTGAGTAAGGAATGTAAAATATGTGTATAATGTAAAAAATGTATCGAAAAGATTGTACAATGATTTATATTGATTGACTTGCATTTTCGTTACATATTATTTCGTTTTTGCAAGAGAAGATGAGTTTAAGAATGAGAAAAGAATATAAATTTTAAAAGTGTTTTTAACAAAAGAATATGTAAAAAAAAGGATTATTTGAAAAGTTCAAGTAAAACTAATTAGAAGGAAAAAGAAAGAAAAGACGTCCTAATGTTTGCGTAACGTAAGAATATGAATTAATTAACTTAAGTATCTAAGTTAAATTAATTTGTTTATAAAAGTATTTACGACTTAAAGTTTTGCCTAAGCGCGTAGTAACAGATAAGTAAATAAAGGGACACTCCCACCCGACACCCCAAAAGTAAAGTTTTCACTATATTTTAGTTTTTGTACAATTACAAGAATTACAAGGATATAAATAAAGCAATTAATTTTGGGGAGATCTTCAAACTCCTTTTAATTATCGTCTTCGGGAGGCATCCTCACGTACCTGTATAAACACTTAGTAAAATATTAATAACAAATAAATATTTATCAATATCAGTTAAAGAAATACATATATGTATGTAAATATAAGAAAATATAATTTTATTATAGTATGGGCTCAGATATGTAGTTGTATTAAGTTTTAGATACGCCATGGCTGCGAAGCATCGGTTGGCCACCCGAGATCACCTCGCCAAGATGCGGATCATAAAACTTTTTATTTCGTCTTTGTAATAACACGATTTCGTCATCGCCCATAATTTATTTATTTTTTTCGCTACATATGTGTATATATATCCGTCTTTTATATTGTGGAGGCCTCAAAAATCGACGGGAGTTTTTTCATTGGCCATGTAATGTAGTATCTTGTTCATTATCAGTTTAATAACATCCGAAACATTAAAAAGGACAAAAATGCCCACCCAAAACAGTCCAAAATTGCAACACAGTGATAGAGCAAAACAGGACCGTCAAAAAATTGACAAAGTCATTAGCAAGACATAATCAAGGCAAGAATCAGTCCAAACATTAAGACCAGTAACGAAATAGAGCAACAGCTAGCAAAAACAAACATAAATGGAGCCCCAAAACAGTGATGTTCGTCGGAGAAGACCAATGACTCGCCGGAAAATCCAAGGTCACCGAAAAAAAGTTAAAAAAAATCAGTCAAAGCACATGATAATAGCGTTGAAACATAACAGCAAGCAAAATGTCAGAGTCGAAGCTCCGGCAAAGTCAGCAATGTCCTCAAAAATGGTGTGAGAACATCATAATATGCGAGTTATGGACAGATCTATTCAAACATACACAATAACATATTATCTCAACAAAATCCAGTCAGTCGGAGGTGTTTTTCTCCGGTCAGATCTGAGAGATCCGGCCAAGGAGAAGAAAAGGTGGGGATTGTGGAGTTTGAGGGAGCTTTCCGGCCGTGTGGTGGTGGCTCGCCGGTCATCACCTCCGGCGAGCCAACAACGAAAAAAAGGGTTGGGGAGAGAGAGAGAGCAGGGGCGTTGGTGGCGGTGGAGCAGCGTTGGTGGTGGCTGCTCGCCGGTCACCACCTCCGGCGAGGCAGTGACCGAAGGGGAGAGGGGGAGAGAGAAACAAGAGAGAGAGATGAGGGGCTGCCCCCAAATAAAAGTGGGGGGGGTGTGTGTATATAAAACGTGTGTGTGTGTAGTGTAGAATAGGTGTGTGTGTATATTTTGTCCCCTCCCCTAAAATATCCCCCTCCCCTTTTATTTATAATACAAAACTAAACCCCCCTTTGTCCAAAAAATAAAAGACTAAACCTTTTTATTTTTTAGTTATTATCCGATAGATTATTTACTCTATTAACCAATGTATAAAGTTTATTAACCGATGGACGATAGCCCTATTCAGTCATGTCAAATGTCACCTTTATTAAAGGTGACAAGACCTTGACTTGACCCAACTTATTAACCAATGCGCAAGGTTATTAACTAGAGGTTGATAGCCGTATTCAGTCATGTCAAATGTCACCTTTATTAAAGATGACAAGACCTTGACTTGACTGATTCGTTGCTCTGCGTATTAGAATTAAATGCTCCGACCTCTTGTGCTTGCGGAATGTATTAGAGAATATAAATAATGTACAAAAATGTGTGCATTGGTATGTGATTAATAAAATAAAATAAAATGTAATGTGTTTTAAATAATTGAACTTGTAGTATTTGTATTGTGTACGTGTGCGGATGACTGTAAAAAATATTGCGATTATCAAAAAATGTATAATGACAATAAATTGATAAAATCCTAATATTTACAAAATAAAGGATAATTATCAATAAATTGTGAGAAATAAAAATATATCAATAAATTGATAAAATTCCTAAAATAAGGATGATTATCAATAAATTATTATATTTCATGAAAAATGTGTAAAAAATGTATTTTGTGCTCTTTAATGATCAGGAAACCTGAAGACGTTAATTTTAAGCACGAAGAGCCAAAATTGGGTGTCAACAGTTTGCCCCTTTTCGACTAAAGATGATGTAAGAATCTTTGGGCGAAAACGTTGACATAAAGCCAATTTTGCTCGATAAAGAATTATGATGAAAATATGATCAAACTCTGATTTAGAGTTGCCTACATACCTCGAATTACACGAAGATCAGGCCAGGTGTAGTTCAAAAGTTGAGGCAAATTACCTCTTGTCCTATTGTTCGGGGTGGACGACCCTGGAAAAAATAATTAAAGGAAAAGACTATGTGGGAACAGAAGCATTTACATATTCCCAATGTCTCTTTCAAAATTGCCCCAATGTCGAGCTGTGAGACGCTGGGGATGCAAGATTGTGTACTTGCTGGAAAAAGAATGATTATGATGCTTGCTCCGGTTTGTGTGCCGAAGCGTTAATGAAATGGAGTCTTGGGTTGTGTACCAAGATCTCAATACATGCTCCGGTTTGTGTGCCGGAGCGTTAATAAAATGGAGTCTTGGGTTGTGTACCAAGATCTCAATGCATGCTCCGGTTTGTGTGCCGGAGCATTAATGAAATGGAGTCTTGGATTGTGTACCAAGATCCTGATGCATGCTCCGGTTTCGTGTGCCGAAGCGTTAATGAAATGGAGTCTTGGGTTGTGTACCAAGATCCTGATGCATGCTCCGGTTTGTGTGCCGGAGCGTTAATGAAATGGAGTCTTGGATTGTGTACCAAGATCCTGATGCATGCTCCGGTTTGTGTGCCGAAGCGTTAATGAAATAGAGTCTTGGGTTGTGTACCAAGATCTCAATGCATGCTCCGGTTTGTGTGCCGAAGCGTTAATAAAATTTTAGAATCTTGGGTTGTGTACCAAGATCTCAATGCATGCTCTGGTTTGTGTGTTGGAGCGTTAATGAAATGGAATCTTGGGTTGTGTACCAAGATCCTGATGCATACTCCGGTTTGTGTGCCGGAGCTTTGAATGAATATCCGCATTAGAAGGTGGGCGCCTATAAAATGTACTGAATGTAAATACCCGCATTAGAAGGTGGGCGCCTGTAAAATGGACTTGAATGTAAATACCCGCATTAGAAGGTGGGCGCCTGTAAAATGTACTTGAATGTAAATACCCGCATTAGAAGGTGGGCGCCTGTAAAATGGACTTGAATGTAAATACCCGCATTAGAAGGTGGGCGCCTGTAAAAGGGACTGAAATGTAAATACCCGCATTAGAAGGTGGGTGCCTGTGAAGGAAAAAAAAACTTTTTGATTTTTTTTTTTTTGGTTGTAAGAATGTTGAAAAGAAAATCATGCCTTGACTTTCAGTTGGTACCAACAATTAGTCTTATGCATAAGAATTCCACCATCTTTCCCAGCTAACCGAGATCAACTTCGGGTAATTCCAATAGTTTCAAATGGTACCTCAGACGTACCTAAGTATCAACAAGATTTGTTCCTCTTGATTCAAACAAAGATTTTGAACTATATCTTTCCTCATGTTTCACGTGCCTCACCAAAAGAAAGTCCTATTCTTCACACATTTGAGTATTTTGATTTTAGGACATTTTGAGAAGTGCACTCACACTCAGAAGGATGTTCAATGCATGCGATTGTGATACCATAGGCTTGGCCTTCATGTAAGTATCCACTAATGTGAGAACACTTGAAATAGGATCATGTAGGGCTTTTATCAGCTTGTAATGTAGGCTTGGGGATGGGTAGGATATTATTTGGGATAAAAGTGACTAATCCTCCCTTGAGCATGCACTATATTTGTGCTTTGACATTTGTTGCATTTGGACGCTTGATCTTCTTTGTCTCGTAGTCCCTTTCTTTGAATTTGTATCGACTTCTTTTCGTTGTTGGAGTCCTTTTTCCCCTTTGGGAGTTCTTTTCTCTTTTTTTTTTGGGGGGGAATTTCTCCACATTTGTTGGAGTGTTTTTCATTATATATTTTTTGGGGGGGATTTCTCCATGTTTTGATTTGTGGGAAATTTTACTCCTTCTTTGAAGTCGTATTTTTATCTTTATTCCTCTGGGACTTTGCATCTTCTGCCTTTGGCATTTTTGATCTTGAATCTTTGTCCGCAATTTGCACATTTTAATGCGCTCAGGGAGGTCGGGCCAAAAAGGGTAGTGCTTGTAAGCACTCAGAAAGGTATAGGCTGAAATGTGGTTGTTCAAAGAAAAGGCTTTAGGCTCAAAGGGGGAATGCTAGAGATAATGTCATTTGGTAGGTTATGAAAGGCTCAATCGGGTCAAAGAAGGCCTACGATCCTTTCCCAAATCAAGTGTAACTCACGATTTCGCCTCAACAAATATTTAGGCCAAGTTCTAGATCAACAATGCAATGCAATGAATTAATCTAATGCTCGCCACACAATGCACACGAAACGATGAGGTTAGTTTTGTTCTTATCTTAGATGCATGCAAGAGAATTTTTGATTGTCACTAAGGTGTGATTAAGAGGTACCAAAAGAATCTATGACACGAAATTGGTCCTCTCCATCATACCATCTGTTTCTTTCTCATGCACATTTCTAACTATGTTGGTACCATCCAAGTCAAAACTTTGATGTTTTTTTTTTCTTTTTTTTTCTTTTTTTTTTCTTTTGAAAAATGAGACCGAACCCTTATGAGGGTTGCCTACGTATCTTGTATGAACAAGAATCAGGTCTGTGTAGTTCAAGAGGATATGGTATAAGATGTAAAGGAAATACCGAATCCAAGAAGGACTACCTATGTATCTCATTGAGATAAGAATCAGGTATGCGTAGTTCATGAAGATGCGAACTAAAATGTATGTACACACATTTTTTTTGTTTTTGTTTGTTTTTCTAATAAGGAATACCGAACCCAAGAAGGGCTGCCTACGTATCTCATCAAGATGAGAATCAGGTTCGCGTAGTTCGTGAAGATACGAACTAAAATGTATGTACACATTTTTTTTTTCGTTTTTCTAATAAGGAATACCGAACCCAAGAAGGGCTGCCTACGTATCTCATCGAGATGAGAATCAGGTTCGCGTAGTTCGTGAAGATACGAAGCAAATGTATGTGCAGAAAATAATTCACCTCTAGAAGGAATATAAGGCAAAAAATTAAGACATTTATCGAATATAAAAAATATGTATAAAAAATAATGCAAAGATATAGACAAACTCGGAGCGATGCCTCGTATGTCGAGTGTTGGTGATGTCCTCGATGAGAGTGTCTCCCGACTGTTTGTGAGGATGATCGTTGTTGTGATTTCCCAATTGTTTATGGAGATCGTCCATTATCGTGATCGTCTCCAATTGTTGTTTGAAGATGACATGTTGTGGCCTCTCGATTGCTTGTGAGGGCACTCATTGGTGTGTCCGTCCCCGATTAAGTGGGGACGGTTCTCCTGTGAAGGAATAAGAAAGGAGTGAAAGTAGGAAAGTCATGAAAAAAAAAATATATAATTACACGGTCAAAAACTCCCCTGATTTGTCTGTTCCATTGAATATGGATGCCTCAAGAAGTCCGAGGTCGGATGTTATCTCATGCGAAGTTCAGAGATTATTTAACTTCTTCAAACTCGACTCCTCTCTTTTTATTGCTTGATATCCTATGATAGGCGTGCCTACAAAGAAAATGAGCCAACTTGTGTTGAACCCTTAGATTTGGAAAGTGAAAGTGATTTACCGTAGTTCCATGGCCTACGACATTTGAGAGGTTTGAAGAGAGACTTAGGTCTTCAGATTTTGAGACTAAAGTCGAATGGAGATTATGGTAAGAGTGATATTGATAATCTTGAATTTTGGACTTCAGAGAATTGATTGACGCTTGTCATTATTTTTTGAGGGTTGAGAGCGTCAGTGGACCGTTCCAAAATATTTGCCCCAGTTTGCAATCCTAAGAAAATCATTTTAGAATAGCAGGAAGACCGAACCCTTATGTAGGATTGCCTACATATCTCACCAAGATGAATCAAGATGAGAATCAGGTCAGGACATAGTTCAGAATGAATCCATGGGTGTGATATGTATGATTGTCATGAAGTGGTGGTCATTCTTGAAAAATGGTGTGACAGGCGGCTGAGAGAAACCAATTACAGACAATGAGCTTTGAAATTACTCTGATCAGGCAATTAAGATGATGAATGTGAAAATATTGACACAGTTTTGTCACTACTGTAGCACGCTGAAAAGATTACTAGGAAAGAGAATCTTGTCAAAGATTTAATACTTCTTCGCCGTTGTCGAAAGGATTGAATAAATGAGAGAGTGTTGAACTCTTGATTTTGAAAGAGAAGGCCAAAATGCCATATTTCATAATCTACGACGATCAGAAGAGGAAAAGAAACTTATGTCCCATGTTCTAGGATCAAAGTTGAGTGAAGGTTTGAATGTAAGGCCAATATTGACACTGATATAAAGGAGATTTGGATTTAAGAGAATTGTTGATTTGCGCTGTCAACAGGACTTTGGAGAGGGTATTTGAATTGTTTCAAAAATTTGCCCCAGTTTTTTAAAATCCTGAAGAAATTATTTTGAAACAATGGAAGACCGAACCCTTATGTAGGGTTGCCTACGTATCTTGCCATGACAAGAATCAGGTCAAAACATAGTTCGAACAGATACCTAGTTGTATGTGAGTTGTATAATTAGTTTGAGCGATTGTATTGAAAAAAGTAAAGCTATGAGTGAGTTCGGACAAGAAAAAGGTACGGTATAAAAATAAAAAGAATGTACAAGGCTGTATTGAAAATTTCTTGAAAAAGAATGATGAAATCCAAAAGAGTGATCGTAAAGATCGACATTGGGTATGAGAAAGAACGATATATGAAGGATGGTCTTATAGATCGAGAACGAATGTGAGGAATTGAAGATCGACAATGGATATGAGAAAGAATGATAAATTGTGAAGAATGGTCTTAGAGACCGAGAACGAATGTGAGGGATTGAAAAGGTCCCAGGCTCAACACAAGTCAACCAAAATCGTCAGACAAAATGGACGAGGACGAAGATGACATGTGTACATATATGTATAAACCAAAAAGTATGCACAAAAATATAAAAACGCAGAATATATAATAATCAAAGAGCAAGTATCAATTAAAAATATATAACAAATAAAGAATAAAAATTAATTCAACTAAAGTAACGATCGTATGTACAACGGCCTAAGGATTCTAGGAGTAGATTCACCTAAGCTGATAAAGAATATTAGGACAACTGCGAGAAGACGCATAGTAATTTAAATGCGCCGACTCTGAAGCTAAGGAATCCAAAGAAGTTTTGGAGGAGCGTGAAACACTCCTCGCGTGAACCACAGTGTGTGATAGTGTACGGCCAAGACTTTATAGAAATGATGTGATAATTAAATAAATAATGTGTAGAAGTATTTCGAACATATATCTATATTATAAAGTAAATAATGAATCAAAGAATAATTAATATAAAGAATTTATGTATAAGCAAAACTAAAAATTTATATGTACAATACAAATAACATATTCAATTCATAGTGTGCAAAAATAATTTGAAAAATTAAATAATCAAAATGTGAATAGAAATACCTCCCTCAATTGAAAAATTGAGTCTATGATGGTTAGAACCTGGTTCTTATCCCCAGTGGAGTCGCCATTCTGTCATGCCCTATTTTTTACCAAGGTTAGATAAAGCACAACTTATGGACTCTGAAAGAATTTAATTTATGTACAGAGTCGCCACCTAATTTTTAAGGAAAATAAGGAAACCTATTTTTTGATTATTGATATGTACGACTCGCATTTTAATCTGCGAAAAACCATTTGAGATTCTAGGTAAGGGTTCAAGTTATTCCGAAGGGAAGGTGTTAGGCATCCTTCGAAATTCACAAATGTGGTACCCGACTAAACTTAATTTTTAAAGAGAGAGGAGGTAAAACATCATTTTTGAAAAGTATAAATATGAACAGTAAAAAATATATATATAAAAGTGCAAAGAATAATTTTAAAATATGTGCGTAAGAGTATAAAAATGTATTTTTATATGTATGAGAAAATTTAGTGTGTATGAAAATTTATATGTAAGAAAGTATAAAAAAGAGTGTAAAAGAATGTATATTTAATATAAAAAGTATGTAAATATGTCAGTATAAAAAGTATGTAAATATGTTAATATAAAAGAATAGATACTACTACAAAATATATATATATATATGAAAAATGTATAATAATATATATTTAAGTACAAATAATGTAAGAATAAATATATTGAGTAAGGAATGTAAAATATGTGTATAATGTAAAAAATATATCGAAAAGATTGTACAATGATTTATATTGATTGACTTGCATTTTCGTTACATATTATTTCGTTTTTGCAAGAGAAGATGAGTTTAAGAATGAGAAAAGAATATAAATTTTAAAAGTGTTTTTAACAAAAGAATATGTAAAAAAAAGGATTATTTGAAAAGTTCAAGTAAAACTAATTAGAAGGAAAAAGAAAGAAAAGACGTCCTAATGTTTGCGTAACGTAAGAATATGAATTAATTAACTTAAGTATCTAAGTTAAATTAATTTGTTTATAAAAGTATTTACGACTTAAAGTTTTGCCTAAGCGTGTAGTAACAGATAAGTAAATAAAGGGACACTCCCACCCGACACCCCAAAAGTAAAGTTTTCACTATATTTTAGTTTTTGTACAATTACAAGAATTACAAGGATATAAATAAAGCAATGAATTTTGGGGAGATCTTCAAACTCCTTTTAATTATCGTCTTCGGGAAGCATCCTCACGTACCTGTACAAACACTTAGTAAAAATATTAATAACAAATAAATATTTACCAAAATAAGTTAAAGAAATACATATATGTATGTAAATATAAGAAAATATAATTTTATTATAGTATGGGCTCAGATATGTAGTTGTATTAAGTTTTAGATACGCCATGGCTGCGAAGCATCGGTTGGCCACCCGAGATCACCTCGCCAAGATGCGGATCATAAAACTTTTTATTTCGTCTTTGTAATAACACGATTTCGTCATCGCCCATAATTTATTTATTTTTTTCGCTACATATGTATATATATATCCGTCTTTTATATTGTGGAGGCCTCAAAAATCGACGGGAGTTTTTTCATTGGCCATGTAATGTAGTATCTTGTTCATTATCAGTTTAATAACATCCGAAACATTAAAAAGGACAAAAATGCCCACCCAAAACAGTCCAAAATTGCAACACAGTGATAGAGAAAAACAGGACCGTCAAAAAATTGACAAAGTCATTAGCAAGACATAATCAAGGCAAGAATCAGTCCAAACATTAAGACCAGTAACGAAATAGAGCAACAGCTAGCAAAAACAAACATAAATGGAGCCCCAAAACAGTGATGTTCGTCGGAGAAGACCAATGACTCACCGAAAAATCCAAGGTCACCGAAAAAAAGTTAAAAAAAATCAGTCAAAGCACATGATAATAGCGTTGAAACATAACAGCAAGCAAAAAGTCGGAGTCGAAGCTCCGGCAAAGTCAGCAATGTCCTCAAAAATGGTGTGAGAACATCATAATATGCGAGTTATGGACAGATCTATTCAAACATACACAATAACATATTATCTCAACAAAATCCAGTCAGTCGGAGGTGTTTTTCTCCGGTCAGATCTGAGAGATCCGGCCAAGGAGAAGAAAAGGTGGGGATTGTGGAGTTTGAGGGAGCTTTCCGGCCGTGTGGTGGTGGCTCGCCGGTCATCACCTCCGGCGAGCCAGCAACGAAAAAAAGGGTTGGGGAGAGAGAGAGAGCAGGGGCGTTGGTGGCGGTGGAGCAGTGTTGGTGGTGGCTGCTCGCCGGTCACCACCTCCGGCGAGGCAGTGACCGAAGGGGAGAGGGGGAGAGAGAAACAAGAGAGAGAGATGAGGGGTTGCCCCCAAATAAAAGTGGGTGTGTGTGTGTATATAAAACGTGTGTGTGTGTAGTGTAGAATAGGTGTGTGTGTGTATATTTTGTCCCCTCCCCTAAAATATCCCCCTCCCCTTTTATTTATAATACAAAACTAAACCCTCCTTTGTCCAAAAAATAAAAGACTAAACCTTTTTATTTTTTAGTTATTATCCGATAGATTATTTACTCTATTAACCAATGTATAAAGTTTATTAACTGATGGACGATAGCCTTATTCTGTCATGTCAAATGTCACCTTTATTAAAGGTGACAAGATCTTGACTTGACCCAACTTATTAACCAATGCGCAAGGTTATTAACTAGAGGTTGATAGCCGTATTCAGTCATGTCAAATGTCACCTTTATTAAAGATGACAAGACCTTGACTTGACTGATTCGTTGCTCTGCGTATTAGAATTAAATGCTCCGACCTCTTGTGCTTGCGGAATGTATTAGAGAATATAAATAATGTACAAAAATGTGTGCATTGGTATGTGATTAATAAAATAAAATAAAATGTAATGTGTTTTAAATAATTGAAATTGTAGTATTTGTATTGTGTACGTGTGCGGATGACTGTAAAAAATATTGCGATTATCAAAAATTGTATAATGACAATAAATTGATAAAATCCTAATATTTACAAAATAAAGGATAATTATCAATAAATTGTGAGAAATAAAAATATATCAATAAATTGATAAAATTCCTAAAATAAGGATGATTATCAATAAATTATTATATTTTAATGAAAAATGTGTAAAAAATGTATTTTGTGCTCTTTAATGATCAGGAAACCTGAAGACGTTAATTTTAAGCACGGAGAGCCAAAATTGGGTGTCAACACCCATTCATCCACCATAAACTGTGAAAGTAGAATTTATGTATAGATCTGGGTAAGTAATTTGAAATCCGTTAATAATGAAATTGGATAAAAAATTAATAATAACAATGATGAATTTTGAAGGCAAGAGATTTGAAATTATATAGACTTGGTAAGTAATTTGAGACCTATCAATAGTGAAATTGAATGAATATTTGATTGTAACAACGATGAATTTTAAAGGCAAGAGACTTGAAATTGAAAAAAAAATTAAACTGTTGATTTGATTGAAAAAATAAATAAAAAAATTGATAAAAAATTGTTCATTCACTTTCTATTTTATTGTATTATTTATTTTGTATTTGTATTTTGTAGTTGATTGCATCATCTGTATTTTTATATATATATTTTGACTGTATATTTGTATTTGGATCAATAGAATCAAGTATCTTTAATATTTGTGCTTTTTATTTTTGTATTCTTTAATACTTATATCTGTATCCATTATATGAATTGTATTTGTTGATACATTTGTGTTAAATAATACATTGTCCCAATAAAACATATTTTTGTACTTTATTGAGATGATACTAGTATTTTGTACTTCATTGATACACTTATAGTCGTTGATATAAATTATATTCGTTGATAGGAATTGTATTTATTAATACAATTTGGATCAGTCAAATACAAATGATACATATACATCAAACGATACATGTTTATATAACTTGAATTATACAAATACAAATTATATTAATTGGTAAGAATTGTATTTTGTTGATACAACTTCTACCGTACAAATGCAAATGAAACTTATTTATATATACAATTACGAATGATAAGTTTGTCATACAAATACAAATGATACATTGCATATTTATATATGATAGACTCAAGCAAATACAAGTAATGCATCATATACTTAATATACAAATACAGATGATAAGTTTGTACATGTTTATTCCTAAACCATCAAAATACAAATGATAAATTTGAGAAAGAGTTGAAAACATAAAACACAAAGACATGGGGGGAGAGAGAGAGAGAGAGAGAGAGAGAGAGAGAGAGAGAGAGAGAGAGAGAGAGAGAGAGAGAGAGAGAGAGAGAGAGAGAGAGAGAGAGAGAGAGAGGAGTTGATTTTGGTCAATATCCGATAATTTAGGCATCGCATGAGAATTTCATCAATTTCATTAACTTTAAAATATTATTTTTAGGCTAGTAGCACTGTTGAATCGCGTCTCGAGGCATTCAGATGCATTTTGAGGAGTATGTGTGAAAATTGAAAGTTTATAGCATAATATTGACTTTGGTCAACATTTGTTGATAATGACATCTGTTGGTGAATTTGATGATTTCACTGAGTCTGGAAAATCAATTTTAGTCTAATAGCATAATTAATTTGTGTCACAACCCAAATGACCGTGAATGACACCGACATTAATCCTCCGGTAGGAGAACCATCTAACTCGAACTTTAATCCTTATACTTATCCAATGGTAAGAAAGATAAATATAAAAACTAACTTACATAGAAATTATAGTCAAAAACTAATAAAATAAAGTGTGAAATAGTTTGACTATCTATTACATTCCTCAAGAACTGAAAATTATCGTGCAAGAACTCTAACAAAAATAATGTCTAAGATGTCCAAAACTATTAAAATAAAAGAGAATTTCATTGCTCAAAAGAAGGACAATAACTCGAAAAGAATCAACAACAACCTGAGAAGTAGTGCTCTAGTCTAGATGAGGTCGTGTCTCAGCCTTTATAATACGGTCTACACTCAACAAAAAAAGAGTATAAGATAGTATCAGTACAAACCACTATGTACTGGTAGGTGTCATAGGCTGATTCAGTTTAGAACAGATATACAGTCAAATCAAACAACAAGTAAAAGGCACTTAACACATAGCATATATTACAGTCAACAAGAAATCAATTCAAATCAAGTCATCAACATTCATTTTAAGTTTACATAAGTCATCAAGTGTCACTACAATGATATAAGATAACACCTTCATTAGTCATATCACATGAAACTACATTCACCTAACTTTTCCTTTCGCTTAAAACCATTAGCTCACCTCAGTTCACATTCCATCTCACAATATCTAACAAGAGCACAAATCAATATAAAAAAAGTATACACACATGCTAAAAGATCTTATTTCTATTCAACTAGCCATGACCTGCAAAGAACGCAACTTCAAGAGCTAATTTCTCTGCTGGACAATTTTAAGTGCAACCATGTTTACAGAGAAGCAAATTTCCCAGCTGACACTCTTTCTAAATATATCCATGTGGTGACTTCTGCCCAACACTAGGTCCATGTACCATACTGGCTCATAGTATCCGCTCCATAATACAATAGTGAACCTATGGTTCCAAGTCTATCTCTGAGGATACCTCACAGTGCACTAATTTTACGTATACTAAATTATTTCATCTCTTTATTCAGTTTTACATATACACTGCTTATTCATACAAACACAACATAAAAATAATTCATCATTCAAACATGTCCGAAGATAAATGATGAGTCATATAACTTAACTACATAAATGCACTAAAACAAGTCTCAACTCTAATTTAGACTGTAACCTATCTCGACTGTCAAATTATCAACCACAAACTACTTAGCAATAGCCTTGCCCTTCTTCAATGCTTCAGAGCGTTCAAAGTCTACAAAATAACAATACAAGTGTAATTAATCATTTACTCTTTATTTCAGGCCTTGGAAATATAAATCACTTATCCTACCCTTATTCGAGGTATGTAGGTTCTCCAAGGGTTAATTAATCATCAACTAATTTCATAATATTCATATGACCTACATTCAAGAGGTTTCTAATCAATCTCCCCTCTTTAAGCCATTTTTATGCCAAAGATTACATCTTTATGGAATTCAAGGTCTCCCATTAGTCTGAATCATGTTTAGATCTATCAATTTCATACTAGGAATCATAAAAGAACATCCTAAGAGCAATTCTAGGTGAAATTACACCTACCCATAGAGTTTTCCTCACCTTTCATACTTTTAGGTCTCTAAACCCGCAATTCCGCCCTTAATCTTCAATCTGATAATATCACAAGAATTAATGATTGATAAACAAATAGGTTTACAGAGTGACTTACCTCGAACGAATGAAAATGCCCTAATCAGAAAATTGCCTCTTGAAGCTCTAGAACGTAACTTAGAGTTTTTGAGAAATAACTCTGAAAAACTGACTTAAGTTTCAAAAATCTGCTCCGTCACTCATCACGACAGGGCGAGCCTCGCTATGGCGATCTACTGTGGCGGGACCTGGCTCGCTATGCCGAGCCCTTGACCACTATGTCAAAAATATTTTTGCTACGACATCTTGCTACAGTGAGATACTGTCTCGCTACAGTGATCTGCAATTTTCAGAATATCGCCAACTTGCTCAAAATCCCTCATTTTACAACACACTTCAATTTCTAAACATCACGGATTAATCCTGATATAGTAACCATCAAGACTGAAGTTCTATGAATCCAATTTCTGTTCTGAAACTTTAATTTTTACGAGACCATGAATGAGTCAATTATCCATTAATGGATACCACAACATCAAACATTGCGCTACAACTCAAAAAAAATTCATCTAAGCGCATAACACTAGATTTTTAATAAAGCTCATCTTAGCCTAGAATTATATCAACTCTAATCTTAGGAACTTTTCTAACCGGGTACTTATGCCCTAACTTTATCATAACAATAAAATAGATTATTACAATTTATGTTAGTGAAATTCTAGGTGAGTTTCGAGGGTCGATTCCAAATTTTGAGAAGTCCTTGTTGTTGCTGGTGTATGATGCATCACCCAGCGGTCCTTGGTCCACACCAGCAATATCCCTGCGGCCAAGACACTGCTTTTGCAGAGCTAGGACAACTAGGTTGTGGTCGCTCCTGTGGGCTCCTCATCGCGCATGTGGAGCCGCTGCAGCAAAGAAGCTCCGCGGCTCACTTTGGAACTCGACGCTCCTGCGGGTTTTTATCGCGCCTACGATCTCGCAGCAGCAGGAAACCGTCTGTAACAACGAGGCTTGCCCACTTAAGTGGTTTTTGCAGCTGTAAGATTTCTTTCGCTATGAAAATGCTGCTATGGCGATGAGTCTTCCTCTCTGGTGGAATTGCTGTGTTTAAACTAGTGGGTCTTCCCCTTTATTCTATATTCTTTCATACCTCTTTTTTGAAGCTCGGAGACTCAATTTTGAGAAATTCTAAAAGGGATTTTTGAGGTTTTTCATTGGGTAAGCCTCTTATACTATATTTATATATTTTTCAATGATTATTTCATGATTTCACCTTCAAATCCTGATTTTCCAACTTGAAAACTTGGAATTTTCTCGATAGAGATAAAGTTTGATAAATTGATGATTTTAAGCTCGATTTTAATTTTATTTTTTATGAAATTTCATATTTGAACTCCTTAAGCTTTGGATAAATTAATTTCTTAATGAATTTCTAGTTTTTCCCTTAAGGGCTTGGAGTTCTTTTGAGTTGATTTTTTGGACCCAAAATCTAAGTCTACCAATATGGGTATCTATAGTTTTGTATTTTTATGTAGAATCTAAATTTGAATAGATTGAGCTTGTTCAGAGGCTCTGCGAAAAGGAAAAGCTTTAGTTTAACTTTGCAGGTATTCTCTTAAGGCAAGTTGAGACTTTCTTTGACTCTCTTTCGAAGTGATAATGTGTCAGTTGCTTGTATAAGGAGTAACGAGAAGATGGGGGTTCCGTATAGGTGGGATGACGAGACTCTAGACAGGTACTGTTGTTTGATAAAGGGGTTAAAATGAATAATTGACTTGGTTGTGCTATTTTTTCTTTCTTTGATTGTTGGATATAATGTGAAAAATGAATTAGTGATTCTATCGGACCTAATGGTTGTTGATATTGATTGTACTTTCCCTTATGGGCGCAATTTGATTAGATTGGTTGAGATTGATGATATTTGAGCTTGTAGCTGGTGTTTTGAATTGAGTATGATCTTGTGTGTCCAGATTGAGATATTTGTATGCCTTATATCATTGTGAATTGCATATACTCACTCATATTCATATCATGGCATTGATGACAAGATATTTTTGAGAATTATATTTGAAATGACTTGCATACCCAATGAGAAAGTGTTCCGATAGATTTTATCGACTTTTGACTTGCATTTCCTATGAAAGTTTATTTCAGGTGGCCCAATAGAAAATAATTTTGGGTGGATTCATGATTTGCATGTCCAATGAGAAACTGTTACGGATGAGTATATGGACCTCGCCAATTTTCCATAGGTCTCAACTAGCTATACAGGGCAACAGGTGTATATTGTAGCATTCACTGCATCATATTGCATCCATTGCATCATTCTACTTGATTGCCTTCGTTATGATTATATACTGTGATTGGTGAGTTATTAATATTAGCCTGGAAATAAGGACTTGTGGACTTTAACGGTGTTTATGTGCCTATATCTGTTAGTATATGCTAGTGTAGGTGTGGTTTTCCTGTTTGCAGGTATTCGAAATTATAAGTGGTAGTAGTATCTAGGATGATTCTCGCTATCACTTTCAATCAGGGTCGATCGATGATGATGTTGAGTACATGTGGTTAGTACTCACACTTGTTTATTTTCTGCACCTTACGTGCAGGTACTGAGTCGGTGGTCCCCAAACGTTGATTTCATGGTTATCTTATGGTTGCACCCCGGGAGATCCTTGAGGTAGCGATTGTTGATGCTAACGACTACCAGATTTTCTCTATCTTTGTCTTTATGCTTTCTTCGTATTTTGAGACACTTTTGGACTCATTCATTGTACTCGTTATTTAGAGGGTTGTACCTTGTGACTACCAGATGTTGACCTTCGTATTCTTCCTTAATGTTATTTTATGAGACTATTTTAGAGTTTTAGTATTATGTCTATTTTCTTCCGCTTTCTATTTATGTCAGTTTTTGATGTATGTGTGAAATTTAGCTTACTTATCGTGGTGGGTGTGATAGGTGCCATCACGACTGAGTTTTGGGTCGTGACAACTACATTAACAAAATAAAAATAAAATTAATCCTTAATTTTTAGCTCTAAAAAAAATTGTTTAAACGGTAAAATAGTAATTAACTTTAGACTTAGAGGTCTTTCATTTAACATTTGAAGGGTATTTTCGTAATTTAACTTTCAATTAAGGGATTTTTCATTTATAGAATAAGTATAATATGATATGATATGATATGATATGATGTGAACATTAATGTTATGACTGAGTAAACAATATGCAAGAGGTCTAAGCGGCCTTAAAATTTTGATTCAACAAGAAATTAGACTCGCTCATTGTTTTGATGATCAATTTCAGCTGACTTTTGTGGGGTATCTAAAAAATATCTTCAAATCGGAGAACTCATATTGCTGGTTTATAATATTCAAATATTGTGAGAGATTCTCTTAAACGCATGGATGAGCTTTGAGAATCTTAAGCAGAAAAAGTTTAAGAGGCATTAGATATAAGTGAGGTTAAAACTGGTTGGGAAAACCCTGGCTAAACCTGAGCCGAATGGCTGAGAAGTTTCATTTTGAGTTCTTTTACCTTTCATAACTAAATAAGATTCTATATTATTACAAATATATTATGCATTTTTTTATTTACTAAACACAACAAGTGTTTTTCTTTTTACAATTTGTAGTAGATTTTATATAATTTTATACCTATATTATTAGAATTTATATATATTTTATCAGCTTTTTATATAATTTATATGTATTTTTATCAGAATCACAATATATATATATATATATATAATATATATATATATATATATATATATATATATATAATTTATATACATATTTTACACACAATATATGTTTTGACTCAATTTACTTTATATTTACATTTGACCTTTTTTTCATTTGTAACTGTTTTCCTTAATTTAAACTCTTGATAGAAGACAATAGCCATGAGAAGACTAAAACAAACAAAATTACTATTATAATACATTTTACAGTACTTAGAGAAGTATGCGTGAAAAAATCGAATGGGACCCTCTTTATGAACGGCTTGTGAATTACTTATTCAGTATGCAATGTATGTAAAATGAAAATTTTGCGTTGGTCCATACTTTGTATTTGAGAATTTCATTATTATGTCTAGCTCTATTTATTACTGATTATGTTCTTGAAACGATCGTTGTTGATTCTCGGTCTGCAGAAGAAAGAGCCAAGGAAACAAGATATGACAAAATTTGAGATTTCATTGGATTATTTCTTTTGACTAAGCATTAATTGGGTGATATTTTGGGGATCACAAGAGCTTAATAAATTCTTACGAAAATAAATAAGATATTGAAAATGTCATTCTACATGTTGACATGGTGAAGAGAAGATTGCAAATTCTAAGGAATAAAGGGTGAAATTCACTTATCGAAAATGTGTCTGTATTTTGTGTTATATATGACATTTGATTCCTAATTACTAAAAGAAATGCAACATAAATTTGGGAAGGAAATATCTGTCAGTCAACAACTGTTAAGAGTGTAATTGGGGCTACCTGATTGGAACATAATATGATGTATTCATATTTATATTAAGTATATATATACCTAACTTTAGACAATGATTTAGCTGGCACCAATATAATTGATCACTTCATGACCAAAAATAACCTGAAATAATCCCATCTAGCTAATATAAACACAAAACAGCTGGTTCTATGCCTGTCATTAGAAAAGTTCCCAAGATGAAATAAAACTATGAACATATGGAGAAAAAAGACTCATTGATAAATTTACAGAAATAGAAATCGAGAAATGAATATCTAAACTGAGATAGGAAATGCAGGAACCAAGTTCATTCCAACGGAAAATACTTAGAGCCTATTTGAACATTTTTTTGGGCTTATTTTTGTTATTTTGGCTTAAAAACAAATGCTTACAAATATATATTTTTTATCTTATCAAAACACTACAAAAATGCTTAGAAGCTAAGCACCTAAAATAAATTTTGTAGCTAGTCCGCACAGGGGCGGAGCTAGCTTTGGCTAGAGGGTTCATCTGAATCCCCTTCGGCAGAAAATTATACTATCTATATGTACATGTAGTAGATGTTGAACCCCCTCCGGCTAGTTCGTGTATTTACTTCTTTCAATTTTGAACCCCTCAGTGAAAATCCTGGCTCCGCCACTGAGTCAGCAGCGTACTAGGCGTGTCTCCATGAGTTCACAATTGGGTAGACCAGTTTTAGGACGTGGGTTCCTCTGCACCTTCCTCCCTCTGTTACTACTCTTTACAATTTCTTATTTAGACATACTATTTAATTTTCCTCAAACCGCGTAATTTTGTTTAAGTTTCTCTCTCATTTCTCAAACTTTTGAGCTGTTGCATTATATGTATATATATGTAATGCCTCTCCTCCAGCAAAGCCACAGCCATTCCAAAAGTTCTTTTTTCTCATAAAGATAACCAACAGATTCTCCCTCTCTCTCCACACAATCCACTTCAAAAGCTCTTTAGTACTCCCACAGAGAACAAAAAACAAAAAACAAAAGAGATTTTCCAACCAAAAAGTGCACACACTTTCTCATCAGTTTCTCTTTCTTTTTTCCACTGTCATCTAAAAGTATTATTGCTAGTTATCTTCTACTCTTAAAACACAGCTGCAAACATGCAAGAAAAGTCGAGAATGCAGAGGAAGAGATCGGTGGTTGCTCGTAGAGCTTGGAATGTTCTCCGTCTGGCCTTGTTATGGGCGAGGAAAGGTGGCATTTTCAAGAACAGGCACCTCGTGGATCTCCGTTTGCTTCCTAAATATATTAAAAGCCTCCGTCATACAAATGATCACTACGGGGCACTACATTATGGGGAGCGTGAGTTTTCCTTTGATGACACTCCTATTATTCACGTTAAGATGCATCGCCCTGCTTCCTTGCGTTTCAAGATGCCCAACATTCCCTGCATCAAACCTCAAGTCGACTTTGATTTTGACTTTGACAATGATTATGAGCACGAACATGAAATGTACCCTGATAATAATGATGATGCTGCTCCTAGGAAGAGCTTCTTGAATACTGAGGATGAATATTGGCAAGAGGATGAATATGTAAGCTGCGAGATGTCTGAGGAGATCATTGCTGGTGCCGCTGATGAAGCAATTGATATGAAGGCAGAGGAGTTTATTGCAAAGTTCTATGAGCAAATAAAGCTGCAAAGACAAATATCATATCTACAATACCATGACAGTACCATCTCTAATTAAATATACAAAGAGTTGCAAACCTTCATTTCCACTCTTTACTATCCACCCAATGCTTCATTTTGCTATCATATACACTCTTGTTTAAATTACATAGCACTAGTAGTATTCTTTCTGTACAGCAGGCGTACTTTGCGGCATTTTTGTACATAGAAGAGGTATTCCATTTATCCACTCCACAGTACTGATAAAACTGGAGCTCAAATATTTCTTTTCAAAGTAACTCTGCATCAATATATATCCAACTATTAAACAAACGTTGTCGAGAATAAAAGAGAGAAGAATTTTGTTTCTGGTTTCAGTTGTATAATGGTAAACGAATCTTGCACTTTCGAATGTCCAATTTATCTACTTGATGTATCCTCCTTTTTCACCCTTTTGGGTCCAGAAGCAGAACATGTACATTAAATTTTGTTTCTTCCATTCTAGGTGTCTTATGTGAGTATATCAAGAAAGGAAGCAAGGCTTAACTTTATAAAGTGGTATAGAAAGTTGTCTAGCCCATTAGCATAGGATAAACTCAAACACTTGTACTTTCAACAACAACAACAACAACAACATACCCAGTGTATTCCCACAGCGTGGGGTCTGGGGGGGTAGAGTGTACGCAGTCCATACCACTACCTCAGAGGTGAGGTAGAGAGGCTGTTTCCGATAGACCCCTGGAAACACTTGTACTTTCACTTTTTTTTAAAATGATCTCTACTCTGTATCTGCCAATTTCTGGTTGTGCTCTTTAATTATCATTTGTAAATTTAAAGAAGTTCAAGGATATAATGTACCTCCAAACATGAGAAAATAATCTCCTATTAACAGCGGGCAGGAAAAAAGAAAGAAGTAGCTCATGGGGTCATGCCACATTTAAAGAACTTAATAAAACCCCAATCAATTGCATACATACTGTTAGAAACAGAGAAACCACTCGACAAATTAGAGAATAAATATCTCAATTTATTGATAAAAATATAAGAAAATCCTAAAAAAATAAATCAGTGTATATATGGTTTAACTTTTAACACGCTAGCTCAATGAATGTTTTAAGATATTGTTACTCCCTAATTAATAATGTAAAAAATGGTATTTTCTTGATCACCCACAGGCAACAACGAATATATGCATAACATGATGGGTCTAGCTCTGTACTATATTACTAGAGAATGAATATCTCAATTCATGGACAAAAATACAAAGAGAAATTCATCGATATTTATGTCTCGGTCCTAATTAAATAAGCTGGGGTCGTCATATGAATTTTAATTTTTTTAGTCAAGCTCTATCAGTCATCATAATAAATAAAATAAAATTCAAAAATACTTTAATAATAATAATAATAATATTAAAAGTTCTATATGAGTCTAAAACCTATCCTCAACTCGTAACTATTATCTAGCTATATGAATCTTTTTTTTCATTGTGCCCTATCTTGAGCTAAGACTGTATTGACACCAAACATTTGGAGGTCTTTCGAGATCACTTCCTCCCATATAATTTTAGGTCTACCCCGTCCCCTTTTAACAACTTCACTTACCATAGTTTTACACCTATAGATCGGTGCATCTATAGGTCAACACGCAGAACATCATGTCCAAACAATCTCAAGCGACCTTCTATCCTCAACGCATGTTCTACTTACACCTTCTAGCAGACTTGATAATTCTATTCTGGCCATATGATCTCACATTAGCCGCAACACTCATGTTATGGATATGTTGGACTTTAACAGCCCAACATTCACTACCATATAACATAGTTGGTCTTATAGTTGTTCTATAGAACTTACCTTTCAATTTGATAGATATCCTTCTATCACATAATTACACTATGTCGCACTTTTTCATTTCAACCATTTGATTTTAATCCTATGAGTGACATAATCAAACCATTCTCTTGAAACCATCCTGTTTTAATTCCATTGATATGTTTGATATGAGTTTGTCTACATTGTCGATCTCAAATTCAGATAAAGAAAAAAAATTAGAAAATGACAACAAGCGTAAAATTAATCAATTCATGATGAATTCGCATAATATAGAAATTCATTAATAATTATACAAAAAAATAAGAAATTAAACGAAACGTAATATTTTCCAATTATTGTAGTTAGGATGTACATATAGGTTGAGTTGGTTCAGATTTTTTAAATATTAAATCATACCAATTATATCGGGTTTTTAATCTATAAATCGAATCAAACCAATAATAGTCGTCGTTTCAACCTTAGATTTTTTGGACTTTTTTCGGTAAAGTCTTCAGACAACTATCTAAGGTATTTTTTAAAAAAATAACACAAAATATGAGATGAGTGATGACATTTTACTGAAATATTTAATAAAAAAATAATGAAAACGCATAAAACAAATATTGCTAATTAAATAAGTCATAATAGAAATGACCATAATCTAAAAGTACTAAGTCATGATGCTAAAACAAGTGCGGCTAATAAATATTAATTACACGATTAAATATTAAAAGTAAAATAAAATTGAGTTATGTATTTTCATGACTGTCTAAACCAATGCAAAACTAAAGAATATATATTCAATTTTATTGTCATTTCTAATATATATCAGTCTCTTTTTATGACAATATTAAATCAGATCAAATCAAATCACTAGTTAAACTTGTTTCTTGATTTGACTCGGATTATCAGTTTGATGCTTTGTCGATTTTCTTTGCACATTCTAATTGTAGTCCTAAACTAAGAAAATAAAATATCCACAATTAATGTAGAGTATATCTAGATATATAGAATATCTCTAAATATACCCTAACACCTACGTATTCTCCCTTCAATAAACCAAAATAAGAAAACCACCACCTTCTTCTTTTCCTGAAAAGAAGTATTACCATGTGTTACTGACTTATGATAATATATTATATCTGTTAATAAGTGTTTGTTAGTACTTAGTACTACTAAATTAAAAAATAAAACATGATAACTATTTTAGAACGGGAAAAAGTATATGCTAATTATAAGTGTTTGTTAGTATAGTACGTATTTGTTTTATGTTGGTACTCGTACTGCTAGGAAGCTTCATTTGACCATATTTATATTCGTTTTTTAATGAACATCTTTTGTCTTCTGATCAATCAATCGCCGCAACCATCCCTATTAATCATACTACAAGATAATAATGCCAGCATATTATAGTTCATGATAGAAAAACTTATTAAGCCGCTTATAATTATTCTCTAACATATATATTTTCAAAAGAATACTAAACACATACGTACTATATTGTTGTGTCTTTCAAGTTTCAAACAAAAGAATAAATTAATTTGCAACGGTACGTTTTCTAGGTGGGGGGTGGGGAGAACTTTGCTTGCTGTTTTAAGAACAAAAAGTCTATGGTGAAAGCAAAAGTTTCAATAAAATCAAACCTAACAAATTAGTCACATTAATCCTTGATTAATCATTGGCTTTGATCTGCAATACCCAAAATGACCTCTCCAACCTAAGTGGCTGTATGACGACGTTCTTTTTACTGCTAATAGGAGTATCTTATTTTTATATCATCACTAGAACAAATGCTTAACATACATGTACGTACGTGTCACACTACGTATGTCCACACAGCGGATATATTGATTTTTTTTTCCCCATAGATATATTCTCTTATTATATAAGAGGCAGTTGAGGGACTTAGCATACACTTCTCCGTCATGTATGTTTCAGCATGAGGATATTTTTGTTATTCTATAATATTTGTGCTTATGTATATACTTTTCCTATTTTGGACAAAAATATTAGATCACTTAATTGTCTTCCCTATTCCCAAGAAGTACAACTCATCTGTTTATTGAAAGAAAAAATTATCCTAGATAATAGTTTAAGACTCTTTATTACACTATGTACATTACTTTTTTTAAAATTATTAAAATATCAATTTAGTTACAAAACATACCAGAATCTAAAAATTAATTATTACTTTTTATTATATTGAATTATGATTTTTTAATACTACTTAATTAAGGAACAAATCCAAAGTAAAACCCACTAAATAACCTATTGTAATTAAGGAATATGATTACAAAACAAAATCTTTCTTCTCTCTCTTAGTCTTATTTCTATATTTATCCGAATTTTATTTTCTAATTGATTTAGTAGGCTTAAATTTAGGGATTTACAATTATCATTATTTAACTAAATTAATCTTTGCAATTCATAAATATTTTTCTTCTCTCATCTAAAATTTATTATAGGTTATAATAAATTACATCAAAATGAATAATTTCAAGTATATAATGTGATTTTTGTGTGATATTATCTAAGACACTCTATGCTAATATTCATTGATTAATTTAATGACTATAGTATACATACATTGAAAATAGTTTGTATACCAATTACCTACATAAAATATAATTCATTTTCATAATGTCTCGATATATATATGTTAGAATAAAACTGATATGTACATAAAACATTATACCACCAGATTGTATATTTATTGCATACACAAAATAATTTTTTATATTATCAATTTTCAATGTATGAAATTGATATAAATTTGATATCTATGGCGTGATAATTTGATAATTTTCAAATTTAATTAAGTATAAAAGTTGATATCAACTAAAGTGATAATAGAAATGAGTAAAATAAGGAAATTATATAGGAGAGAGAAGATTTATTTTTTTTTAAAATAAAAATCGGGTCAAGGACCCATTAAGGAGAGAGAAGATATAGGAGATATTCTTGGGTTGATTGATATTCCTCAATCATTTTTTTAGAGATTTTATTGCACCTAATTATGTTTTTTTTTTTCCGTTTTTTTTCCGGATTTTATTAAGTTAGTAGGTTTTGTTAGAAAACTTATGGTAGGTATTGAAAACTAGAATCTATTGGTATAAGTTATAATATTATATCTAATATAGTATATATGAATTTTTTTTCCCGAAAGAGAAAATGTGGGCCCAGCTAACACTTTCATTGCACACCTATTTAATTTATGGCCTTTGTTTTGCTAATTGAAACCACTGACACACGGGCTTACTATTTAAATACACTGTCTAATTTAGTGTTTATTTTTTATCATGGATAATTTTTGTTTCTCTGAATTTTATTTTGGAAAATTGTTCGATCATAGAATTGTTAAACTTTTTTGAAAATTAATTTAAAGTTACATCTTGAAATTTTTATTTCAGAAAACTCTATAACTAATTTCCACAATTTTTATTTCAAATCACTTATAAAAATTCAAAAATAATTTCAATTATATTTATGTTCAAGCCGAACTCCAATTTTCAAATACCATTTTCAACGTGAAAACAAATATGAAATACTACTTTCTTTTGAAATCCCACTTAATATATATTTGTAGATCTCAATTTTTATGCTTTGAAATTGATTAAGAGTGTTATTCTTATTTATCATCATATATTTAAATATTGATGGATGAATTAAAGTTTAAAATTTTGTAAAACTCAATTTTTAAAAAATTTAAAAGCTTAAAAAGTGACAAATAAGTTTTTGTGATTCTTAAATATAAATTGTCATTTTAAATAATATTTCATGATGTAACTTGCTCACGAGGAAAAATCCTTTTAAACTTTATTTTTCAATTAATAGTTATGAATAACAAAATTATGATAATTTTTATTACAAAAACACTTTCGCTCAAATATTTAGCAATGTTATTGGCCCTTGCACAACACGGAACATCCCTTACTAGTATTGATATTGTATCGACCAGGTCCGTCGTTACGGATAAACCATTCGTATCGATTTTTAGAGTTAGAAAACTCCGGGTTTGGGAGTTTGAAATTCTAGGCTAGGTTAGTCTCGGTCGGTTTTGGAGCGAGGTATGGTCTAGGGCAATCCGGGTAAGGATTGGGTTTGATGTCTTGATTCGAGCTAGTTTTCCTCGTAGCTAACACATAAAGAAGTCCGGGGGACTTTTCAGAATTGAATTCGGGTAAGTAGAACTCCCGGAATCGAGGTCGACGTGAAGGGGTTGTTCTGGGACGTCAAAAAAATAAGTGTGTTGTAAAATGGACTAGTTTTGGAGATTTTACGACGTTTTATCCCGTGTCAACCACTACAGCAGTTAACACTCCGCCATAGCGACCTCCGTTGTAGCGGAGAAATTATCGCTACAGCAGAAGTCAATGTCGGTCAGCCTCCGCCATAGCGAACGACTCCACTATGATGGTACCGCTATAGCGGAGCGGACCGCTATAGAGGAGCGTGGCGGGATTTAATGCAGAATTTTTTCTAAAATAATTCAGTTTTTCTTGAAATATTTTGGAAGAAGAAGGGAACGATTTTGGACAATTTCTACCGGTTTTTCATTATTTTTATCCTAAAGGTAAGGATTCTACTCCCCAAACTCCGTGGTATCTTTCCTATGCTATAGAATTGCTAGGGGTGAACTTGGGAAAAAGTTTGGGATGACCTAGTAATGGTAAAATCCGGAGAAAATGGGAATTCTAGGGTGCTAGAGTTCTCGGGTCTTGATTCTTGTTAATGCGTAATGATCATTTAGCTATAATTCTCTGAGGGAATCCGTAAAAACAATGAATTTAGGTGAATTAATGATGGAAAAGCCCGAAAATGGGTGGAATGATCATGGTTGGCCTTGGGTTTGGGATTTTTCATAATCCGGGTAATTTGTAGGCCATAAGTATTAATTTTTGGTTACTGTGTATTGTTTCTAGACTAAGAACAAGCAAGGGATCCTGAAAGGGGAAAAGCTTCGGCATTGTAGAGCTTGCTTATTCGAGGTAGGTGATGGTTATTGCTTCCTGTATGCATTGTATGTTTGTGTACTTTGGTCTAAGTATTTGTATGATTTGCATTGCTTAGGGAATGATTTAGAATGTCCAAAAGTCCTGTTTTTCAGTCTTGTGAAATGAACTAGGTGTATTGCTTGTTGGTTTACAAGTGTTGATTGTTCATTGTTTGTGACTGCAGATTTATGTGATATTTAGTTGGCTCGGATACCACGCCTGGTACGGGATAATACTAACGGTTGGCTCGGGTACCACGCCTGGTACGAGTTTATTTTATTGTGTTATTGCACCTTTATTTAATGATTTCCTGAGTGGACCGAGTTGTGAAATTGAATTGTGGTTATGTATTTTGGTCCTTGAGAGATCGGGATTAATTGAATTGTTTTATGAGTTTTGGTCTTGGTGTAAACCGGGTGGTATGTCTGACACTTAGGTGTTGTCTAGAAGGGATCCAGGGTGGGTTTGAAATATGTGACGGGATATAACTATTATTGTGGTGAATTATTGATTATAACTGTGTAGTGGTTTACATGTGGGACAAGTTAGGTAGAGACTTGTAGTCTAGGAATACCTGTTGACTTGCCTATGTGTTTTTCTGTACTCTTACTTGATTTTTGTACTACTCATACATTGTTTATTTGGAACTGACTGATGATCCTACCAGTACATGGTGGTTGTGTACTGATACTGCACTTGCTTGTCTTTTAGTGAGTACAGAAAATCTTTCGGCGATTGACGCACGACCTCACTTGTGGGCCTGACTTTCCGAGATATCAAGGGTGAGCTATTCGATCGAGCTGTCTTGGTGTCATTTAATTTAGTTGTAGCCTATTTGTTCGGGCTTAGACTATTTTTATATTTAGGGTTGCATCCTCGTACTCTAGTATTGGTAGATGTTTTGGGTACAATAACTTTCAGATTCTAGAGAGGGATTTTCGAAGTTTATTTTATTTATAGAGTTAATTTTATTTATGATTGAATGTTAGTTTACATGTCTGCACTGGTTTTAAGCTGTTAGGCTAGGTTAAGAGTTAGACTCTATTGGTTCGCTCATCCGGGGGTTGGGTGGGTGTCACTCACGACGGTATGGATCGTGACAAAGATGGTATCAGAGCCCTAGGTTCATTGATATCATCGTACCAAAACAGGTCTAGTAAAGTCTTGTGGAACGGTGCAGAGATGTTCGTACTTTTCTTCGAGAGGCTATAGAACTTTAGAAAACTATCTCTTCTTTCTTCCATCGTGCTATAACTTGATTTCAATTGGTATCTGGTGATACCAATTGATATCTGACTCTTTCACTCTTTTATCCGCAGATGGTTAACACAACGAACAACAGAGCTAGATCAGCAGTCCCAGTAGCAGACCCGGTTGTTCGTGATAGAGGCAGGAGAAAGGGCAGAGGACGAGGTAGAGCCACACCCGCCAGGGGTAAGGCTCAAGCTGTTGTAGGAGCGCGAGAGGCAACCCCTCCCCACCTCAGGAACATGTTATCGAAGATGTCGAAGTTGTTGTGGAGGATGAAGAGGCGTAGGCGGAGGCAGAGGCGGTACCGGCTGGAGGTGCAGGCCTTCCCTCTATGACGCCCGAAGCATTTCAGTAGGCTTGGAACTTCTTGAGTGGTTTGGTTGGTGCTGGAGTCATACCCACGGGCATTGCAAATCAGGCTCTGGGCACTCAGCCAGCAGATCCTACGGCTCCTAGGATGGATGCATCTTCAGGCACAGGTGACTACTTCATGCCAATGCTAGGCCCAGTGATGACAGGAAATGAACATGAGATGCTGACCAAGTTTCTTAAGCTGAAACCTCATACATTTTAGGGTACGGACAGGGAATATGCTTATGAGTTCATACTGGATTGTTATGAAAGGTTGCACAAGCTGGGCATTGTGCAACAGTATGGGGTTCAGTTCATCATATTTCAGCTGCAGGGTGATGCCAAGCAGTGGTGGATATCTCATATGGAGTGTCGATCGTCTGTTTTACCTCCACTGACTTGGGAGCAGTTCCACTCTCTTTTCTTAGAGAAGTACGTACCCCGTACTTTGAGGGACCAGAAAAAGGACGAATTCTTGAATTTGGACCAGGGTAGCATGTCAGTCTTTGCTTATGAGGTAAAGTCTCATGACTTGTCTCATTTTGCTACGCAGTTGCTGGGTTTCGAAGAGGAGCGAGTTCAGTTGTTTATCAAAGGTTTGAATACTGAGCTTCAGGTACTGTCTGTGCACATGACTTCTTCAAAGAAAGGCTTTAATGAAGTGGTGAATTATGTAAAGAAACTTGAGGGAGTCAGGCAGGCGGGGCAGGCTAAGGTGTTAGCCAAGAGGCCTCGGAATAAGGGAAATTATGGTGGTTCATACTCCAGGGATCAAAATCAGCAGGTATACTCAGCCCGTCCTATTCAGTCAGCTCCGCCAGCTGCTACAGGTGGTCGTTCGGGAGCTAATCAGCAGTTTTCAGCTCCTAAGGGCCAGGGAGCTTCTTATTCATCTGCTAGCAGGCCTGCACTTGATCGTGGTTGTTTTCATTGTGGTGACCTGGGCCACTTTAAGAGGGAGTGCCCTCAAAAACAGACCGGAAATCAGGTTCAGCAGCAGCCCAAGGTTGTGGTCCCGACAGGTAGAGGTGGTCATGTTAGAGTTCGTCCACATGATGGACGAGGTAACTTTCAGGGAGGACCGAGGCTGAGGCATCAAATGTGGTGATCACAGGTACCATTATAGTCTGTGATAAAATGACTTCAGTATTATTTGACCCAGGTTCTACATATTCTTATGTGTCTGTGAGTTTTGCGTTGGGTATGGACTTGGTATGTGATATCCTTGATTTCTCTATCCATGTTTCTACCCCGGTTGGAAAGTCGGTTGTTGTGACTCATGTTTATCGTAACTGTTCGGTTATTTTGTGAGGCTGCATATTTGGGTAGATTTAGTGATCCTGGATATGGTTGACTTTGACATTATTTTGGGCATGAGCTGGTTATCCCCTTATCATATTGTGTTGAATTGTAACACCAAGACTGTGACTCTAGAGATTCTCGGTAAGGATAGGCTAGAGTGGGAAGGTGTGTACAGGTCTAAGCCGACCAGAATTATATCATTCGTTCGGGCTAGGAAGCTAGTGGGGAGAGGGTGTTTAGCCTTTTTGGCTCATCTCCGGGATGTTAGTATGTAGTCCCCTTCTATTAAGTCAGTTCCAGTTATTTCAGAGTTTCGAGAGGTATTCCCAACGGATTTGCCTGGTATGCCTCCGGACAGGAATATTAACTTTTGTATTGACTTGGAGCCGAACACTCATCCCATTTCCATTCCTCCGTATTGTATGGCTCCGACAAAGTTAATGGAACTTAAGACTCAGCTTCAGAAACTCCTAGATAAGGGATTTATCCATCCCAGTGCTTCATCTTGGGGTGCTCCGCTATTGTTTATAAGGAAGAAGGATGGTAGTATGTGGATGTGCATAGATTACAGGCAGTTGAACAAGGTTACCATCCAGAATAAGTACCCTCTATCTCGTTCATTCGTTTATGGGAGCGACTCTCTGTTCCCATTCTCCACCGGGTCATCAAGTGATTAGCCAGCTCAATCCATTTTTCCATCCGATGATCTGTTTGATCAGTTACAGGGTGCATTGATGTTTTTGACAATCGACTTGAGGTCAGGGTACCATCAGTTGAAGATTAGGCTCGAGGATGTCCCTAAGACTGCTCTTCGGACTCGGTATAGGCATTACGAGTTCTTGGTGATGTCGTTTGGTTTGACCAATGCACCGATGACATTCATGATTTTAATGAATGGGGTATTTCAATCTTACTTGGATTCGTTCGTCATCATTTTCATTGATGATATTTTTATCTACTCCAAGAGTAGGGAAAAGCATACTAACATCTCCGTATAGTGTTGGACATTTTGAGGCGTCAAAAGCTTTATGCGAAGTTCACAAAGTGTGAGTTCTGGTTGACTTCGGTAGCATTCCTGGGCATGTAGTGTCAGAGAAGGGGGTGATGGTAGATCCCCAGAAGATAGAGACGGTCAAGAGTTGGGCCCGGCCTAGCTCTGTGACTGAGGTGAGGAGTTTTGTTGGGCTCGCAGGTTATTACCGGAGGTTTGTTAAGAATTTTACCTCCATTGTTACTCACTTGACAAGGATGACACAAAAAGATGTGCCATTTTTGTGGTCCGACAAGTGCGAGGAGAGCTTCCAAAAGCTCAAGACACTTCTGACCACGGCTCCTATTTTGTCCTTGCCGGTTGAAAGTAAAGACTTTATTATTTACTGTGATGCTTCACATTCTGGTTTGGGTGCTGTGTTGATGCAGGATAGGAATGTGATAGCCTATGCTTCTGGGTAGTTGAAGGTGCATGAGAAATATTATCCGACTCACAATTTAGAGTTGACAGCGATGGTCCTTGCACTCAAAATTTGGAGACACTATCTCTATGGTGTCAAGTGTGAGGTGTTCACTGATCATCGCAGCATGCAGCATGTTTTCACTCAGAAGGACTTGAATCTGAGGCAGAGAAGGTGGATAGAGTTGTTAAAGGATTATGATATGGTTATTTAGTATCATCCGGGTAAGGCTATGTGGTGGCAGGCGCATTGAGCCAGAAGACGATTAGCATGGGCAGTTTCGCTTGTTTGGGGGTGTCCAAACGACCACTAGCAAGGGAAATCCAGGCATTGGAGTCCAAGTTGATGCACTTGGCAATTTCAAAACAAGGTGGGGTCTTGGCCAATATTGAGGTCAAATCCACATTCATAGAGGAGATAAAGGCCAAACAGTTTCAGGATTCGCTGTTGAGCAGGCTTCGCAACAAGGCAACATCCGAAGAGTTCGGGGACGCCACGTTGGACTCTGGCAGTGTGTTAAATTTTAGAGGAAGGATATGTGTTCCTCGGGTTGATGACATGATTCAGAAGGTGTTGGCAGAGGCTCATGGTTCGCGGTATTCAATTCATCCTGGTGTAACCAAGATGTACATAAATTTAAGGCAACTTTATTGGTGGCCTGGGATGAAAAGAGACATAGCTGATTTTGTGTCCAAGTGTCAGAATTATCAGCAGGTAAAGTATGAGCACTAGAGACCTGCATGACTACTTCAAAGGATGCTCATTTCAGAGTGGAAGTGGGAGAGAATAGTCATGGATTTTGTGGTGGGTCTCCCCAAGACTTTGGGGAAGTATGACTTCATTTGGGTCATCGTTGACAGGTTGACCAAGTCAACTCACTTCATTCCGATCTGGATCGTGACAAATATTGTACACACTTTACAATTATTGATTAGAATACGTTGAATTCGCCTCTGGATGCCTATGATGTATATATGTGTACATAACTTTAGTTTATATAGTCAAATCTCATTATAGTAGTAGTGTTTGTTTGAAAATCTTATGGTTGTTATAGTGAGGTGTTCATTACTAGAAACAAAAGTTTTTTCCCACCACAAATTAATATAATTTTTTTTTTATAAAACATGAATTTCTCACCCATTTTTTACCGAACCAGCTTACTGCTGGAAAAATGTCTGGTGAAAAATAAATTATCATTGAAACACTGAAAAGCTTCCTAATATTTTCGTGTGAAAACACTATTATTTTTTCTTTTCTCATTGATTCTAGTCACTGTATATTTTTCAGTGGAAAATTTCAATGAACAAATAGTGATTTTTTAGTAGTGGTTGTTATATGTGTATACTGACATTTGATATTTAGATCTCATTTACTTGTTACAGATAAAAGTACGTAAAAAGAATAGTTTGATAATTTTGTGTATCAAGAAGAAGGAATATATTTGTTAAATGGGACAACTACACAAATACCCATTAAAGGGAGTGACTTTGTATTTTTGTCCCCCATAAGAAAGGTCTTACAAAAACAGTCTTCCTTGTTTTTATGTATAGAACAACTACCTTTTTGCCCCTCTATACCTTAAATATTTTTAAATTACTCTCCATGCTCATTTGCCTCTCAACTTTTATATTTATTTCTTTTTCTCTTTTTTTTTTTTTTTTTTTTTTTTTTTCTTTTTTTCTCAATCTTTATGTTTCTTTTATTTTTGTTTTATTCTTTCTTCTACGTTTTTTTTTCTCAGTCTTTATTTTTTTCCTTTTCTCCTCTCAATTCTATTTTTTTCTCCTTTTTATTTTTTTTTATTTTTTATTTTTTCTCAACCTTTTTTTTTGTTGTCCTTTTTTTCTTCGTTTTATCCTTTTTTTCTCAATTTTTATTTTTTTCTCTCAACTTCTTTTTTTTTCTTTGATTTTTAATTATTTTTTTTTAAAATTATTTTTCTCAACCTTTATTTTTTTTATGAGATGTTCTATAACTCTTGCTTTAGAGGCAAAACTTAGCCTAAGCACTTCCAAACAATAAATTATGTCCCATGAGCAAGGCTTGACACTAGTACATTGTGTCTTGATTTATGAGATGTTTTATAACACTTGCCTCAGAGGCAAGACTTAGCCCAAGGACCTCTCAAAAAATACAAGTTACGCCACATGGACAAGAGTTCATACTACTTCATTGTGTCTTAATTTATGAGATACTCTATAACTCTTGCCTTATATGCAAGACTTAGCTCAAAGATTTTCAAACAACAAGTTATGCCCCACGAGCAAGACTTGACACTACCTCGTTGTGTCTTGATTTATGAGACATTCTATAACTCTTGCCTTAGAGACAAGACTTAGCCCAAGAACTTTCAAAGAACAAGTTACGCCCCATGGGCAAGAGTTGACACTATCACACTGTGTTTGATTTATGAGATGCTCTATAACGCTTGCCTAAGAGACAAGACTATAACTCTTGCCTTAGAGGCAAGACTTAGCTCAAAGACTTTCAAACAACAAGTTACGCTTCATGGGCAAGAATTGACACTAGCACATTGTGTCTTGATCATGAGATGCTCTATAACGTTTGCCTTAGAGGCAAGACTTAGCCCAAGGGTCTCCCAAAAAACAAGTTATGCCCCATGGGCAAGAGTTAACACTGCTTCATTGTGTCTTAATTTATGAGATGCTCTATAACTCTTGTCTTAGCTCAAGAATTTCCAAACAACAAGTTAAGCCCCACGAGCAAGACTTGACACTACCTCATTGTGTCTTGATTTATGAGATGTTCTATAACATTTTCCTTAGAGGCAAGACTTGTTCCAAAGGACTTCCAAACAACAAAGCACGCCCTTAAGTTTACTTCGATTTCAAAGAAAGAAGATCCTCTTTGTGGATTATCCAACTTTTTGTTCATTAGCAAAGATAATGGAGGTTAAGAAAAAAGAAAAAAGAGAAAAGGAAAAAATAAAGATTAAAAAAAAAAGAAAAAAAAAGGTTGAGAAAAAAGAAAACGGGAATTAAAAAAAATTGAGAAAAAAGAAAAAAGAAAAAAATTAAAAAGATAAAAGAAAAAGGAAAAATAAAAATTAAAAGTTGAGAGACGAATGAACATGGAGAGTTGTGGTATAGAGAGGCAAAAATGTATTTGTTCTATACATAAAAAGGAAGGAAGGGTATTTTTTAAAGACTTTTCTTATGGGGGACAAAAATTGAAGACCACTCACTTTTGGGGATACTCCATGTAATTTCTTGTTGTTAAACAATTTAATCAAAAAATAGAAAGAGTATGAATGTAAAAAAAGTAAACACCAATAGTCTTTCGTCGTGAAGTTATGACCATAACTGATGGTCACCATTTAAGTATAATCTTTTTTTTTAGATATTTGTACTTGAAATTTACTATGTGCATGATATTAATGATGATTACTAAGTATTTTAATATTTATTTTTATATATAATATATTTATTACAAAATATTATTATACAATTGAGTAATTTACAAAGATTGTACCATTATAATGAATTGTCAGAATGTCATTATTGTTACAAGTAGAATATTGTTATAGAAAAATAAAATATAACATGAGAAATCTTTCAAAAAAATCAAATTATTATAATAAATATTATTATAACGAATGTCTATTATAACAAAATTTAATTGTACTAATCGTCAACCTGCCACAAGCATGCTCCTCTAGACCAACAATCTGAGCTCATATCAGATCACTCACTTAGCGAGCATGTACAAGTTCTAAACAAGAACTTTTTTCTATCTCAATCTATATGATGATACATATTTTTATTATGTTTCAAGTAGAATAAAGTATTTTTATATTTAAAAGTAATTTAATTTTAAATTTTTCATTCTACTTGAATGATATGCTTTGTAGTTATAAATATCTCTGACTTATTATTCAAAATCACAAGTTTCAAAAAAAAATTCTTTCAAATTTTATGTTCAGTTAAACACTATCATCGATCAAGGTGCAGAGGTACAACAATAATACGAATTCGGCAGAACCAAATAGTATTGGTCCAAATTTTCTAATAGACTTTTTTTAAAATAAAAAAAAACTCATTAAATATATATAAATAATTACGATTCAGAACCCTTAAACTAAAAATTTGTCTCCTCCTCTTGGCTCACTATCACATCATGATGTTCTATAACTCTTGCTTTAGAGGCAAAACTTAGCCTAAACACTTCCAAACAACAAATTATGCCCCATGAGCAAGGCTTGACACTAGTACATTGTGTCTTGATTTATGAGATGTTTTATAACACTTGCCTCAGCGGCAAGACTTAGCCCAAGGACCTCTAAAAAAATACAAGTTAAGTCTCATGGACAAGAGTTCATACTACTTCATTGTGTCTTAATTTATGAGATACTCTATAATTCTTGCCTTATATGCAAGACTTAGCTCAAGGATTTTCAAACAACAAGTTATGCCCCACGAGCAAGACTTGACACTACCTCGTTGTGTCTTGATTTATGAGACATTCTATAACTCTTGCCTTAGAGACAAGACTTAGCCCAAGAACTTTCAAACAACAAGTTACTCCCCATGGGCAAGAGTTGACACTTTCACATTGTGTTTGATTTATGAGATGCTCTATAACGCTTGCCTAAGAGACAAGACTTAGCCCAAGGACTTTCAAATAACAAGTTACGCCCCATGGGCAAGATTTGATACTACCACATTGTGTCTTGATTTATGTGATGCTCTATAACTCTTGCCTTAGAGGCAAGACTTAGCTCAAAGACTTTCAAACAACAAGTTACACCTCATGGGCAAGAATTAACACTAGCACATTGTGTCTTGATCATGAGATGCTCTATAACGTTTGCCTTAGAGGCAAAACTTAGCCCAAGGGTCTCCCAAAAAATAAGTTATGCCCCATGGGCAAGAGTTAACACTGCTTCATTGTGTCTTAATTTATGAGATGTTCTATAACTCTTGCCTTAGCTCAAGAATTTCCAAACAACAAGTTAAGCCTCACGAGCAAGGCTTGACACTACCTCATTGTGTCTTGATTTATGAGATGATAACATTTGTCTTAGAGGCAAGACTTGTTCCAAAGGACTTCCAAACAACAAAACACGCCCTTAAGTTTACTTCGATTTCGAAGAAAGAAGATCCTCTTTGTGGATTATCCAACTTTTTGTTCATTAGCAAAAATAATAGAGGTTAAGAAGAAAAAAAAGAGAAGAAAAAAAGAGAAAAGGAAAAACTAAAGATTTTAAAAAAAAAAAAAAAAAAAAAGAGAAAAAAATAAAAGTTGAGAAAAGAGAAAGAGAAAAAAAAGAATAAAAATAAAAAAGGTTGAGAAAAAAAAGAAAGGTCGAGAAAAAAAAGAAAAAAAAGTTGAGAGAAAAAGAAAAAAGAAAAAAATATAAATAAAGGTTGAGAAAAAAGAAAACGAGAATTAAAAGAAATTGAGAAAAAAGAAAAAAAATTAAAAAGATAAAAGAAAAAGGAAAAAAAAAATTAAAAGTTGAGAGAAAAATGAACATGGAGAGTTGTGGTGCAGAGGGGCAAAAATGTATTTGTTCTATATATAAAAAGGAAGGAAGGGTATTTTTTAAAGACTTTTCTTATGGGGGACAAAAAAATTGAAGACCACTCACTTTTGGGGACACTCCATGTAATTTCTTGTTGTTAAACAATTTAATCAAAAAATAGAAAGAGTATGAATGTAAACAAAATAAACACCAATAGTCTTTAGTCGTGAAGTTATGACCATAACTGATGGTTACCATTTAAGTATAATATTTTTTTTAGATATTTGTACTTGAAATTTACTATGTGCATGATATTAATGATGAGTACTAAGTATTTTAATATTTTATTTTTATATATAATATATTTATTACAAAATATTATTATACAGTTGAGTAATTTACAAAGATTGTACCATTATAATGAATGTCAGTATTATTTTACAAAGAGTGTACCACTATAATAAATGTCATTATTGCTACAAGTAGAATATTGTTATAGAAAAATAAAATATAACATGAGATATCTTTCAAAAAAATCAAATTATTATAATAAATATTATTATAACGAATGTCTATTATAACAAAATTTAATTGCACTAATCGTCAACCTGGCACAAGCATTCTCCTCTAGACCAACAATCTGAGCTCATATCAGATCACTCACTTAGCGAGCATGTACAAGTTCTAAACAAGAACTTCTTTCTATCTCAATCTATATGATTATACATATTTTTATTATGTTTCAAGTAGAATAAAGTATTTTTATATTTAAAAGTAATTTAATTTTTAAAATTTTCATTTTACTTGAATGATATGCTTTGTAGTTATAAATATCTCTGACTTATTATTCAAAATCACAAGTTTCAAAAAAAAATTCTTTCAAATTTTATGTTCAGTTAAACACTATCATCGATCAATGTGTAGAGGTACAACAATAACTACGAATTCGGCAGAACCAAATAGTATTGGTCCAAATTTTCTAATAGACTTTTCTAAAAATAAAAAAAAACTCATTAAATATATATAAATAATTACGATTCAGAACCCTTAAACTAAAAATTTGTCTCCTCCTCTTGGCTCACTATCACATCATGATGTTATCATAATGTTCTAATTAAACAGTGGGTGGATATGAAGGATGTCCCACAAAAGCATGAAAACGTTATGGAAGAGTCCACAGCAAAACTAAAAGAATGAAATAAATTGCCCCAATGTAACATAACACAAACATATATAGCAGTGGGCAGGAAACAGGGGCAAGTAGTGGGGGGACTACATATTACATAAATTCCAAGAAGCTGACAAAAGCCACATGAATCAACCATCAACAAACCAAAATCATTCATATACCATCTTCTTCTTCTTTAATTTCAGGGGGAAATTGTTTCTCAATTTATAAGTATTGGTTTCTTTTATAATTAGTGTTGTTATTTGTATTGTATATATGTTGGTATTAATTCCTACGTACTTCTGTGAAGCTACATTTGATCACCCCCCACAGATTCGTTTTCTTAATAGTACTCTATAGTCTATACCTTTCCTTTTTTTTTTTTTTTGTTCAATCAATCCTGCTATAGCCACACTACAAGACAACAACGCCAGCATTTAATTAGTAAATTGTAGGTGAACCAGCACAAACAAATTAATCGTCAAATTTTCAAGCCAAATTACATACCAATAGTTGTGTTTTTCAAACATAACAATAATGAAAGTACGTAATGTGTACTTGGAGGGGGGTAACGTCTTGCTTGCTGTTTAAAGAACAAAAAGTCTAGTGTGAAAGCAAAGTTTCACCACTAACCCAAACCTAAACAAATGACCAAAGTTTGTCATTATCAACATTGGGGCCCTTATAAGGTAATCATTAATTTTGATTTTGCAATGCCCAAAATATATATACAACCTTGTGGACCTTTTATCTTTTGAATTTAAACTATATATACCAACAGTATATAAAATTTACCTTGTCAACATGCGTTCGTTTAACTAGCTAGTTATATTATCGATCTATGCTCCTGTTGGGTTGTCAATACATAGTTAATATACGAATAATAAACAAATAAATGTGTAACAGACTGCTATTGATGCTTACAACTTAAGTAATGCAACAGAAATTGGGGCCAAATTTATGTCAGCCAACAAATGTGAAGCCAGTAATGCATGCATGATTGGAGAGCAAAATTTATTCATAATTGATTACCTAACGTTAAATAAATTTAAATTAAAGATGTAGCTGGCAACAATTGGCTTTCATACTCTTCTTGAACATAACCTGAATTCCTATTTTTAGTAGACAAACTAAGAATTAATTTCTCCTTGATGGAAAATATATAGGACATGTCATTTTTTTATCCTGACATGTAAAAAGTAGATTTGTTTTTTTTCTTTTAAGTTGTACAGGAACAAACTATGAGTTTGAGATTTACTTTCATTCGTTCATATAACAACAGGTGTGATAAAGAATAAAAATAGAAATTCGCTAGACAAAATTTAAAATTTATGAGTTTAGAATTCTAATCTTTTTAAGTTACTGAATTCTAAATTAATTATAACTTATACTTATTAAATGAATTATACACTCTTTGGAACAAAATTACTGAGTCTAGTCAAATCGATACATGGGTCTCCGGCGAATATAATACTCATAATAGATTTTGATATAAATTTATAGAAATAGGAAAACCACCAAATGATGTGGTGTAGGGATTGCTTCTCCTTTAATCAGAGGTTTCGATTTCGAGCATTGATATGAAAAATTTCTTGATAGGAAGTGTTTTCTCCGAATGAGCATATCTGGCGCGAATCTGAATCAGTCGAACTCCAATATGAATACCGAACACCGCTGGAAAAAAAATTGAAAATAGGAAAGAAAATTGAGGGCTCGTGAGCCAGGTCGATTCCTTCAAAAATACTCATCTACACGCACATTACAGTAATTTACTGTTGCTGCCCAACTCTCTCGTGTTAAGATATTCGTGTTGCTTCGTCTACACTGATTTGTACACGAACAACAAATATTTAGCAAATTATAAACTACTTCAAATTAATAATTAATATGAGAAATATATATTAATGAAATCTTAAAATTTAATCTAAATTATCTTGTAGTATTAGTAACAACTAACAAGTTAAAAAAAAAAAAAATGTATAGTGAAGTACGTAGTAAGTTCTTTTTGTTTTGTTTTTCCCTGATTGCGCAGCGTACAAGGCGTGTGTCCCACCAGTTTGCACCGCCCACTGAACAACTAACATTTCCCTATGCCAGCCTTAGCCCTTGTTAGGAGTTGGACTTGGTCACTTTGGGTCCCTCTAACAATTCATTCTCATTTCTTTACTATTTCTTATTTAATTTCCACTCAAACCGCGTAACCTTGAGTTCACTCTCATTTCTCAAACTTCTTAGCTGTGCATTTTATGTTATATATAGCATTATAGATTCTCCCTCTCTCTCCACACAACCCACTTCAAAAGCTCTTTAGTACTCACACAGAGAACAAAAAACAAAAGAGATTTTCCAACCAAAAAGTGCGCACACTTTCTCATCAGTTTCTCTTTCTTTTTTCCACTGTCATCTAAAAGTATTATTGCTAGTTATCTTCTACTCTTAAAAACACAGCTGCAAACATGCAAGAAAAGTCGAGAATGCAGAGGAAGAGATCGGTGGTTGCTCGTAGAGCTTGGAATGTTCTCCGTCTGGCCTTGTTATGGGCGAGGAAAGGTGGCATTTTCAAGAACAGGCACCTCGTGGATCTCCGTTTGCTTCCTAAATATATTAAAAGCTTCCGTCATACAAATGATCACTACGGGGCACTACATTATGGGGAGCGTGAGTTTTCCTTTGATGACACTCCTATTATTCACGTTAAGATGCATCGCCCTGCTTCCTTGCGTTTCAAGATGCCCAACATTCCCTGCATCAAACCTCAAGTCGACTTTGATTTTGACTTTGACAATGATTATGAGCACGAACATGAAATGTACCCTGATAATAATGATGATGATGCTCCTAGGAAGAGCTTCTTGAATACTGAGGATGAATATTGGCAAGAGGATGAATATGTAAGCTGCGAGATGTCTGAGGAGATCATTGCTGGTGCCGCTGATGAAGCAATTGATATGAAGGCAGAGGAGTTTATTGCAAAGTTCTATCAGCAAATAAAGCTGCAAAGACAAACATCATATCTACAATACCATGTTAAAGGTGCAAATTGATGGAGGAAAGCTGCACACACTTTTCAGTAACAACAAATTCACTCTTTCTTGTATCGAAATCCTGCATTAGTTTTTATTCTTTCTGTATAGGAAGCCTTGCGGCATTTTTGTAGATAGATGAGGTATTCCATTCCGAACTGCAAAATAAAAGTATCAAAGTTCTCTTTTCCAGAATGATTTCGCGTTACCTCTAGCACTGGTAATACAAATGTTTGCTACAGTCTGTAAGGGTAAAATTTTGTTTATGGGAGGCAATCATTTTGGCAACTCAGAGCTGGAACTGGTATAAGCAATGTACAACTACAGCACCAACCAATTCCCACCCACCCAAATTTCAGTTCTTCATTCAGCTGATATTTGTTTGGGGTATTTTCCTTGTATTTCTTTTCAGAAGTTCAAACTAAAGAATCCATGCTCTGGCAACCTTTTATTGGGGATAATAATGCAACTGAACTGACAACCTTTTACACTCAAATATGTTTTTAGTGTTACTAAGTTTCTGGCTGTAATGCAATCTGTTTACCAACTTCAGTGACTCATTGGATGATAAACAAAACAAAATGACACCATTTCACAACATAATCGGGTTTCCATTGAGTCTGAATGAGCAGTAAATGTATAAAGCACTGCCATCCTCTAAACAATTCTTAATTTTGAAAAAAAAAAAGGCAAAAGGATAACAAGGTCCCGAATGCAGTAGAGAACTAAAGCACTCGAACTATATCTTCAAATTATCTGTCTCGCCAACAAAATTGACGAGTAACAAGAAGACGGGTATCAGCTAAATCACTTCCAAATGATTGACAGCCTTAGAACGCAGCTTCATACTCGAGGGGGGATTTGGGTCGACAGGTAGAACATGTGCAGTACGTCGACATTTATCTCACAACAAGCTTAAGCAAACGGGGAGGATCACACCACAAAATCAAATTTCCTGCAATCAAATCACTTAGTAGATTAAACTATTGAAAGGAAATTGAAGCAGCAGTCAACTCCTCTGATACAACACAAGTTTCATCTTTTATTAGGGTAACAGAAAAATCATTCAGATTTATCCACTCTACCCGGAATGATAATTTTGAAAGGAAACAAGGGAACATTCTTAAATGTAAGAACAAACAGATGCTCATCAAAAAGTTACCAGCTTTAGAAACTCCAACCGACACAAGTACTGTTGTCTAAACTGTTGGAATGGTAATATTGGAAGGAACTAGGAACATTTCAAATATACAATCATAGAAACATACTCTCAACAAAAGAAATCAACTTTAGACGCCCCCCTTTGGCCATTTCTGGTAAACTAGATGGCCGAATGGTATATATCCCTTTCCCCTTTTTTTCCATCAATATCTCATGAAAAACATTTGTTTCATTTACATAGGAATATGTTCTGAGCCTTTATGTACCTTGTGAGCGAAAAGTTAACCAACTAGTTAGTGCTGATGGTTTGCTTATATGCTTCCATTCTGCTGAGTCTTGACGTAAGCTTCTAACTGTCCTGTTGCTGCCATGATAAGACCTACAGTACAATGACAATTAAAGTTATTTCTTCTACTGATGCTAATGGTCACAGCATCGAATAAACAAGTTGCAAACTCTGTAGAATCCTGTTCTGGGACTGCAATGACGCAGTTTCATCATATAATTTCTAAGATTAAAAGAATCATGATATAAGTGATTATGCTATTATCCTCAGCTAAAAACAATGTAAATTTTCCGTTCTACCAGTCCTAGCCTTCCCACTAACAGAAATCAACCAAGAAGCCCCCAAAGAGGAAGGAAGAAGAAGATCCAGATCACTAACAACAACTACACCTCAATCCCAAACAAGTTGAGGTCGGCTATATGAATCTCACTTCTCCATTTGAGCTCAACTCATGTCATCATCATACCAAATAAAAATAAAAGTGAAAATAAGTTAGATATATATAAATAATAGTAGTAATAACAATAATATTAGAAGTTCTATAACAAGACTAAATCCTACTCTCCACTAGTAGACATAACCTATATGAATCTTTTTCTTTCATTGTTTCCTATCTTTAACTAAGTCTGCATTGATCAGAAGAAATTATAGGTCTTTCATGACAATTTCCTTCTATGTGATTTTAGGTCTATCTTGCACCTTTTAACACCTTCACATACATCATACTGATGTCATTCCATTAACACGAACAATGATAAAAAAGAATACTGCAAAAACAATATGGGCAACTGCTTCATCAATAAAAAAATAAAAAAAAAAAAAACACTTCATTTTGACTTTGCTGCATTAACACAATCCATTCACAGAAAATAATTCCAGAAACACTAAAAAGCAACACCACATGCATGATATATTGCGTCAGGTTTGCAGGTTACATTATTAGTTTATATGAAAAACAAAGTCAACCAACTAATTCGTACCTAGAAAAGGAGCTGATGGCCTCCCTGGCCTTGACTTGTATTCAGGATGAAACTGCACACCAACATAAAATGGGTGACCAGGAAGCTCCAATATCTGCATAAAGAATAAGAGGATGAGAAAAAAGGGAGAAAATTCCACAAGAAATAACAAAGAGAAAAGCAATGAACTTAAATCACTGTGAACCAATTAAAGCCTGTAATCCAAAATCAAACCTCCATTCGTTTTCCACTTTCATCCCTTCCCACAAATCTCAGGCCAGCTTCTTCTAAAGTGCCTACAACTTCAGGATTGACCTGCAATATACACCACCATTTTATTCCATGGGGATGACAGCATAATATTGCAACAAGCATTGCAATGCAACAACTGTAGGCTTATGCTAACCTCATATCTATGGCGATGTCGTTCATCCACATACTTAGAATTGTTATACCTGTCAAGAGAAAAGATGTTAAGCGTGCATAAGGAAAAAAAACACAATGAGAATTTACAAGAAACGTTTTCTTTTCTTTGATAGGAAATAGAAAAGCATCCAAGGGACATGCAACCGATAACTAGTGAGCAAAAATAAAAAGATGCCAGTAGAGATCCACCAAAAATACCATCGTAAATCATGTATCTAAACTACTCTTAGATAGTCGAACGAGAACAAGCTAGTATCTAGATGAGAGCAGATGGGTTATGATAGGCAACCCACAACGAGCCTGCCACAAAATCATATCTTATGCTCCTGATACAGAGATGATGCGTAGAAATTGGCAATTCTAAACTTGCTTCAAATCCTAAAAGTCCATAGAAATCTAATTGATCAAGCATCTGGTCAAGGCAAGACACTGTTATGATGACTAAATGACATTTGATAAAGTAGAAGTGTATGAACAATGATACATATATTCCATACAGCTTTGACGTGATGCAATCAGGAGTCTGGAACAATGTTTTCCTAGATCCAAGCCTCATGGTGCTTCCCATATGTGTTTTCGACCCCTACAATTTAAACAACCGTGAAATCACTATATCAGAAAGCATAAACAGAGAAATATATAAATGAGACAATTACGCTCTTTTTTTTTTGAAGTTATAAATGAGACAATTACGCATTTTCTTTGAAATATTACAAAGAGCAAATTACCTCAGGCATGAAAATTACAACAAGGTCCGGTGTCTGGGGGTCAAACTCTTCACTGTTTGCTTTCTCCAAATGCAAAACCTACAAAATTGAAACGAGAAAATGCCACATAAAAGAGATGGTTAACACAAAATATTCCAATTTGACGCCTAACAAATCAACTTACAGATCTGGCAAACTCAATTACAGAAATCTGCATCCCTAAACAGATTCCGAGATATGGTACGTTATTCTCCCTAGCATACTTTGCAGCCAATATCATCCCCTTGACCCCACGATCACCAAACCCACCAGGAACCAAGACACATGCTGCACCCTGTAAAGGTTGGTTTCATCTCAATAGCTTGTAAAATGAGTTATAGAGTACTTTATCAAGTAATGAGTTATACAGCAATAGCTGAGCCTCTCTGATGAAATCACCAGAAATGGTATGTAGTAGCATAAGAGGCCCCAAACATTTCTGTGATCTTAATAATCATAACGAGAGAAACATATTCGGCGGATAGATGGTTAGCTAGATGCCAAAAGCCTTACTGTAGTAGCATATTCACATGCATTTTGTAAAGAAAATAATCATTGGGCTTTACTTAACCCTAAAAGCTATAGGTGAGGATTGTCCAAGACTATTTAAGGAGAAAACGGTCCATTCCCTCAACCAATGTGGCACACTTAACACATCTCAAGCGAGCAATCATGCAGACATAACATAGGAAAACCATAACCACCACGCTAGAAATGATACACCAGAAAAAGAAAAAAAGAGAATGAGAAATACTGCATTGACAGATGATTCATCTCTCAAAATGCACATGTTAAGAGGCCATCACCGAAATTAATAAACTTCCCCTTCAACTAAAAAGGGTGGTCTTCATAATTCATGTCTAAGAGTGAACTGACGCTAAAGATGCAAACAAGAATGATGGATGACATAAGTTATTGCTACTAGACACAGATCAAATTTTACCCTTAGAGTCTTCCAGGCTGTTGCATAAGCTTCTGGGGTCTGATAGAAAAAAGATGAGATAATTACGATCAAAAACTCATAAAAGCACTTAACCAAAAGTAGAGAGAAATCTAAGTACCGATTGAGCAGTATCATCTTCAAGATCTGATGCTGCAATCCAGTCAATGGATGGCTTAAATGAACATGCAGTACATGCATGCAGAAGGGCCTAAAAATATGAAGAACAAATACGAAACAGACAAGTCAACATCACAGCATAAATGAACATTGGATAAATGCATCCAGGAGAGCCCATAAATATGGAAAGAAGCAAGAGAAGATAAAGAATAAACAGTTAATCGCTGATAAGCATGTTTCTTCTGTTTTGAAACTAAAAGGCAGGACAGTTAGCAGAGTGCCATGGGAAAATCTGCTTTTCAAGGAAAATCCAAAGCTATTCCCAGATGCTAAATTCTACCATGATCAAATGAAAAAGACGCATTCCAAACACAATATATCAGCTTAAATAAAGATGCCATGTTCTTTGTAGTTTCATATTGTTACCTTCACTACAGATAAGTAAGAATCTGTTAACCCAACATACTTCCCAACCATCGCAATTCTAACCTGCAGACAAAAGTAGTTTATTCAATTACAATGTCCATATTTGTTGAAAGCACCTGCATTGTTTAGATCCTACTAACAGATTTGGTGAGGTTGTCAAAGGTCTCAGCTCTTTTCGTCCACTCCCGTAAATCAGCAGGTTTCGCGACCCTGACACCAAAAAAAATTTCAGAGGAGACATCGTGCACCTTATGTCTTTCATGAAAATCTAACTTGCTCGTTGTACACCATATCAGTAACAGCCACTAGAACTAAGCCTAAATAGCAAAATTGTGCTAGAAAATCATAAACAAGAGAAAACTGCATACAGAATTTATCCAAGTTTAAAAACTATTTTTCCCATTTCAGTAAAACAGTAAGGAAATATGATATAGGAAGAGGACGATCACATTCTAAATCTAAATTACTGCTTAAAGGGAAACAGAAAGGAGGTAGTTTTTACCTCACTAAATCCATTTGCTTTAGAATGGCATCATGAGCATTTTGGTTCTGTGACAAATATGTAATGTTAGGAGCAATATTCATATCATGTATGGCAAAGGGCAAAGTGTAGCAGTTGGTAGACCTACCTGAAGCAAGAGAGGAATATGCCAAATGTTTGGAACATCATGGATATTTAGGATGTTGGCAACCTGTAGGGAAGCAGATCGGAAAGGGGAGAAATGAAAAATGACTTCCAATTTTATATGCAAAATCACAAAAAGCCTCACACAAGTTAAACTTACAGGAACATGACAAAACTGTGAAAGCTTCTGTTTTGTGTTCTCTAGTAAGGGCTGCAACAGAGTTGAAATATCTCAACAGTATCAGCAAAATGTAGTAGAGAAACGAAAAATCCTACAATTAAAGGTTTAAACTAGTTTCCCAAAATTTTCTTGTCTCTAAGAAACATCTTTTCATGTCTCTAGGTAACACTAATTTACTACATACAGAGAGATAACCTAGTTAATATATTAGTATGGAGTTCACATCCCATCATTTGACAATGGTGGAGAACAAGCTGAAAGAAGGGGAAGGAAAAGGACACACAGAAGGGCTATTGTGAGATCTTTACGTCTTCTGAGCTCACACTAGGAGACTAGGCAATTGCACAACTATAATGGAAGCCCAAGTGTAAATAAACCTACTCATATCTTCTAGAAAATATAAAATGCAGGAATTTATAGCATAGGGGAAAATAACATACCTGAGCAGACCGGCATGCTAAAAAGTGGGGGGTCAACCCTAATGCTCTCAGTTCCCGCACACTATGTTGTGTAGGCTTTGTTTTCTACAGACACACAGAGAACGCAATGAGGGGTATATGGAAAGGAAGAACATGTACAAACATTCACATGGTTCAGGCATAGATGTTTCATAGACTATTACTTGCTCACCGACAACACCTAGTACAGGTATAAGACTGACATGAATGAGGCAAAAGTTGTTTTGCCCTGAGGAGAAAATAAAAAAAAGTTTCAGGAGATTAGGGTGAAATGTGAATAAAGTGACGCTAATGAAGACATAAATACACATCATAAGAGGGTATTCATTGTAGAGAATAATACGCTAATAATATTTCCATCACAAAAGCAAAATCCTACTTACCAACTGAGAAATACAACTGTCGTAAGGCTTCAATGAAGGGCATCGATTCAATATCACCTAAAAGCAATAATGTAAGAAGTTAATTAGGAGAGAGGGGGAGAGAGAACAAAACAACAAAAGACATGGGAAAGAGAGCCAGAGCTTTTAGTAGATTAGATGCACCTGCCTTCTAGAAGCACTTACCTACAGTCCCCCCCAATTCAATGACACAAACATCTGCAGGTCCCTCCTTCCCATCCACAGGAGTCAGAGATACCGACTCAATCCAATCCTTAATAGCATCAGTGATGTGGGGAACCACCTAGAGAGAGAGACAGCGCAATCCCTCTGAGTAATAGGTTTCTTTCCAGTGATACACCATATGTGATATCAAATGAAAGTAGAATTACCTGAACAGTTTTTCCAAGATAATCACCTTTCCTTTCCTTCTCCAGAACAGACTGGTAACCCACCCATAAAGGAAAAAAAAAACTGTCAAACAAATCTCATTCCTGAACAGGCGATAGGCATATATCCATGTGAGACACATAGTCTACATGTATATGTTTATTTATAAGAACCTGATATATCTTTCCAGTTGTAATATTGTTGTCCCTTGTCAATGTCACATCCAAAAAGCGTTCATAATTTCCCAAATCTAGATCAACCTGTTGAAGCACATCAGTATCGCAATGAATAAGAGTACACATCTTTGAAGCTTCAAAGGAAGACCAGAATTTATTGCATGTAAATAGAGTACCAATATTCTGGTCGGAGACAAATTTATCACATAAACTAAAGATATTAAAAGAAAATAAGTAATATTAGGTATCTATCATAACCTGATTTTGAACCATAGTACAGTCTAAGCCTAAGATTGTGAACTCTATCTTGTGAAAATGGTATATAACCAAAGCTTCGGTTCTTTTTATAAAAGAAAAGTTTGTATCAGTATGAAACATTGTTTTTATTTTGATATGGTAGACTCACCCTCAACCCCACACCCCAGGAGCCTAGTGGCCCTTTCCCACTTTATTCGGTTGGTCATTCAAACCTCAACCTTATGGTTGAAGGTGAAGGATTTTTCAAGCTATCTCTCCCTTATTATTTGAAGTTCATCGTTATGTATGTGCATCTTATACTTACCTCTTCCGGAGAAGTATATCTTAAAAATATCAGCAATCCTTGGTGTACTGGAAACAATTTACTTATATGTGGAACAAGTTGGTTCCTATGAATTCCAATTGTATCAGGACTCATCAAATTAGAGAATGTTAACCATCAAGTACTGGCTCTCCTGCATGATGCAGGCCATATAAGGTAAAACATATCACAAAAGTAAGCACACAATAGGAATATTCAACAAAATTGATTTTCAGTATGCCAACTAACTGTATGAAGATCATCACAACAGAGTCAGATTTAAGAAGGGCGATTAAAAAAAAAGTTCAGTGTAAACGAGGAGAAGGAAAGGAAGACCTCTCCACCGTCATCAAGCACAAAAACCTCCCCATGCTCAAAAGGGGACATAGTGCCAGCATCAGTGTTCAAATATGGATCTGCAAAGATGAAAAAGTCTCAGTGTACTTCAGAGATGAACAATAGTAATCAATTCAAGATCTATCAGCAGAAAACAGAACTAAGAATATGCATGAATAATCATCCAGGCATTCAAGCGGGAAATACATGTAATAGCTCCACGGTGAACTCCGACTCTCTTTTAATTTGTCTCTGTGTTTGCTCTTCCCTGCCTAAATACTTAGCTTTCTTATATTCCCAGGGTCAAGTCTTTAATCCATGGATACATGCTTCATCTTCTGTGGTATTCTTAGTTCCTTAAAAGTTCAGCTTAGTGGCATCACACATCAAATGAAGATTCAGTGGTAAGGGCGAAAAATAAACAAGATAAGAAGTTAATTCAGCCTTCCAATAGACCAATATACGTTTCAGGATGCGCAGCATGCAGTACACTTGAAAAAAAATTCTTTATAAGATTTTAGTGCTAATACATATGAACAGAATGTGAATATTGAGTAGCGTACACAAACTCCATAACAAGAGCTAATTCTTCACCATGGCCAAAGATCAAATCAGCTAAGCAGGAAAGTAAAAATGGAGAAATAAAGGGGATTTTGTGTGACGAGGAATGTTTTCTGAGAAAATACTTTCCTTGATGAAATTAGTTCCCTATGTTCAGTTACCCAGAACTGTGTAAAATATTTCTCCAGGAATAATATTTAATATTTATAGTTAAAAAAAAAAAAAGGAAAACACTTCTTTCATTTCCTTTTCCAAATATCCCAATTTTTACGCCATATCAGTTGCTTCAATCAACATCCAAAAGTGTGCATGGTATGACAGAAACTGTTTTCAAGGAAAATAATTTCCTTTGACAAAACATTTTCCACTCTTAGGATACCTTGGATTCTGAAACATACTTAATTCAACGAAAATATTTTCCACAAAAAAGGAGAAAAATGACTTTCCTCTTTATGGGCAGAGCCATTTTCCTTTACTGTTAGTCTATTACTTCATATCATTTTAGTCAACACATAGTGAAAACACGATCTTGTACGATTGTCCTCTTCTTCTTCTTGTTTGGTTCGGTTCGTCGTGTACAATTATCATATGTCACCAACTTCTCTCTCTTTTTTTTATAAAGCACATGTCACCAAATTCAATATACAACCAAACAAGGGAAATGATGCAGAACACACTGTTATCAACCTTTTAATAATGAGATATCACTAAAGCATAACCCTCCTACCTTACCCTACACACCATAGAGAATTATCATATACTTATACCCCCAATCAAACACTTGGGAAATGATCCATAAGAAGACATTTCCACTGAAACACTTCCATGAAAACTTTCTCCATCACATAAAACACACCCGAAAAGCAAAAAAGTGCTGAGTAAAATCTCTTCCCTCAGAAGTAGAGTAACATTGACGCGGTGGAAGCCATCAGTTCAAGTCTGATCGTTCCTAAGCCCATGTGAGTTTTTCTTTTGGGCTAAATTTTTTGCTTTTGTGAATGAAAAAAAAAAAGTTCCTAGAATCCCTATCCAAATTAAATCCGAAATTTGATTAGTTTATGGGAATTGATAAAATTAATCCATAAAGGTAGCATGCTCCCTAGCAAAACCTCTTATAAAGAGAAAACTCTCCGTTGTACTGCTCTCTCCGAGTGTGCTTGTTCCCCCTTCTTCCTTACCCTGGCAAGTCTTTGTTATGCCAAAATATCAATTAGAAGATTTAGCTTGTATTTGAATGTAATCGGTTTGATTCCAAAATGGTAGTCATATCAGTATCTTAAGGACAGGGCCACTAAAGCAGGCGCTGCAAATTTTGGGGGCCTCAATTTTTTGTTCCGGTATTTGGTGTTCGGTATCTGTATTAAATTTACAGATTATTTGGATTTTGAGACATCCAAGGCTGATCAAAGAGGAAAGCACTCCCTATCAAGATTATTTTTCATCTTAAGGTTCAAACTCAAAACCTCTAGTTAAGGGAGGATGAAACCAAATTTTTGCTTATGATAGATTTATAGGTTAATTTTTCTTTTAATAAAATTTTCTTTTAAAAATTATTGAGCAGAAAAAATAAGCCTTACTTTAAAATTGGTTTCGGGCCACCGATCTTATTGAGCCGCTTCTGCTTAACGATAAACCAAGCCAGAAAACAAACAGTTGAAGAACAGAAGTGCAGGAAACTCATTTGAAAGCAAAAAGGATGGTTAAAAAACAACAAACCAATTTTGATAGAGGTAACACGAAGGCCACATGCTTTGAGAACAACACCGATGCTACTTGCTGTAACGCCCTTGCCAAGACCACTGACTACACCTCCAGTTACCAGAACGTACTTCATTCTCTTCTTCTCGGTTACTGCCCTGTACTAGGGTTTCAGCCGGAGGTATTCGTTCGGAAAACAGAGATGGAAACTGTACGCCAAGTGTTTGTGAAAATGTCAGAGAGGGGAAACTAATAAAACTGGCATATCTCGTAGGTATCGACTTGGACTCTTTATAGAAGCAGACAATGGAACCTCAAGTGTGTAGTCAAGTCACTTTCTTCTTTTCACATTTGTGTTATATATAAAGAGGACCGGTCGTCTCTCCACTTTCAAGAGTTTCCGTTACTCTATATTTTTCACACAACTAAAAGGGGGTTTTAACTTTAGTGGATTCTTTTGGTTCAAAATTAGATTGTCATAATCTTGGATAAATAATTACTACTATTTTAGGCTTACTACATGATCAATCTCATAAATTTATTAGGATATTTCATTTAGAGCCTGTTTAAATAAGATTTTAATCTCTTTTTAAGATTAATTGAGTATTTGATAAAACAGAAAAGTAATTAAAAAAAACTAAAAGTTAAAAGCTAGACCCCAATTTTTTGTTTTTAGCTTAAAATTATTTTTAAGTTTCACCAATATATTTACCCTTTTGTCTCTTATAATTTTACCAAATTCCAACACTACTGTCACTTTTCAGTTCTAAAATATATGAAAGTACTCTCTTTTCTCTCATTCTCATCTCGCTTCTCCATCTTTCCCTTTCTCCAACAACAAAAAAGTGTTTAACAACACTTGTTTATCAAATACATTAACAACTTTTTTTTTAATTTCAGCACTTTTTATTCAAACATTTATCTACTTGTTTATAAGCACTTATTTTCAGCTTTTAATCACATTGTTTAAAAGCTTACTTTTTTTAAGCAAATCCAAACAGGCTCTTAGACACTCGAACTAAATCGTGTTTCAATTGAACACATCAACTCTTAATATAGTGTTCCGATTAAACACTTTCGATTCAAAATTTGAAATTTTATTTGTGTGTGTTCTCATTCGTCTATTAGGTAATTAAGTTAACCATGTAATATATGACATTTTCTTTCACTATGCGCATTCGTCTCAATAAGTCATAAAACTCTAGATATTTTCTATTGATGTTCATAATTAAAGGAGATGACATATTTTATCTGGTTAACTTAACTATCTAATAAACGAATTGAAACACGCGCAAAAGTTTTATAAAAATTTAAACCGAAAGTGTCTAATGGAACCACTTTATTGGGGGACAACTACACAAATGCTCTTTAAAGGGAGTAGCTTTGCATTTTTGCCCCCCATAAAAATGGTCTTACAAAAATAGTCTTCCATGTTTTTATGTATAGAGCAACTACCTTTTTGCCCCTCTACACCTCAAATATTTTTAAATAACTCTCAATGCTTATTTGTCTCTCAACTTTTATATATTTCTTTTTCTCTTTTTTCTTTTCTTTTTTATTTCTATTTTTTCTTTTTTCTTATTTTTCTTTTTTTCTCAACATTTATTTTTCTTTTATTTTTAATTTTATTCTTTCTTCTACGTTTTTTTCTTTTTTCTCAATCTTTCTTTTTTCCTTTTCTCCTCTCAATTCTATCTTTTTTTCTGCTTTTTATTTTTTATTTTTTTTATTTTTCTCAACCTTTATTTTTTCTTCGTTTTTTTCTATCAACTTCTATTTTTTTATTTTTTCTTTGATTTTTAATTTTTTTTTTCTCTTTTTTTAAATCATTTTTGTCGACCTTTATTTTTTTTTTATGAAATGTTCTGTAACTCTTGCTTTAGAGGCAAGACTTAGCCCAAAGACTTTCAAACAACAAATTACGCCCCATGAGCAAGACTTGGCACTAGTACATTGTGTCTTGATTTATGAGATGTTTTATAACACTTGCCTTAGAGGCAAGACTTAGCCCAAGGACCTCTCAAAAAATACAAGTTACGCTCCATGGGCAAGAGTTCACACTACTTCATTATGTCTAAATTTATGAGATACTCTATAACTCTTGCCTTAGAGGCAAGACTTAGCTCAAGGATTTTCAAACAACAAGTTATGCCCCACGAGCAAGACTTAACACTACCTCATTGTGTCTTGATTTATGAGACATTTTATAACTCTTGCCTTAGAGACAAGACTTAGCCCAAAGACTTTCAAACAACAAGTTACGCCCCATGGGCAAGAGTTGACACTATCATATTGTGCTTGATTTATGGGATGCTCTATAACGCTTGCCTAAGAGGCAAGACTTAGCCCAAGGACTTCCAAATAACAAATTACGCCCCATGGGCAAGAGTTGACACTGCCACATTGTGTCTTGATTTATGCGATGCTCTGTAACTCTTGCCTTAGAGGCAAAACTTAGCTCAAAGACTTTCAAACAACAAGTTATGCCTCATTGGCAAGAGTTGACACTAGCACATTATGTCTTGATCATGAGATGCTCTATAACGTTTGCCTTAGAGGCAAGACTTAGCCCAAGGGCCTCCCAAAAAATAAGTTATGCCCCATGGGCAAGAGTTAACACTACTTCATTGTGTCTTAATTTATGAGATGCTCTATAACTCTTTCCTAGAGGTAAGACTTAGCTCAAGAATTTTTCAAACAACAAGTTATGCCCCGCGAGCAAGGCTTGACACTATCTCATTGTGTCTTGATTTATGAGATGTTCTATAACATTTGTCTTAGAGGCAAGGCTTGTTCCAAAGGACTTCCAAACAACAAAGCACGCTCTTAAGTTTACTTCGATTTCAAAGAAAGAAGATTTTTTTTGCGGATTATCCAACTTTTTGTTCATTAGCAAAAAATAATAGAGGTTAAGAAAAAAGAAAAAAAGAGAAGAAAAAAAGAGAAAAGGAAAAAAAAAAGAAAAAAAAAAAAAAAAAAAAAAAAAAAAAAAAAGAAAAAAAAAAAAAAAAAAAAAAAAAAAAAAAAAAAAAAAAAAAAAAAAAAAAAAAAAAAAAAAAAAAAAAAAAAAAAAAAAAAAAATAAAGGTTGAAAAAAAAAGAAAACGAGAATTAAAAAAAATTGAAAAAAAAGAAAAAAAAAAGAAAAAAGATAAAAAATTAAAAAGATAAAGAAAAAAGAAAAAAGAAAAATGAAAATTAAAAGTTGAGAGACAAATGAACATGGAGAGTTATGGTGTAGAGGGAAAAAATGTATATGTTCTATACATAAAAAGGAAGGAAGAGTATTTTTTAAAGATTTTTCTTATGAGGGGCATAAATTGAAGACCACTCACTTTTGACGACACTCCATGTAATTTCCTGATTTATTGGTAGTTCAGGTGTTCAATTGAAACAAGACTTACTTCGTGTCTAAATGGAATATCCTCATAAGTTTAAGGGGCTAAATATGTACTAAGCCATTATTTTACTTGTGATGTAAAATTTATCCTGATTCAATTACTAATACTTTCGATAAAACACAAAATCTATTTAATTTTAAATTGTAAATTGGAATAACTTATTTACCTGTTTGATCAAACTTCAAAAGTTGTTTTGAAAGAAGCAATTTGTGTTTGGTCAATAAATTTAAAAAATATTGAGCAATAATTAGTGTTTGACAAGCTTTTTAAAAATATTTTAAGTATATTTTTCTCAAAATTACTTTTCAAAAAGGTGTTTTTCAGGAAAAAATATTTCTTTTACCTTATGAAGACAGTTTTTGCAACTCTCCAAAATTCAAAAGCATATTTTTTCTCAAAAAATTAAACAAACACCTCACTTTTTAAAAATAAACGCTTTTGAAAAAGAAAAAAAAACTTAGCCAAAAAAACTCTCTCTTCAATCAAACGATCAGTAAAAGTCTAATTATTAGACCGAAAATCCTCTCTATTTTCATCATTGTATTGACATATGAATTATCTAACAGTGTGTTTGGATGGTTGTTACCTATTGTATTGTATTGTATTTCTATGTTGGATTTAATATTTGTTTTGATTGCTTAAATTTCACCTATTTTATTGTGTTGTGTTATTATGTTAGATATACTATTTGTTTTGATTACCTAAATTCTATTATATCGTATCATTAGAATTTATTATTAGGTAATGATTAAAAGTTTCATTTTATATCATGATTGATTTGGTGTAATCACGTCGGTACTTTATATTTTTTTCATTTTGTCTTTACTTATTATTTAATTATCTTATTGTATCATTTATCCTACCCTTTTATAGTAGTCCTAATTTATCCTACCTTTTTTTATAAGTTTATCCTTCAAATTGTTAATGTGCAAAATTATATTACGACAGAAATGATACACTCTATCCATATGTTATATTCATTAAAACAATACAATACGATATAATACAATATAATACGATACATTATGATTAAGTAACAACCCATTCAAACAGAGTGTAAGAGTACTTTATCTAGTGTAAAATTTATAAATATCTAAAATTTCACCAATATTAAAAGGCAATCTACAATATGATCAAATATCTATGATTAGCATAATTAATGAAAAGAATGAATGATTAATATATTACAAAAGTGAAAAATAAGATAAGGTATTGATTGAAATATAATCGTGAGATACACATGTTAATCATGAATAAAACTCAAGAACCATTATGTAAAAAGTTTCACTCATGATGTTATTTTTAGAATTGGTTTAATACATATATAGCCTATTAAACTTGTCCTCAAATTTCATTGAGACACTTTCAATTCAATATATTTTTTTTAAAAAAAAAACATAGTCTCAAGAGTTTATTAGGTACTTAAGTTAACCACATAAAATATGTCATCTCCTTTAATTATAGGCATTTGTCTTAATAAGTTGTAAATTCAAACATTTTTTAATTAAGGTTGATGTGTATAATTAAAGAAGATAAAATATTTTATTTAATTAACATAACTACCCAATAAACCTTCAAGAACACGCACAAAGAAGTCAAAATATGAATAAAAAATGTCTAATTCGAACACTTTATTTTGTTACTATTAAACAATTATCAAAAATCCGACCTCAAAAATCGCTAAATCATTGATGTGTGTTAGGTTAAGACTTTATTTTATTTTGTTTAAACTCTTCAAATTTATTTTTTCTGAAAGAGCGACCTCATTAGGTTGGTATTCTCCACTTTATCATGTCACTATTGAAAAATTATCAAAAATTCGACCTCAAAAACCACTAAATCATTGATGTGTGTTAGGTTAAGACTTTATTTTATTTTGTTTAAACTCTTCTAATTTATTTTTTCTGAAAGAGCGACCTCATTAGGTCGGTATTCTCCCCCCGCAAAAAAAAACGATCTCATGAGATTATTATTTTCTAAAAAAAATATTAAAAACAAACTAACCTCGTGAGATCTCTTTAAAAATTATTTTGTGACTTATCATTGAGGTTTGCTTTTAGGATGAGACCGCTTTTTTAGGTCAGTTTTAGCATATATATTTTTAGTAGCATTGGAAAACAAATTTGAAACACATTTTAAAATTTGAAATCCACAATTTAAAGTTAGATTCCAAAATTTTATAATCAAACATTAATTTTGAAATCAAGTGAAAGGTTACTCTAGAAAAAAGTAAATAATTCTCATGGACAAACAACTCTTATGACTTGTTTGGTCATGTAATTTTTTTACTTTTTTTTTAATTTTTTTTAATTTTATTTGAAAATCAATGTTTGGTCATGAAAATTTCAAATATAAATTTGATGACTTATTAAGGGAAAGACGAAGTAAGAGCATGCTATTGGAGACGTTGCAACATATGTCGGGAAGGCCTCCGTTGATTGTGTACGAACAAAATACGAATCCAGGAACTGTATAAAAAGGGGTCGAGAACTACATAGATCTGAGACTTTCCTTCCTTGGTCTGGGAGGTAAGTTATGTAGGCGTACAACTGTTCCTAGGTTGTATTCGATCACGAATTACCAAAGAATCGATTAGTAGTATGCCTCAGAAGACCTTCTCGCAGATGATTTCTAGTCAGTGTGCCGCGAGTGGCTTCTCGATGAATAAGCTGCGATTGCTCTTGTTGATACAGTTTCATTTTTTTAGGCAGTTTCGTATTCTAATGATCCCGTCTTACCTGATGATTAGGATTTGCTTTCCCTATTTGAAAAAAGGAGATCTGTGTCACTCTCACTATGCTTCACACATGAAATTATACTGCTTTCAAGGGCTCGAATAGATTGATTTGAGAACTTGTTTCAGGGCCGTGGGAGAACTTTCATAATCTCTTTCGCTCTCGGATCTAATTCTCTGCTTAGTGACTCGATCTCTCTTTCTTTTGAAGCTCGTGCAAAGCGGTAACTATCTGAAGGCCTCGCACCGGCGCTAGTTGACCCTTCTTCGGTCTCTTTCAGCGGCGGGCTTACCTTTTTTATTAGTATTGAATTCATGTCATTGTCGCTCATCATCCTTGTTAGAAAAGGAACAAGAAACTCTCTTTATGGGAAGGGAAGGTCATATTTAGGAAAAATTTACCAGAATTCCTCCACTACGGATGGACTGATCTGAAGAGCGGAGACTTGATTCGACATTTACAGTTGCTATAGGTTAGGGCTTCTATCGTGCTATTTTATTTCTATAGAGAGGTAGGCGACAAAGACAAGGGATCTCTCTCGCTATGGATAGTTGTTGTTTGCGAGAAGCGTCTGTTCCGCTTTATCCTTTCAATAATTATATTGAATAAAGACAAATTGATCCACTGTCGACGCTCGATCTCTACTCCTCGAAAGCTCACTCACAATCTATGGCTCACTTAGGGCTAGAAAGATAGGATTCTTCATACAAAGCCAACCGGGAACCTTCTTTCCAAACTCGCTCGACACACAAAAGAAAGAAAGACGAGAATCGGCGCAAGGATCAAAACACTTAATAGACATAGAAGAGTAAAAAAAATGCAATCTTTAATCTCAAGAACTTGTGTAATAAAGTCAAACAAACGTAACAATGTAGTGCTTGTATGAAAATAATGAGTAACAACCAAAAATAAAACCTAAGGGGAAGTATATATAGACAAAAAGACCAAATCTTAATGATCTTAGGCGTATTTATACACCTAAGTGTCCTTATCTACGCGCGTTTAGCTTAGTTTTGAGGATAACTTGATGTACTATTGAGGTATGTAGTGTGTAAAGGGTGTACTTTGTGGCTAACATACATTTCTATAGTGTTTAGGGTGCATTTGGAACAAGTAATGAAGCAAAATGATCAAATAGAATTTAAACAAGGAAACTAGTGTTGCTAGCTTGAGCTATGCTTATTCTAGGGTACTTTGATGAGCTTTATTGTGTTATATGGACTTATGTGTGTTGTGAACTGTTGTAGGAGACCTTTGGAGGAGCTATGGAAGCTAATTTATGCCTACGAACAAGCTACAAGACATTGGAACGCAAAGCAAGGTGGAAAGAGTTCGTGGAAGCAAAAATGGACAGCCAAGAAACAACCTCCATGCCACGGAGGCTAAGCCCCATTTTATGGGCGTGACACAGAGGTAAGCCACCAGAAAAATGGCCAAAAACCAGTGGCCAGGCGCGATGAGGGTGTGACATAGAGCTTATACTCCGCTATAGGCAGCGTGACACGGAGCTTAGGCTCCGCGATGGCTAGGGTGTCACGCTAGATGTTCCCATCGGGTTTTAACTTGGTGTAAGTTGGGGGCAAGGTTTTAAATGCATATGATTCTTATGGAACAGCCTATGGAGGACCTAAAACACTATATAAGGAGTACTTAGCCATATCTACACACATCTTTGGAAGAACACACGAATTGGAGAGCAAAGGAGACATCAAGGAGCTCAAACTAGGGTTCTTTGTTCTTTAACTTTTCTTTCTTGTAGTTTTACTTTATGAAATCATATATGGAGACTTGTTGTATGACTATGAGTGGATAAACACCCTCTTTATAGGGTTGAAGTTATAACATGATTGCATAATTATGGTTTTATAGTTGGTTCATTTGTTTATCAAGTCATGTGATTGTTCTTGCGTTCTTGTTTTACTCTTCTAAAGCGTCATGAACTTTAGGATAAATCTAAGTCTCAAAATGAATTGAACATAGGAGTAGAGGGATGGAATGAAGAATGTAGGGAGTGTGGATCATGTCCTTAACTATTAGATATTAATTGTGAAGGCTGATTTGCGGTTAGGATAGCGATATACCTAAACGCCCCACTTGGTTGATGAAAAGGGAAGATAGTTTAATGCATCCAAGTTAAAGACTCACATCCCCGCTCAACAATGTAGTTATGAGATTAATTTGGATAGATGACTTAGATAATGACCATTCTCGAGTTATAATATCAACCCCATAGATCAACAATCACGATTAACACCAACACCAGCTATAAACCATAGTTAAGCATGATTGTGTAGTAACTGCCTTAACCCTGGATTTATCTATATATTGTTTACAATATGAAGTTTTATATCATTTTTAATTCTTGTTTTTAGTTATAAAACAAAGTTCAACTTTTGGTTACAAATTGCATTTGTTCAACTTCAATAGTATTAATTAAGATTAGATTGTTTGCTAAGCACAAGTCCCTGTGGGATCGATATTCAGCTCGCAAGAGCCACTTTATTACTTGCATGACCATGTAAACTTGCGTGTGCACCTGGGGTGCAACACCTAACTATTCTAGGAAAAGCTGGATGCAGTATTACCGATGAGATACCCCATGGGCCGTCATGGATACGACGGGCGTCGTGGGTGCCCGTCGAGCCCCTTCAAGTCTTGGTCTCAATTCCCTGCCTCAATTTCACAAGCTGAGGTGATGGGACATCGTAGCTGTGATGCTCGTCATGGCCCTCTCATTAGCTATACTTAGCTGCTTTCAAATCTCGCTGCCTTGTTTCCATGGGTAGCATCAACGAGGCGTCATGGTCGTCATGTCCTTCACAGACGTTGTGGCAGCCTATCAGGCTCCAATGCCTTAGCTTCTCCTGTTGCCTCATTCAGACGACTTGTCCCACGGGCCGTCGTGGGTGTGATGCCCATAGTGGCATACCTTTTACCCAAAAAACTACAAGAACTTTGGCATTTTCATCTTTCAAATACTTTTCTATATACATGTAACAAACGACATTAAATCCAACAAAATATACTTAAGAACTCCTAAAACTTCTTAGTTTTAAGCATCAAAAGTACCGTCAAATCTCGTCACATCATATGCCAGTGCTGCTTTACCACTTCTTGAAAAGAGTCATGTTTTACCCCAAAATCCAAAAATCTAAGAGATTATATAATATTTTGATCTTGTTTCTCAAAAGTAATGAATAGGGGTGCATGATCAGACCCTATTCTTATCAGATATTCCACTTCAATTTTAGAGAATCAATTCTGAAGTCCTGCATTTATCACCACTCTATCTAGTTTTTTGAAGATGCACTCTAAGTCAACTTTTTCATTCCATTATGTGAATGGACTACCTTTGAAACCAACCTCCTCTAGTTCATAGGAATTGATGTTGAATGCAAAATCCTCACTCTTGTAAAGTCACAGGAACTCCTCTAATATTCTCTTCTTCATATTATATGGTATTAAAATCTCCTCCTACTAACTAGGGAAAGGAGATTGTATTTTCCAAAAGATAGATGTTGGCTCATAACTCCCTCCTTTCCCTCTAATTAGATTTTGCATAGACCAAGGTGGCAATCATGGTCTTTTGTTTCCCCTGTAAGAAAAGATTTACCGTAATCTATTATTCAGTTTCACTAATGACCTCAACAATATTGTTTTCCTCTAAAAATAGCCAGATCTTTTCATTGCAATTTTTTTAGCTGTATGCATGCCCAACCTCCTCTTGTACCTCTAAATATACCTTGAATATTGAAAAGGCTCCATAAGAGCTATCACAAAAAGACGGTGATGTTTATGAAGCATCTACAGTTTGTGAAAGGCTTGTTGAGAGTTCACAAATCTTATATTCCATATTATGATTTTTCATAGTCATTTAGATGTACTGTTAAAAACACCCCTTTTTGGTACCTCCCTGGTGGGTCTTGGTAATTCTCCTTTGTTCTGCCCCTTGCGCTTTTTATTGTACCGTCTTTGTTATTTGAGAGATAAATCTGCCTGCTTAGATATTAAATTCTAATTTTGTGATCCATCTTCCTCCCTATCTTCTTCATCAGCCTCCATTTCTGCCTTGATCTGATTACTCAAGGTATTTTGAGCATTTTCTATGTTATGAGTAACTAAATCATGAAGTGCTTTATTTGGTGTTCCTTGCTTTCCTTCTATGAATGTTGAATTGCTGGGACCTTCAAAACTATCCATGTTATTAATTTGAGGAATACCTAAAATTTTCACTAGGTAGGTAGCAATTACTGTTTCTGACTCATTTGTTTCCACTGGCTTCCTAACTTTCTTTGACTCACCTTCCCTTTTAATTGGTTCTATAGTCAATGGCAGAGAAGCCACCACTATAGAATTATTTTGGTGTGGGTGTAAATCTGGTTTATTCTCCTCTTGTATCGACAGTATTACCTCCTTGTTTTTGTATTGATCGGATCCGTCGTTACGGTTTAACTTTTTATGCCACGTTGCAGGTTAGAAAACTTCCGCGTTTGGGAGTTAGAAATTCTAGGCTAGGCTAGTCTCAGACGATTTTTGAGTAAGGTATGGTCTAGGGCAATCTGGGTAAGGAATGTGTAATGTATCTTGTAGTGAGCTAGTTTTTCTGTTAGCTAAGACATAAAGGAGTCTGGAAAACTTTTTGGAAGTGAATTCGGGTGAGTAGAACTCCCGGTATTGAGGTTGACATGAAGGGGTTATTTCTGAACGTCAGGGATTTAAGGTGTATTGTAAAATGGATACTTCTGGGGGATTTTATGACTTTTTATCTTGTGTCAACTGCCGTAGCGGTTGACACAGTTTAGTAGCGACCACCGCTATAGCATAATAATTTCTGCTATAACAGAAGTCAACTTTGGTCAGCACCACCATAGCAGTTAGTTTCGCTATAGTGGTGGCGTTATAGTGGTGTACGAACTGCTATAGTGGAATGAGTCAAGATTTAATAGAGAAACTTCCCTAAAACATTCAGTTTTTCCTCAAGAGCATTTTGGAGAAAGGAAAGGGCAATTTGGGCTATTTCAACTCCGTTCTTCACCATTTTTTATCCCTAAGGTAAAGATTCCACTCCCTAACTTAATACTATCTTTCCTACATTGTAGAATTTCTAGTTGTGGACTTGTAGAAAGGTTTGGGTTGATCTAGGAATGGTAGAATCCGGGGAAAAAAGGGGATTCTAGGGCGTAGAAGTTCTTGGGTATTGAATATTCTTGTTGGGTTATGATCAATTAGCCATAATTCTCTAAATGTATCCGTAAAAATTATAGACTTAGGTAAATTAATGGTGGAAAAGCTTGAGAATGGGTGAAATGATCATAGTTTGGCCTGGAGATTGGGATTTTACATAATATGGGTAATTAATAGGCCATGTGGACTGATTTTAGTATCTTGTAATTATTTTGAAATCAAGAACAAGCACAGGCTTCAGAAAATGGGAAGGCTCCGATCTAGTAGAACTTTTGTGTAATTCGAGGTAAGTGATGATTATTGTTTCCCAATATGCAATATGTGGTCATCTACTATCACTTAGTATTGTGTAAGTTTGCATGCTTAGGGAATGAGATTATGAATGTCTACTTACCCAGTTATCAGTCTTGTGAAATGAACTTATTTTATTGCCTATTGGTTTACAAGTATGCTTTTGCTTATTATTTGTTGATTGATTGGATTTTTTTGTGATATTCGGTTTTCTGGGGTACCACGCCTGATACAGGTTACATATTGGTTGGCTCGGGTACCACGCCTGGTATGGAATATTTATCGGTTGGCTCGGGTACCACGCCTGGTACGGGATTCATAATGATTGGCTCGGGTACCATGCCCGGTACGAGTTTGATATACTTGTATTAATTGTATTTTCTCGATGGTTCCATGAGTGAACCGGATTGTATTCTTGAATTGTTATTATTGCATAAGGTCCATGAGAGGTCGGGTGATTATATTTAAATGTGAGGTTGGTCTTACTATAGACCGGGATTATATGTTGAACACATAGGTGGTGTCCTAGGAATCCTTGGTTGGTCCAGGTTGTGTAAAAAGGGATATATGTTTATTTTCACTGGGTATTGTCAGTGGTTGTTAATTTGGTTCCATGTGGTTGTAAAGTTAAGGAAGAGACTTGTAGTCTAGTTAGATTGTTGACTTGTATTACATGTTTACTTTGCTTTACTCAGCTATGATTGACTGCTCATATCTTGTTTATTAGAGCTGGCCGATGATCCTATCAGTATATGATGATTGTGTACTGATTCTACACTTGCTTTTCCTTTTTATGAGTACAGGACATCTTCCGGCGGCTGAAGCGCGACCTCACTTGTAGATTCGGCAAATTCGGGATTCAAGGGTGAGTTGTTCTTTCAGGCTACCTTATTTTCGTCCATGACTAGTTATAGCCCACTTGTTTTGGGCTTAAACTCTCATTTGTCTTTTGGGGTTGCATCCCCATATTCTAGAAAATTGGTAGAATATTTTAGTACGGTGACTTTTAGGTTCTAGGGAGATTATCCGCAAATTTTTATTTTGCTAGTGTTTTGAGATTATGAATAATAGTTTATTTTGTCGCAGACTGGTTTTGAGCTGTTAGATTATACTAAGCATTAGGTCCATATTGGTTCACTCATCTGAGGTTTTTGGGTGTGTTTCACTCACAACGGGTTGGGTCATGACAAAGATGGTATCAAAGCCCTAGGTTCGTTTATCTTATCATACCAAAACGAGTCTAGTAGAGTCTTGCAGAATGGTAGGGAGACGTCTGTACTTTTCTTCGAGAGGCTATAGGACTTTAAGAAAACTATCTCTTCTTTCTTCCTTCGTGCTATAACTTTATTCCAATTAGTATCTGGTGATACAAATTGGTATCTAACTCCTTTCACTCTTTGTCCGCAGATGTTTAATACGATAAACAATGGAGCGAGATAGGCGGTCCCAGCAGCGGGCTCAACTATCAGAGGTAGAAGAAAGAGCAAGGGCAGAGGCCGAGGTAGAGCAAAACCCTCCAGGGGTGGAGCTCAAGCAGCTGCAGGAGCACGAGAGGCGACCCCTCCCACACCCCAGTTTCTGATTGAGGAAGAAGTTGAGGTTGTCATTAAGGAAGGCGCAGATTAGGCGGAGGCGGCACCAGCTGGAGGTGCAGGCCTTCCCCTTATCATGCCCGAAGCATTTCAACAAGTGTGGAGCTTTCTTAGTGAACTGATTAGTGTGGGATCCACCCTCACAGGTAATTCAGATCATGTTCTTAGAACTCAACCGGCAGTTGCAGCGGCTCTTAGGATGGATGTGGCATCGGGCACTAACGACTTTTTCTGTCCCATGCTAGGGCCGGTTATGACAGGGAATGAGCACGAGATGCTGACTAAGTTTCTAAAGCTGAAACCCCCTATGTTTCAGGGTACTGAGAAGGAAGATTTTAAAGTTGTATGTGAAATTTGAAACACCCAAAAATTTATTTTCACTCTCAATATATATTTCTTTTTCAAATTTTATCCTACATTTTTTATTTTTATAAAAATAACCCCATTTAAATTATATTTCATATTTCTTAGAAAAAGCGCATTCAAACAATTAAATATTATTTCAAATCTAATTGAACACAACTCCAACGTCAAAAGTTTAAAATAAAGTAAAAAAATATATGAAATAGTATGTGATAGCTCGTATATGGAGTCTAATTTATGACATTATGTGATTATCTATTTTGAGATACTACTCATTTAGAATAATTTTGATGGTATATATGTTTGAGGCAAATCAGTTAGGTTGGATGATTTTGTTAGTTCTTAGAATCTGAACGCATAAATCATATTTAGAAAAAGTACATTTAAATTCTATTTTTTTAAAAAAAAATAGAGCCAAATACAATTCTAGCTTTCAAAAACTCAAATAAAGTGATTTCCTTTTTGTTTTCATGATCAAGCGCCCCTAGTATCCTCTAATTGACTGCTTTTCCAACTGTTTTAATAAAGCGAAAATTTCACGGTATAGCAATCGTGTGCTATGTATTTACTCTACAGGATTTTAGTTTTAAAAAATTATATTTTATAACTTCACTTTATTTTTTGTAGCATCTCTCTTCATTATGTCCCAATCTCGCTCGTTTTTCTCCCTTTCTCCCTCTCGCCTCTCCCTTTCTCTCCTTGCCTCTCTCCTCCTCCTCTCTCTCTCTCTTTTTGTGTATGTGCGCGCGTGCCTCTCCCCTGTCGTCCTTTTTCAATTGTAGTTTATCAAATTGTATTTGAAAAATGTCTCTGTGTACTTCTTTATTTGAATTGATATAGATTGATACCTCCCCCCTCTCTCTCTCTTTCTCTCTATCTATTTATCTATCTCTATCTCCAACTCAATTTGTATTCTGCCAAAAAATATGTATGTGTGTATCTTTTTCAGTCATATCACATCAAATTATATTATAAATATACTTGATACAATTATATTTGTTTATACAATTATATTTGTTGATGCAAATTAAATGGTATTCATTGATACAATTGTATTTCTTGATGCATGTGATATAGAGTGAATACACAAAGAACAAATACAATTAATGTATTTACATATATTTATGACTTACAAATACAAATGCATCATTTGTATCTGCACGAGTATATCATATACAAATACAACAAAAGCATGATATAAAGTGAATACACAAGGAATAGATTAATACAATTGTATTCGTTGATACAATTTGAATACATATATTTATGACTTACAAATACAAATACATCATTTGTATCTGCACGAGTATATCATATACAAATACAACAAAAGCATGATATAAAGTGAATACACAAGGAATAGATTGATACAATTGTATTCGTTGATACAATTTGATACAAATATATTGTATGTTTCTGTGACTTACAGATATAAATACATCAGTATCTACATGAGTATATATCATATACACATACAACTAAGGCATTTTTTTTATATTAAGTTGGTTCTGTAATAAGTATATGCAATTGCTCAAGATGTATTAGGTATTTGTAATTGATTTTATTTGTAATATATACAAATGCAATTGCATTATATGATTCTCCGATGTATATATACAATTGCTCAGTATGTATTTGTATTACAAATACAAATATGTAATATATATTTGCATGTTACTGAGACTTATAAATACAAATGCATGATACATATCCGTCTATCTCCTCTCTCTCCCAAATCTCGATCACCCCTCTCCCCCTATCTCAATTTTGCTGACCTCTCTCCTTCTTATATATACAATTGCTCAATATATATATATTTATATTTACAAATAAAAATATGTAACACAAATATAAATCAATTCGCTGATACAAATCAAATTCCTCTCTCTCCCCTTTCTCGCTCGCCTCTCTCCTTCCTCTCTCAATCTCGCTCACCCTTCTCCTCCTTCTGACTTATAGTTACGAATTATATTAGCAAATATAGCTATAGTCCTTTTACAAATTATAGTCCTTTATGAAATTAAGTTTCCTTTTTAATAAATATACTGTCTGTATCAATATATTTATTATTTGTTGTTATGGGAGAGGTAAAAGTAATAATCGCGCATTAGAATCTGCTACATATTCTATCAGTACTTGTTCTTATCCAATTTTATCAAGTACCAGATCACATCCAATAGTATTTGATTACTTTTTTAATTGTTTTTTGTTTCTTCTTGACATTTCCTTGTCAACGTAAATTGATAATGTGCAAAAATATGATGCGTTGTAATGTTTATAAATAGCACACGTACGTTTCCTTGACTGTGTGGTGCACCACAACACAAATATTTTACTTGATTGATTGAGCATGACTACTCAAAGTCAGAAGCATCAATAATTCAATTTTCAAATTCTCTATATATTTTTCAAAAAGTACAAGGATAAGGACGTTTACTTTCTTCATGAAAATCATAAATTTTCACTTGGCTTATGTCAAGGTTGTAATTCTCTTTTCTTTTTTTTCTTCTTCTTCTCAATTTTTATGCTTTTATTTTCTTTTGATGATATAGCAAGTTGACATATTTTAATGTTATGTTAGTTATTGTTCGTAAAATAAGTACAATACATTAAAGAGAGAGTCACAATCGAGGTATGTGTTGTTGGAGAAGTTTTTCTTTTCCTTTTTTTTTTTTTTAAAAAAAAAAACTTCTCATGTTAATTATAATCTTCTATAAAGAAAAAGTAAAAGAAGTAATTTTGTTAAAGTAAATACACCAAAGAAGTAATTTAATTAAAGTATCTATATTTGAGGAAATCTATTTTTAAAAAAACATACTTATTTTAACTAAAAAAGTAACTTTTCCCAAAAACATTTTTGAAACCCAGGCGAATTGAAAAGCCTACTTAACTAAGCTAACAAAAATAGCTCATTTTGAAAAGTATTTTTGTTAAAATAGTTTTTCAAAAAGGTATTTTTAAAAAATAATAATTTATGTTTAATAATTCATTTCACAAGTAAGTTTTATAATATTCGAAAAGAAAATCGTGCTAGGCCCACGATTGGTAGAGCTCTTTCTTAAAAACTAGAAAATAAATACTAAATACTTATAAACTTTTATGACCATGAATATTTATTTTGAAAGAGCTCTTTCTTTTAAAAAAATTATTATCGAGGAACGCATACAGGGTTTCACCATTATTAACTATGCATAAGTATTATTCATAAAAAATTAACTTCATATAATAAGAAATCACGTTTCTTAAATAATCAAGGGTAATAATTATAGTTTAAGAAATATTATTAATAATATTAAATTTTTGTAGTTATACACAATTTAAAGTAGAATGGATTAATTAAGAATAATAATTTTATTTAAAAATATATAATAATCATTAAATTATAGTTAATGAAGTATTTTGTTAGTAACTTGTACTACTACATAGATAAGAAAATCATTACTTTTATCTTATCAAAAAATATTGTATAAGAGGATTAGCATCCTCATTCAATATGTGGTGGGATAATTATTTCTCAACCCATAAATAATATTAAGGGGGTAAAATGAAATTGATTCAAACCATATAATCTATTTATATTAAATTTTGTTTATATTTTTTATTTGCCTTTTTTGATCCCTCACCAAAACTTATTTTTGTTATAAATACTAGATACAGGAGCACCCGTACTAGCACGGGCCCAATATATATTATTTGTTTTTCTTAATTTATGTGACACAAATAAAATTTGAAGAGTCAATCAAATTTTTAATAAGTTTTTAAAATATTTTAAATTGTTAATTATTGTGATTTATAGTACTTTCTACGTAATTTTAAAATAATATATGTTACTCTCTCTACTCTAATTTATGTGCCGTTGATAGAATTTGAAGAGTCAACTAAATCTTTATATGTCTTTTAAATATTTTAAATAATTAATTATTGTGATTTATAGTACTTTTTACATCATTTTAAAATAATATATGTTATTCTCTCTACTCCAATTTATGTATCGTTGATAGAATTTGGAGAGTCAACTAAATCTTTATATGTTTTTTAAATATTTTAAATTATTAATTATTATGATTTATAGTACTTTTTACATTATTTTTTAAATAATATATATTACTTTCTCTGTCTCAATTTATGTGACACTAATAAAATTTCCAGAATCAACCAAGTTTTTATGTCTTTCAAATATTTTAAATTATTAATTATTGTAATTTATCTTTTTACGTAATTTTCGAATATATAATGAATTAAAAAGATAAGATAAACAAATTAAAACGGAGAAATTAACAAAAATGACTAAAATGTCCCTAGCTGCTGAAGCAGGTACGTTGACCTCGTGCCTGCTTCAGCTAGTGAAACTCCCTTTTATAATGTGTCAGCACGGGCCCAATATATGTCACTTCTCTTTCCTAATTTATGTGGCACAAATAAAATTTGAAGAGTCAATCAAGTTTTTAAAATATTTTAAGTTGTTAATTATTATGATTTATAGTACATAATTTTCAAATAATATATGTTACTCTCTCTACTCTAATTTATGTGTCTTTGATAGAATTTGGAGAGTCAACCAAATCTTTTATATGTCTTTTAAATATTTTAAATTATTAATTATTGTGGTTTATAGTACTTTTTACATCATTTTCAAATAATATATGTTACTTCCTCTGTCCCAATTTATGTAGCACTAATAGAATTTTCAAAGTTAACTAAGTTTTTTATATCTTTTAAATATTTTAAATTATTAATTATTGTGATTTATCTTTTTAAGCAATTTTTAAATATATATTAAATTAAAAAAATAAGATAAATAAATTAAAATAGAGAAATTAATAAAAATGACCAAAATGCCCTTAGCTGCTGAAGCAGGCACATCGACCTCGTGCCTGATTCAAGCATGTCAACTGCCTTTTATTATATAGACTAGATGAAGGAAGGCCCGTGCTGTGCACGGGCCCAACATTTTCATTATAATTCAGTTATGTTTCGGCTACTAATGCAATTCTTAATATTACTTTTGTAATTTTTATATCTATCAAATATAATTATTTTTTTAATTTCAATTCAATTATTTATCATCATCTGTTATTTATTATATTTTACTTATTGCACTATTTTATTGTTGTTATTGTTCTTTTTTGAATGTTCTGTACTGCTTTCTTTATTAGCTACTATGTTTTCTTCACTATCGTTTTTCCTTTTCATTCAACCATTAATTGAATGAAATTTTGCCGTGCCTATAATGATAGATGAATCAAATTTCATTCAACTTCTTCTTTCAATTGAAATTGAGATTTTTGCCTATCCTCCTATTTTGCAAAAATGGAAACTTAGGTAATTTCTAAACATATGTATAAAAAGAACATATTTCATTTAATTTAGCCCTTTCATGCTTACTATAACTAGTTATTTCGGTTTTCTATTAGCGGCTTTAACTATAACCTCAGCTCTATTTATTGGTCTGAGCAAGATACGACTTATTTAAACTGAATATTCATAAAATATTTATGAACTCAAAATTTTTTATTTCAAGAAATAGTTTTTTGTTCCTGAAAAGAATTTCATGTTTTTATATACAGAGATAATTTAATACTAAGTTTTTCATTTTATTCTTAATAAGACAATTGATACTCACACAAATATGTATAACAAAATTTCAAATCACAAGTGTCAAGTATTTTTTAATTGAAAAAGGGCCAAAAATATCCCTGAACTATTTGAAATGGAGCAAATATACCCTCCATTTTATTTTTGGCTCAAAACTACCCTTGCTGTCAACTTTTTGGACCATAAGTACCCTCCAACTTAACTCCCCATCTTCATTGCTGATTTGGCGTTCACATGGCCGTCCAACTAGGACAAGGCCTGCCACGTGGATGCCACGTGGCTGCCACGTAGATAATAAACCTTGTCTTATTTTAAACCCACCTATATTTCAATTCAATATACCCGCCCCGAATTCACCCCCGATCCATGCCCGATTTAATAAACCTCAGTTTCATATTCACACTCAGTAAAGTGTGCTACAGTATGATAAATTAAAGTTGGAGCAGAAACAGATTCTTCAAAATGAAATTGAAACTGAGATTTATTGAATTAAAGACTGATTCAGCTAACTGTCAAATATTCACTGTTTTTCAGCATTTAAATATATGAAGGAATCCTCAGTCTATATTTTTTTCTTACAGTAATAATATGATAAAATTATAAAAGAGATGCTAGAAATTACTGGAAAATAGGGTACTAATTAATTAATTGATTTGGAGAAATTTAGATAAAGCATAACATTAAAACTGTACAACTACCGTCAGAGTGTGAATATGGAACCGAGGTTTATTGAATTCGGGATGGGTCGGGGGTGAATTCGAGGCGGGTATATTGAATTGGAATATAAGTGGATTTAAAATAGGATAAGGTTTATTATTTACGTGACAGCCAAGTGGCAAGCCTTGTCCTAGTTGGACGGCCACGTGGACGCCAAATCAGCAATAAAGATGGGGAGTTAAGTTGGAGGGTACTTATGGTCCAAAAATTGACGGCAGGGTAGTTTTGAGCCAAAAATGAAATGGAGGATATATTTTCTCCATTTCAAATAGTTCAGGGGTATTTTTGACCCTTTTTCATTTTTTAATTATAGTTTGTGTCTAATCAAGTATGGTGACACATAAATTGAGACAAACATAGCACTAAGGGGTAGTTTGGTTGGGAATAAGTTATTCTGGGATAATTAGTCTCAGGATTAGCTATCCCGGGATTAGTTATCCACCATGTATATGAAATTACTTATCCCATCACTATGGCACAAATGGTGGGATAAATAATTCTGGAACTAAACTAATACCTCCAATCAAACGTAGGATAAAATATTCTTACAATTTATCTCGAGACTATTATACCTTATATTTCACATCAAACAACCCCTAATAATGTTATCATTCTATAATTTAAATTATCCTATAAAATAAAAGAAAAAGTTAAATTCAATATTTATACAAATAAACAAGAAATAAAATTTGATATTATAAGTTATGTTTGGAATAATAAACTAACTTCGTTGATGTGAATTTGACAAGTATCAATAGAGATCTTATATTTTATAAATAATAGTAACCAAACATAAATTCAATTTGTTGCATATGTTAAGTTAATTAATAGCGTAAATAAATAATAGCAATAAAAGGTATGAGCTGACAAATATGGAACTAACGGCAGGTTTGGCTGGCTTGGGCACGTTTCAGTTACAGAGTGATTGTGTAGAAAAGTGTGGTAATAATGGATGCTAACATTAAGCAGAAGGATAATTTTGTCAAGAAACCTAAAAAAAAAATATTACAGCTACAGTACTATTCCTCCTTGACCAGTTTCATTATTTCATTTCAACTGAAATTACCAAAACACCCTCTAAATTACCACAACAGGCATGTTGACCTGCTATGTGCTTATTTCCTTTTATCATATACTAGATAGAGGAAGGCCCGCACGGGCCCAACATCGCAAATGCAAATTTTATTTGATATATGAATTATGCAGAATCAATACGAAGATTTTGTTAATGCCTTTTTTAGCGAAAATGTTAGTAAGATGCAATATGAGGCTCATAGGAGATGTTAATGAGTTACAACTCTTTAAACAATTATTAGAGAAGAACCAAAATCCAAATTCTTAGTTGTTACACCAAAAATATAAAGGACAATAAGAAAATAAGTCTATGTCAGAAGTGTACATGGGATTGAAAAAACTTTTAACTTTTTCTCTGAAGTTCTACAATAAATCCACAAGACAAACTTCACTCTAGCGCGTTTTGGCTGAAGGAGTATCTTTTATCAGTTGTACGTTGTGCATCCTGTAGTAAGACTCCAGTGGTTTTCAGGATGATTACATCTGTACTAAGTCCTCAAAGCCTATGTAATCACAAACAATTCAATTAGACTTGTTAATTCTTCCTTTTATGGATGTATTTTTCGCACAAAATATAATTATGCACGACCTACCGATTTAGTTGTTTAACTATATTAGTTACCTATCGATGAAACAGGTTGCCTAACATGTTTCAACTGTGAGAAAACAGTAACTAAATAACACAGTGATTTTTACGTGGAAAACCACCCGGCTCACAAAGGTGTAAAAGCCACGGCATGTACCTCTACAGGATTTAACCCCAACTTCACTAACACAATGAGCCTCAACAAAATATTACAACTCAATGTAACCTAGGAATTATAAACTCTAATCCCTAACAACACCAACCACCCAAGGTTTGTGTTTTCCAAATCTTCGAGTTAACCCAACTTGAAGACTACAATCCTACTTCAGTTTATAACACACTGAACTATGATTACAACTCAAAGAACAACTCCTAATACATTACAACTAAGACACCTTAGCTAGACTCTATACTTAGGACCAGGTTCTTCAATGTGTTTCTTCAGTATCCTCTGTTGCACTTGCTAAAGTCAATTTCACAATTGCCTTTTTATTCTCTGTGAGTGCAAGAATGCTTTTGATAGCGGCTCTGCTATTTAAGCATACTCCTCAAGGAGTTCTTGTTTCACTTCAAACTCCTTCTTGCAATCAAACTCTACTTGCTTAGACTCTCTTGATTCTTGGACTCTCTTCTTTCTTGGACTCTCTTGATTCTTGGGCTCTCTTGGTCTACCCATATTATACTCCTTATCATATGTAGACTCCTATATGATTCGTGTTTTGTGCAGACTTTGAGATCTTTTCTACTTGAGTCTCCTTCATTTTAAAGAATCCTAATATAAGTTGGACTCTGCGTAATGGAACAGGTAATTGAAACATGTTAATGTATGTGTTCCACTATTTTGTCAATCATCAAAACATACAAGAACCCAACAAATTCCCCCTTTTTGATGATGACAAATTCATGCTCCTTGTGTACTGTGCTCAACATGTTTCAGTCAATTCAGATTTTAAACAAAGTATTAAAAAACACACGTTAGATGAACCAGGTCAGAGTCATTTTACACAATATACAACACTTCCCCCTTTTGGCATCATAAAAACCAGTTTAAATCATATGAATAGCAAAGCATTAGGAGAAACATGTTAGAAGAACCAGGTTAGAACATTGGGTTATGAACATTACATAGTATACTCACTTTCCCCTTTTGACATCATAAAACATTGTGAATACAAAAGAGCATACTAAGATGGATAAATAAATACTCATGGCCACTAGGGCTATCATCTATATAAACACTTAAAAGTTAAAAACCCAGTTAGATATAATAAAGTATTTGCAAAAACAAGGAAATAGCCAGAAGCAAGAGACTAAAACCAAACATTTCCATTGATTATTCATAAGACGCACCACAAATTTTTAATAAAATTAAAAACAATATTAAAGCACTTGTAATGAGAGTAGGAAAGGTTTGGAAGAGTCTGAGGATAGGAGATATAGGCTTTTGGTGAAGCTTGAGCATGAAATGATGAAGGAGGATCTTTCTGGAGTAAGTCAAACAAGCCTTGTATGTTGGCAGAATTTGTAGCCTTTTCTCTCTTTTTTTTGTTCAGCCTTAAGACATGCATTTTCCTCTCTAAGAGCAACTTTCTTAATATCATACTACACATGAGGCATATTTAAGACCTCAAGGTGAGAAGCACGAAGTGCTGCAATCTTATCATCCTTAACAATCAAAACAATCCTTAGGTGCTGCAAATGAGCATTGGACCTTCTTGAAGAACCATGTGTCTCAACCTGTTCCATAAGTGCAGATATTTCAGAAACAACCCTCAATTATCCATCCTTGCTCACCAATCCTAAATTCCTTTTAACAGTGAGCTCAATAGGAAAAATAAGTTCTACTGAGGGGTCCCTAAACATTTCCCCCTAAATAGATGCACCAATAAAAATTGAGCCCATTAGATGAATCTGGTTCAACTATAGGGTCACCCTGATATTCCCCCTCATAAGATACATCCTCCTTAACACCCTTAGCAACATTAAACGCCCCATAGACAGATTCCCTCTGATTCACATTCCCAGATAATTCTCTCTTACTTTTGATAGAGTGATGGTTATGGAGTTCTTTTAGGATTCAATCTCTATTGGCATTTTGAAAGAAATGGGTACAAATGCTTTATAATCATTTTTAATATTTTAACAAAATTGGTGCACATACCTCGATCAATATTTCAATGCTTGATCCTATTTCTATTTTTCAAGCCATTTTCCTGTGACATAGGCAAATATAATATTATATTGCATGAGTTACTTGAACTTGAAAATGGTATAAAGACAAACAACTAAATGTACAAGCCTGAGCATAAAATTAAACTTAGTGTGCAATTTGTACAGTGTTCCTTAGCCAATCATTGAGGGGTACTCATGTAATCTTAATCATCTCCAATTAGACTCCTGCAATGGACCATGTTCATCCACATGTTTCATCCATAGTTCCCCCTATCACAAGATTTTCATTCTTTCCAATGCCACTTATCCTCTCTTTCATACCATATTCGGGGCTTACATTTCCTCTCTTTCATAGCTTGTGAGTGAAAGAAATTTAATTTTTCCCATTCATATGCCTTGAGCAAGCACTAATCATGTATCATATCTGCTTGCTTACTTTCACTTGATCCTGCAAAATAATCAGAGGTTAGTTTTAGGAACCTAGACTAGCTTGGGCCCTTTTTTTTGAGTAAAAGGATGAATTAAACTTCTTTTTCCCCATGATGGCAACATGTTAGTGCACTTGTTCCTTTGCACAGATTCAGAACTGTTTATTTTTGCCAGTCTGATGTTTTTATTTGTGAACGAGGCTGCAGTTGGACATTCAGTAGTGGGATGACCCATATGTCCACAGATATAACACAGATCTTTAGTAGACGCATTTTCTTTGTGAAATCCTAGACCTGCCTTTTCACTATGAGTCCTTTCTCCTAACTTCTTCACTATTCTAGATGAGTTGGTCCATCTATTTGCCTTTTCAAGATCAAATTTTATCCTGGAGTTTTCTAGACTCAATTTTCTCACCCTTTCCTTTTCATAGAGAAGATTATTTTTTGCATTTTTTCAGTTCTAACTCAGTAATCTTTTGACTGTCACTTATTTTATCCTTGCAATTTTCAGAGATTTTATTTTTTAGGATGTTTGATTTTAGACTTAAGTTGATTGAATCAAGTTGACTGACTTGTTCCTTTAGGATACCATTTTCTTTGTCAGTTGCAATCTTACAAGTCTCAAGATCAATGTATTCGAACTTCAGACTTGCAAGAGCATTGAACAACTGGTTCCTATTAGAAATTTGTTCAACAAAGTCTTCAATCAATGCATTCATTAGACCAACAAGTTTTCTTTTAGAAAAAAGATGCAACTTATCTTTAAGTTCAAGAATGCTTACCTCAGAGTCAGTCTTTTCTTCTTCTTCCAGATCTGAGTCTCCAATTGCCATGAATGCAGTTTTTTCTTCAGAGTTTGAACCCCAAACAACTACCATTGCATAATCTTCCTTTTCCTTTTTCTTAGAGTTAGCCTTCTCCTTCATTTTTGCCTCCTTTTCAGCCCTTTCCTTTTTCCACTCAATTTCCCATAATGGACACTCCTTGAACATGTGATCCGTCTTTCCACACTTGAAGCATCCAAGCTGAGGTTTCTTATTGGACCGGGTTTTACTACCTGTTCCTTTCATCTCATAGCCATTTTCCTTCTTGAAGAACTTTTTGAAATTTTTGGTGATGAATGCAATTTGTTCTTCGTCTAAATCAGAGTCTTCATCACCAGAAGCCTTAAAGGCCAGTGATTTGTATCCACTATCAACCCTTTTAAAGCTGTCCATCTAATAAGTCTTCATATTTCCCACTAGTTCATCAAGAGTCATTGTGGTAATGTCCTTTGCTTCTCTTATAGCAGTAACTTTTACATCCCAGTTTGCTTTTGGTAAGATCCTTAGGACCTTATCAACTTGTTCTTCAGTTGTTAACACCTTTCCTAGTGATGATAGTTCATTTATCAAGGTAGTCAGTCGAGTAATCATTTCCTGCAATATCTCATCATCCTCCATTTTGAATGTCTCATATTCAGTGAATAGCCTTGCAATCCTGAACTTTCTTACTTGACTTGTTCCCTTATGTGCATTTACTAAGGCATCCCAGATCTGTTTGGCAGTAGTACAATTGGACACTCGGTTGTACTCATCAGGACCCAATCCACAAACTAGGATATTTTTGGCCTTAGCATTTTTTTTAGAGCAATGAGATACCCGAGTGAATTCACTTCTTACTTTCTTCACAGAGGCTCCTTCAATAGTTTTCACAGGAATAGTTGGACCCTCAGTGATCCTATCCCATAATTCATAGTCTTCATCTTGAATGAAGTCCTCCATTCTAACTTTCCATTAAATGAAATGAGATCCATTGAAGAGAGGAGGCCTGGTGGTGGATTGTCCTTCACAATGTCCAATTGGTGGTGCATAATTCATTTTCTGGATCTGATCTTAAGGTGTTAGCCTTTAAATAAGATACCTACTCTGATACCAATTGTTGTTCTGCACGACCTACCGATTTAGTTGTTTAACTATATTAGTTACCTATCTATGAAACAGGTTGCCTAACGTGTTTCAACAGTGAGAAAATAGTAACTAAATAACACAGTGATTTTTACTTGGAAAACCACCCAGCTCACAAAGGTGTAAAAATCACGACCTGTACCTCTACATGATTTAACTCCAACTTCACTAACACAATGAGCCTCAACAAAGTGATTACAACTCAATGTAACCTAGGAATTATAAACTCTAATCCCTAACAAAACCAACCACCCAAGGTTTGTGTTTCCTAACTCTTCGAGTTAACCCAACTTGAAGACTACAATCCTACTTTAGTTTAAAACACACTGAACTATGATTACAACTCAAAGAACAACTCCTAATACATTACAACGAAGACACCTTAGCTAGACTCTATACTTAGGACTAGGTTCTTTAATGTGTTTCTTCAGTATCCTACGTTGCACTTGCTAAAGTCAATTTCACAATTGCCTTTTTATTCTATGTGAGTGCACGAATGCTTTTGATAGCAGCTATGCTATTTAAGCATACTCCTCAAGGAGTTCTTGTTTCACTTCAAACTCCTTCTTGCAATCAAACTCTACTTGCTTAGACTCTCTTGATTCTTGGACTCTCTTCTTTCTTGGACTCTCTTGATTATTGGACTCTCTTGGTCTACCCATATTATACTCTTTATCATATGTAGACTCCTATATGATTCGTACTTTGTGCAGACTTTGAGATATTTTCTACTTGAGACTCCTTCATTTCAAAGAATCCTAATATAAGTTGGACTCTGCGTGATAGAACAAGTAATCGAAATATGTTAATGTATGTGTTCCACTGTTTTGTCAATCATCAAAACATACAAGAACCCAACATAGAAATAAAGCTAGATTATGGGGATTTTGACTTCTTTGTTTAAGCTCCTTACATATCAGCCATTAGATATTAGTATTTGATCAAGAAGCTATAAGAAGTTACAAACCTTTCTCATTCTTTGAGCATCAACTGACATGTAACTCTACTCTGTTGTCAAAATTAACTGTCATTCACAAGGAAATTTATTATTGTCATTGAAAAGGAACAATCAAGGATAATATTAAGTAGTTCCAAAAATAACTGAATAACATAGTTACCATACCTGAACAACATAATTACCATATTGATCTTGTGCCAATTGATGTGCCGGCATTCTACGGCACATTGACACCTTTAACTAAGAATAATCGCGAGTTTTCAAGCAACCGTTGTTGTTTTTGATAGTTTTTGTGTTATATTTGCAGGAAAAGTAGACAAAGATAGAAAAGAAGGAAAAAGGATCAAATAGCCCCACTGGATAAGGCTGACGGTTGGCATGACGGGTCGTCAAATCTGTGACTGACTGTCAGCCAAGCCGTCATGAAGAAAAAGCAGCTAAAGAACCACTGGATAGTGGCGACGGTTCAGCTGACGAACCGTCACAGCAACCGTCAAGATGAAGCAGAACAAACGAGCTCACTGTTTAACCATGACGATTCTATTTGCACATAAAACGCACTCACCAAATGCGTTTTACCCTATATACCTGTAAGTCTCACCTGCTCAATGACTTACCTAAAAATTTGGCTGGGCAGTGTCTTCAGCTCACTGTTTAGCTGTGACGGCTCAAGTGACGGGTCGTCACAAGCTTGACGGTCCGTCAAGCGACCCGTCAACTTGAAGCGGGACTCCGAAATTCTATTTTTGGACTTTATTTCTTGGACTACTATAAATACCCAGTGTTAGGGTTATTTTATTATTCATTACCCGATATTTTTCTTTGGTTTTTGAGTAGTTTTTGGACGAGTTTGAGAGGATAAAAATGCAACAACACATTTTCTTATTCTTCCTCGATCTTTTCTGGGAAATTTTTGGCTTATTGTTCTTGGAAAGCTTGAAGCTTGTGTTCATCTATTTTGTAAGAACTTTTTCCTTATATCATGAACACTTCTATCTTCTCTTTCTTTGTTAGCATGAGTAGCTAATTTCTCACAACTAGGGTTGTGAGATCCATGGAATAGTAATGATCTAGGGTTCTTGTGATATCGGATTTGGTTTGTATGCATATTACGTTGTTAATCTTGTGTTTTTATCATTTTCTAATAGTTGCAAATATTAGGACATGCCTAGGTTTAATTTGCTTGAACAAAGGAATTAAAACTCGGAAAATTAGATTAGAAACAAGGATTCGGGACTACTAACTTTCGTCTAATGGTTGATGCTCTAGCGAGGTTAACCTACTTGGGGTGTAAATTGAGTTTTGTATTGTATCTTTTCAAGTTCGAGAGAATTAAAAAGAAAAGCGTCTATTTGGTTGAGAAACGTTTAGACTTAGGAATGAATTCAATTACTTCGTGTTATGCATATGAAAAGAATCTGATTGAGCTCTAACCTGAGGTTGTTTACGAAACCATGGTGAACACATCCCTAGTTTACCTATCTTGTTAAATTATACTCATTTTAATTTGTTGCTTACTATTTGAAACAATCAAAGTTTGATCACACAACCCCCCCATTTACCGAAAACTATTGATTACTAGTCAACTAAGTTACTAACGACTTAATTTACACCTTATTCCCTGTGGGATCGACCCTAACCTTTGTTGGATTCTATATTTGACAACGATCGCTTACGCTTCTTAATTGAGGTGTAGTTTGGGCGTTATCAAATTTTGGCGCCGTTGTCGGGGAATACGGTTGTTTATTAAGTCCGGTGTGTTTATTTGACTCTTAGTCATATTTCCTGCTTTTATTTTTATTTGTTGTTTTGGTGACTACAGGGTACAAATTTGTGCATGCCAAGTACCCGAAGCTCAGGTGAACCAGTATTACCATACGACCCCAAGCTTGCAAAAAACTTTAAGGCTAAATATGAATGCACAACAATGGGAAGCAGCAAGGCTTCAATAGCTTACTTCTGATCAACAGAATTTGAACAATGCTAACATTGAAGATTTTGTTGTGGATGATGATTTGGACTGCTCCTACCTTGGAGACCCTGACGGTCTCCAACATCTTACTAGACTCTGAGGCCTAAGGGCTTCACAGGTATTCCTTTCTCTCACAGTGTTAGTTTTCACATGTATGCATTGGGACAATGCATGAGTCTAAGTTGAGGGTGTTGGGATACCTGTGAGTCTATCACCACCGAGGGTTTTTGTTGCCGTATTTCTTTTCCTTCGGTGTGCTACCTAGTAGAACCAACATGTTTAGGTTGTCATTTTAATTTTGTTGGTGTTGTGGTGTGGTGTCTATAGCAAGCATGGCTTTTTGCAAGTTGAACTAAAAAGGAGCCCCTCCAAAAAATGTTCAATTTGTAATTATGTTTGAACTGTTTAACTGTTCTGGATCCCTAAATGTCATTGTGTGGTTGTGATTATAATAATTGTGCTTAAGCCGAGCTGTTGTTTTGATAGTTGGTAGTGGTATGATTTCTTGGTGCCAAGTGTGTGTGAGATTATTGTTATAAACTCTTACTCTGTGCATGCATCTAGAACTTGCCCAGCCTATTTTGTTAAGTTCGAAGTTAGTTGCTTAGGAAAGGATCACATGCCCTTTTTTTGTGTGCAGTCCACTTAGCCTAAAAGACCATCCAAATGTAAATAACCCCTTTGATCCCTGTTTGAGCCAAAGTTAACTTTGTTCTTCTGATAACCTCTTACCTTTACCTTTTAACTTTGAGTCTCTATTTTGGCCCTGGTCCCTCCTTGGACATCCTGCACCTCAACTCAGGCAATTAGACTAAGTTGAGGGTGGCTACTGTAGAGGTACATGATAAGAAAAATGGGGTTAAGTTGACTTTGTTCTTCCGATAACCTCTTACCTTTCCCTTTTAACTTTGAGTCTCTATTTTGGCCCTGGTCCCTCCTTGGACATCGTGCACCTCAACTCAGGCAATTAACCTATGTTGAGGGTGGCTATTGTAGAGGTACATGATAAGAAAAATGGGGTTGTGCTTAATTGGTTGTTGTTGGGATATAAAGTGCAGGTGTGTGCCAAATGAAAAGACAGAAAAAGAACTGAAAAAGAAGTGAAAAAGAAAGAAAAAGAGTTATCAAGTTAAAAAGGCCACACCTGTAGCAAGAAATAAGGAAATCAAAGGTGATTAAGAGTGAATGGAAAAGGATGGAATGGAAATAATAGGTCGATGATTACAAGGAGGGTTTAGTCACTATTCCCCAAACATATCCTACCTGCACCCGAAGCCTCATTACAAGCCGAAACAAGTCCTGTAGTGATCCTGAGCGGCTTTCTGAAAAACTAAAATAAAATAGCAAGGGCAAGCTTATGGCATCGCATGTGCATTGTTTGAAATCGTTTGTGAGTGTGAGCGCCTTACCTAGTCCCAAATCTTGTGTGTGGGACTTCTTTGTGGTGAGGGCACCGGGATCTCTGTATTATCTACTGACTGTTGGGATAGCTGTTGTGTGTGTATGTAGAATATTCTATCATATCAGAATGACATGTTTGGATCCTTACAAGTTAGCTTTTCATACATTTGTGTGTTACCGGGGAGCTTGATTTAAATTTAATAAATTGTTGAATGGCCATGATTTGCTAGAGATATGTGTTTGTATTCTTAGTTGAGTCGTCATTTTGTTTTTATTTATCATGTTGCTTGAGGACAAGCGAATATTTTGAGTTGAGGGTGTTTATGTGTCGGCATTCTACGGCACATTTGACACCTTTAACTAAGAATAATCGCGAGTTTTCAAGCAACCATTATTATTTTTGATAGTTTTCGTGTTATATTTGCAGGAAAAGTAGACAAAGATAGAAAAGGAGGAAAAAGTCTCAAATAGCCCCACTGGATAAAGCTGACGGTTGGCATGATGGGTCATCACATCTGTGACTGACCGTCAGGAAGAAAAAGCATCCAAAGAACCACTGGATAGTGGCGATGGTTCAGCTGACGAACCGTCACAGCCTTGACGAACCGTCACAACAACCGTCAAGATGAAGCAGAACAAAGGAGCTCACTGTTTAGCCATGACGACTCCATTTGCACATAAAACGCACTCACCAAATACGTTTTACCCTATATACATGTAAGTCGTCACCTGCTCGACGACTTACCTGAAAATTTGGTTGGGCAGTGTCTTCAGCTCACTGTTTAGCTGTGACAGCTCAAGTGACGGGTCGTCACAAGCTTGACGGTCCGTCAAGCGACCCGTCAACTTGAAGCGGGACTCTGAAATTCTATTTTTGGACTTTATTTCCTGGACTACTATAAATACCCAGTGTTAGGGTTATTTTATTATTCATTACCCGATATTTTTCTTTGGTTTTTAAGCGGTTTTTGGACGAGTTTGAGAGGATAAAAATGCAACAACATATTTTCTTATTCTTCCTCGATCTTTTCTGGGAAATTTTTGGCTTATTGTTCTTGGAAAGCTTGAAACTTATGTTCATCTATTTTGTAAGAACTTTTTCTTTATATCATGAACACTTCTATCTTCTCTTTCTTTGTTAGCATGAGTAGCTAATTTCTCACAACTAGGATTGTGGGATCCATGGAATAGTAATGATCTAGGGTTCTTGTGATATCAGATTTGGTTTGTATGCATATTACGTTGTTAATCATGTGTTTTTATCATTTTATAATGGTTGCAAACATTAGGACATGCCTAGGTTTAATTTGCTTGAACAATGGAATTAAAACCCAGAAAATTAGATTAGCAACAAAGATTCGGGACTACTAACTTCCGTCTAATGGTTGACGCTTTAGCGAGGTTAACCTACTTGGGGTGTAAATTGAGTTTTGTATTGGATCTTTTCAAGTTCGAGAGAATTGAAAAGAAAAGCGTCTATTTGGTTGAGAAACGTTTAGACGTAGGAATAAATTCAATTACTTTGTGTTATGCATATGAAAAGAATCGGATTGAGCTCTAACCTGAGGTTGTTTATGAAACCATGGTGAATACATCCCTAGTTTGCCTATCTTCTTGAGTTTTACTCATTGTAATTTGTTGGTTACTATTTGAAACAATCAAAGCTTGATCACACAAACCCCCCCATTTACCGGAAACTATTGATTACTAGTCAACTAAGTTACTAACGACTTAATTTACACCTTATTCTCTGTGGGATCCATCCCAACCTTTGTTGGATTCTATATTTGACAACGATCGCTTACGCTTCTTAATTGTGGTGTAGTTTGGGCGTTACCACCAACATGCTTACAGATCCCAGAAATTTTTTCAATACTTTATTTTTGAGTTTCTGGATCGCTAAAATGTTCCAGTACTCTCTAAAATATAAAGGAATATTAGTAATATATCAAATTAATATTACTATGATAAGTGAATAAGAAACATCACTCGACTATCTGTATTACTCGACAGCCATATGAATGGGTAGAGAGAGTAATAACTTGTCCAAAAAATGTCCAGACTATAAATTGGGTGTGATCTTTTGGTACATATTCAATACATTTCTGAATGACATGATTTATATTCTCATCTCATACACCACGCGTAACATGACTATCAAGCTTCTCAATCGTTTTAATTTTCTGGTTCACGTCGATTACTTCGATGGCTTACATAGTGAACCATACCACAATTTTTATCTCAAATGACTTAAGTTATTGAGAAAAAGCTATAATCAGCTTAAAGAGCTCACTGGTTGGTGCTTTATTTTGTGAATCAAAATAAGAACCCAAAAAAAATATTATTGCTAGCAGATAACACTCGAGAATCAATGAGCATTTCTAGATTTCACTTTGATATACCTTTTGTATCACACGATAACCATACATTTGAAGGCTCAGTGTTAGTACATGCCTAAAGAGTATGCAAGCCAGTTTTTTCCTCTGAGATGCGATTTCATGTTCAAAAAATTGCACGAGAAATATGTACGTTACAATTCGTTTAAAAAGCAATACAAAATACTTGAAGATTATGCACTGCAACATCAATATATACTCCATAGAACAATCAAAATTAGGCATACCTTTTGAATTATGTAAGCTAACCTGTTTCATGAACGATCAGAGGATATTTATCAGTTGTTCTGCATCCTCTAGTAAGTAAAGACCTCAAAGCCTATTTAATCACAAACAATCTTCCTTTTATGAATGGATTTTTCGCACAAAATACTCAAATATAATTATGCTAATAAGTGGCCAAGATATAGAGAGAATGCTACATTATGGGATTTCTTACTTCTTTGCCTAAGCTCGTTTCATATCTGCCATTAAATATTAATATTTGGTCAAGAAGTTGTAAGACATGTCACTCCATCCTCCTGCCGAAATTGACTGTCATTCACAGAAAAATTTATTATTGTCAATGAGAAGGAACAATCAAGGCTAACGTTAGACAGTCCAAAAAATAACTGAATAACATAATTACCATACCTGAACTATATAATTACCATATTGATTTTGTGCAACATGCTTACGGATCCCAGGATTTCTTTTATTACTTTACTTTTGACTTTCTGGATCGCTAGCGTTCTAATACTCTGTAAAAGATGAAGGAATATTAGTAATATATCAAAGTAAAATTACTACGACAAACGGATAAGAAACATCACTTGTCCATCTGTATTATTCGACAGCTATATGAATGGGTAGGGAGAGTAATAACCTGTCCAAAAAATGTCGAGACGATAAAAAATGGATGTGATCTTTTGGTACACAATCAATACATTTCTGAATGACATGATTTCCATTCTGATCTCGTTGGCCTACATAGCGAACCATAGCACAATTTTCATCTCAAATGACAAGTTATTGAGAAGAAGCTATAGTCAGCTTAAAGAGTTCACTGATTGGTGCTTTATGTAGTGGATCATAATAAAAATCCAAGTAAAATATTATTGCTAGCAGATAACACTTGAGAATGGATGAGCATTTCTAATTTCACTCTGCTATACCTTCTGTATCACGTGAGAACCATACATTTGAAGGGTCAGTGTTAGTACATGCCCAAAGAGTATGCTAGCCAGTTCTCTCCTCTGAGATGCCATTCCATGTTCAAAAAACTGTATGAGAAATATGTATATCATAAGTCATTTAAACAGTAATACAACAGACTTGAAAATTATGCACTGCAACATCAATATATACACAAAGAAAACACACATGCACACATCTTTCGGTGGTTCACCTGAAAATAGAAGATCTTTATATTCTGCTTAAGCTAGAGAAATATTAGTATTAATGCAAAGAAGAAACATTAGAAAACACAAAGACTTGAGATAATGAGTCATCTAAAAGGCACGGGGGCAACATATACGGCTATTTAGGGACCTAATGTCGACAATGTAATGGAGTCATGGAGTTGGTTTGTGAGTTTGAGGTGATCATACTGGAAAATTAATGAAAGTTGATGTTCCCCAGTACTTAATGGCAGCCAAATCATATGCTCTGGCTGCTGATTCTTCTTCATCATATGCTCCTGTTCAATTTAAAACACAACATACAAGTGAAATTCCTATTATAATAATAACATATCTCGTGTAATTCTACAAGTGGAGTCTGGGGAGAGTAGAGTGTACGTAAAGAGGTTATTTTTGATAGACCCTCGACTCAAGAAAAAACATACAAAGCAAAAGTTTCTATTATCCAAAACTCAATTTTCTTGAATCTAATATTGATCTATAGCACCAATATTGCAGGACTCGCCAAGATAGACTCGTTTCTCTTTCTTTTTCTGAGTCACATTCTAAGAACCCTTGTCCCACAAATGAGTAGCAGATGAGATTAGTTTACTAATTTACTGTTTTGAGTTAATTGAAACATAGTTTCTAGAAACTAACTCAACAGATTCTTTAACTAAATTAAACAAACACATAAGGTAGTCAAATCTGTAGATATTTACGCACACTCTCTGCTACCCACAGGAGAATTTACTGTGGTAACAACTTGGAGTACGTTGTAAAGTTTGAACAAAGTCATAAGATAAGATGGTTATTTGAGAAAAACTAAACAAATCATGCTATCTTGACAATAATATTCGCGAGGAGGTTGAATATATTTGACAATTTGAGTTGTTCACATAAAAGTTTTATCCTAAAATAAGCACCCATATTTGCTTTAACAATTCAATAGTTGAATACAGTACCAAGAAAAGAAAGAGCTACTGTGAGTATTTATCTGCTGAGAAAAGACTAACATTAATGGGTAAAGTTAACTTTATTAAGTTAGGTTTACTTTTCATTTCATTCCCAACAGAGCCAAATTTATGTCTATATAGTTAATAAGAAAAATTAGACGCGTCAGAAAAATCAAAAGGAAAATATGAAATACATGAGCAAACTTGAACTCACTCGACAAAGCTCAAGCAGGACAAAAAAAGACAAATGAGAAAACAGAGATGGAAGAGAGAGAACATGTCAGAAGTTTGAAAATATCTTAATAAGCCTTTGAGCCTTTGGATTATGAAATCTACATAACAACACTAACAAATTAAATCAGGATACCACAAATTTGAAGAAACAGAAGGTCTACAACATAACTTTCACGAAAAGTATCACTACTTAGCTGGAAAAGTAAAACATAAAGTAAAATATAAAAGATGAATAAATAAAAAATGGTACTTCCGAATCTAAAAATGTTAAATGCACATACACTGATCAAAACTTCAGAGAAATTTAAGACTGTTCTAGAAAGTGCTCTACTTCCAAGAAATAGTTTGACGAATTGTTACCAGGTGGAGTTTCACAACACAATCTTCTATCATCTATATGTTCCACATACTATCCAATGAGCCATGACTCCAGTGAGACATGTTCATTAAAATACCTGTGTAAAACATGAGTAGGACAATTAGGAATCACGATCAGCAAATGATATCATGCAAAATAACAGAATACTGTCCAAGTATATCAGAAAAGAAAAACTTACTAATTAATTAAAGATATATACGTGGCTAAATCTTTTGAAATGGCATAGAGTTGTCCTGTTGTATGTCGAAAATATCTGTTTGAATCTTCACCAAATTTATATCGCACTCTCCTGCAAAGAAATGAGTGAAAAAAAAGAAGTGAATCAGGGAAATATATCTAGGACTCGGTCACGGACAAATATAAAACTCCTCTGCTTACTTCTAAGCAAGGACGGGACCAAATTTCATGTACCCAATATATACCCTTGATTTTGAATGATGCCTAGTCAGAGTTGCCCTGAAGTTTTCAACAAGCATGTTCTCGCATGAGTGATAGTATAAGTATCGTGTTAGTTTGTTATTTATAGCATGCTGATTTTAAGTGTAATATACATTCTTATGGTATATACCCACCTTTCAATCAAAATAGCCTGATACATTACAAGATGTCCAGTGCTGCATTTGTTTTTGTACTGTCGAAAGAACATTTTCTCCCTGTAGCATTTAACATGAGTTTCTTTTTATAGGAGGTATTTTATTTTACTGTCTCCTAGTTATAGGAATAGGTATAAGCCAAAACAAACAGAGAAATGGAACCCAAAGTTATAAATGAATGACATATGCAGGAATATGGAGGGTATCATTAGCACATAGTCTTTAAGAGCGTAGAGTCATTAGGTTGCTGCACATTGTAATAAAAATGTAATCAGGAAAAAGTCATCATGTGTTGAAAAAATACATGTCGTCTTCAGCAAATATAAATTGAGTCCATAAAGGATAAAAATCTGTGATATCAAAAGGATGTAGAGCTATACAAGATATCTATTTATGTAAAAGGCTTTTTGAATGATTTCATTATAAACTATATTGTATGTTGAATGATCATCATCACTATCTGTTGTGGGCGTTCGAATTAATAGTTTTACACAATGAGAATGTTTTGCTCTTGATAGGGCAACATAGAGTTGGCCGTGTGAAAAAACAGGTTCACGTAAATAAATTCTAACAAAATTTAATATTTGACCTTGAGCCTTATTTATCGTCATAGCAAAACATAATCGCAAAGAAAATTGTATTCTTTTGAAAGGAATACAGAGTTTTTCATCTGCCGATGATAATAATGGTATTCTTGATATAAATACATGTGTGTTTTTGAAGTCTCCACTTGCTACTTTAGCACTAACAACATGTACCATTACATAAGCCTTCACATGAATTTAAATTGCGTAGCAACATAACAGGACAGTTTTTTTTCAATGTTAATCTGTGGGGCGGTAAACCAGTAGGATGTAATGTATGCAAAAAATCTTCAAACAGGATTTGATCATTTTCTCCCGTTGTTTCATCAAAGGAGACATATGTTGTAGGATTTCCAGAAAAATTGAGCTATGAGCATATCATTCATTTCATCAACAAAGTCATTTTTTGTTGTTAGAATCACACGCAAAGTCATAGAAGATATATTAGAAAAACATGTATGTAGATCTGGATAAATTATTCTAAACAAGCGATTTAATGATTCATTTTCAGAAATAAAAGGAATAACAAAACAATCAGGAATTTCAATTTTACCATAACAATCAGTTTTTTCTTTTCCATTTTCTATTCTCATCAAATATTCACAAAATGTAGGATCTGTTTTTGCTCGCATGTTTTCAGATAATCTTAGTTTTTTGAGTTGATTCCAAATTTTCGAATATAATAAGCTTTCTCGAATAAAATCTTCTTTTTTTTACTTCGGACAACTGGGAGAGTTTGTCTAAAATCACCACAAAAAACAATAACTTTTTCACCAAAGGATGCATTTGTATCCATTAAATCTTTCAAGAGAAGATCAAAAGCTTCTATCACTTTATTTTTTGCCATGGTTACTTCATCCCATATAATTAATCTAGCATCATGTATTAAAATTGCAAGTAAACTTTGCTTTCTAATGTTACAGGTAAATTGTTCGTCAATTTCAATAGGAAATTTAAAACGGGAGTGAGCAGTTCGTCCTCCGGGGAGGATGAAAGCTGTAACACCAGAAGTTGTTGTTGCTAAAGCAACAAAATCTTTTGATCGTACAGCAGCTAATAAAGTACGATATAAAAATATTTTCCCAGTTCCCCAGGTCCGTCTATAAAAAAGGCACCTGATTTATTAGAAAGTATCCTATTAAGAATTTTATAATACGCTTTCGTTGTTCCATATTTAACTTTGCTTCTAGTAACAAATCCTCTTCTCTGACAATAATATGTCTTTCAAAATGACAGTCCTTCGCTTCTCTGATAGATGGTGACAATGTAATTCTCTCTGGTATAAGTTTATATTCATTAATATCATGGCCCATAAAATATAAAGTGTCATTAATATGATTTAAAGTCAAGTAACATATATATTTTTCATTCATATCAGGTAAAATCTTAAATCTTCAAACAATGAATGTTCAATTTTTTTCAAAGGTCTGATGGATTAGCAGGATTACAATATATCAATAATGTAGCGAACAAACATCTTAAACTATATGACATTTGATAATTTATGGCTTTAGACATACATTCAATCAAACTGTTATCACAATATAGTAAGCCTCTTTTTTCTGCCGACTCTCTGAATGTATCACAACATATCTCATCAACCATAAGTAGATCTTTATATGATTTTGGACCTCTTACATTCATTAATAATAATCTAAGGTAATATTTTTCTCCTTCTGTCGGATGACATGTTACAATACGATCAATAACGGTACGTTTTTTTTTACGTGTCCACACTTTGTATGCTGGTGACCATACAAAGTACCGAGAAAATTCTTTATATAGTAATTGAAGTTCTAAAGCATCTTTGTTTGTTTTGTTCATAACAAAGAATTCAGTTAACATTGTTTTTCTAATATTGGATTAGCCAATATCCTTTCTATATTTTCAGTACTTTTAAAAGAAACAAATTGTTGTCCCTCTAAATGTAACTGAAGGTGATACACAGCAGGAATCATTTCACTAATTGGCAAACTAAATAAGCGCCAAGCATCCTCTAGTGGAACAATCCATCTAACAGATTGATATTCTTTTATTTCATCTATGTTTGCATCTGTATCACTATTGTGTATATGAAATGCAATTTTATCATGGCCTTTACAAATATATTTGTAAATATACTTAACTACTTTGATATCAGAACAAACTTCAACATTCATATGACAGTTATACTTGCACAATAAAAAAGGATTATATGGAACAACCAATGAATTATCTAAAAACTGACGTCTTATTTTCACGGTTTCCCCAGTTTTTCGCCTTCTATATATTGGATATGAGTTCTTTCCTTTTGATGTTTGATTGACAATTTTTTTTGGATATTTAAACTTACAATTACCGTCCTTGTTCATACAAATATTTGTCGGATTTAACTTTTTGCAAGGACCATGCATCATATGTTGAGTAACAAGTGAATATAGAGAAGGATTTTTCTTAGAGTCAGGTAATTCAGCACAAACAAATTTGTCATAGGATTCTGGAATCAATAACTTATGTTCATCAGTAAGTATAATAAGAAAATGAGCATGAGGAAGACCACGCTTCTGGAATTCTATAGTATACATAAAACCTGCCACTTTTCCAAAGATTTGTCTTTTCAATATATCATTTTTCAATTCTTCTATCTTTGTTTTTAATACTCTACTAACTAAATCAAGTCTATTTTGTACTTCATCGGTGAATAATAGATGTTCCTTTATTTCTGGCCAAGATGGATTACACGTCATTGTTATAAAAAAGTCAAGTTTTTTAAAATATTAAACCAATGAGATAGCATCCATATATCGTCGACGCATGTCCCTTGGTCCTCCTATAAATGTAACAGGAAGGAATGATTTCTTTCCAACTTTGCAGGCTTCCGTTTCACCACTTCTTAGAACGTCAATAATTCCTTGTAAGAATTCAATTCCAAATAAATCTTGATTAAATGAGAAAAAGTCTAATCTTTGTGCTTCTAGCTTGCTATATACGTCGACTATAAATTGTTGAAATATTTTTTCACAATGTAGTACTTTGTTTGTTTCATTATCTCTTATTTGAAATTTGTAACAATAATACTCTCGACAAGAGACTGTATCTTTTTTTTTTGTTGTTGTTGTTGTGATTCAGCTTCCATATCAAGGAATCCTTCAACTGAACACATATTTGATATACTGGGTAGCTCTTTGTGTTCACAGTAAGCTCTATTTCTTGTCAAGCCGTTTGTTTGAATAATTTTTTTGATTTCACAATGCCACCCATTTTCACCATATGGAAATAATAACGAATACTGCAAAGGATCATAACAGCCATAATAATAATTTACTAATTGAGCTCTATTACTATGAGTATAGATTCGAATATGTGGTGCACAGATAGAGTCAACAGAATTTTCGTCAGCCCATATTGCTGCAACCTCTGATGCACGAGGCAAGTTATATGTTCGTTGATCTAAGGATGAATCACATTTAAGGGCAATATAGAAATATGATAAGGAATATTCAAGAGAGATTTCAGGAAAATAGTGTATGGATTCACTTTCAATATGTCCATCAATTTTTGCACGATCGATTCATTAATTTTTGTTGAACAAGCCATCCTATTGGCTAGTTCATTTTCATGATCATAAAAGTACATCTGTAAGTTTTTGGGTTTTTGATTGGAAGCAACTAAATCATCTATAAAATGATACATTTGTCCTTGGACTTTAAATGTATAAATATCACAATTTCTTCTCGCTAGTTCTTTATCATACTTTACACCAAGAGAAGTGAAAGCAAACATGTTGTTGTATGTCCTGATATAAGTTCGAAAATGTTCAGATTCTTCTGGCTTTTCAAAGTATAACTTCGCTAATTCAGGTGGCATTTCATATGATGTTAGCCATATTGAACCATTGTTGCAACAAAATTCAGGAGATTAATATTCAAGTTTTTTTGCATTACAATATAAACAGTTAGGAACCTTTTTTAGAGCAACATACTCGTTTCGCTGCTCTATAATAGCTGGACATTTTTTTTAGTTCGCCTATGACCTGAATATTTAAGATATGTAAGAAATATTGAGTAGAAGAGAGGAGAATTGCTGCATATAGTAAGAGGATTCATTATCGTAATAGTTGATTAGTACGAACATTTGGTTGAAATTGGATTTAAGGTCGGAAGATGTTGGATAGATATACCCGATGTGCATCCTTATATACAAACAATCACAATTTACAGTAATGTAACAAACAATATGTCATACTGGAAAGTGTAATTCGAAGAGTAGGCTAACTTGTTTCATAAATGGTCAGAGGATTGCATATTTGTTTTCCTTTCCCTAAATTGTCTTGAGGTTTATTCACACGAACTGGATAGCTAGAAGCTGGTAGAGAAGATGCACAAGATGTTTAAGGTTGCATGATAAAAGCGAAATAGGTTTGGAATAGCTTGTCTATTTTAGTTTATGAATAGATAGGTAAAGTGTTATACATATTGTCCAGCAAAATAAAGTGGCAATGTTAGATTAATAATAATGCGAATCTTTTTCAGGAAGCGTTGAAGGTTCTCATATAGTAAGAGCAGCTTGTTTTGAAAAACCAGCTTTGTACCAAGATGGTGATGCTTGCTCTGGGACTCCAACAATAGGATTTTCAAGGAGGTTCTGACATGTTGAATCTTTTCTCATACGACGGGATAGCAGTAATGTTTCCTTTCTATGAGCAGATATTTGGTTATATGTATCGCGGCGTCTGAGCTGCATAGCAGCCTTCCTTTTTCTGCATATGAACAATTGTTTGATTTTTTGGAACCCATAAAATTTTTTTTTATACTTGCAGACATTTACATTGAAAGTTCACTTATAAAATTTTAAAAACACAAAATCAAACAACAGAAGCGAGAAACAAAGACTAAAAGAGATGTTAATGAACAATAATCTTAAGAACTATGATCATTGACCATAGCAAAAGTAGAACAAAATTAAATTGAAAGATGGAGGAGAAGCCTATCACCAATTTCACTAAACAGTACTTTGTGTTGCCTGTGTTACAATAATCTAACGCATTTAAAAAAATCGCAAAAGCGCTAAATATATTGAACCGATGACGAAACAGCCAAGGGAAAAATAAAATACCAGAGCTTTCGATAATATCTTGGGTTTTCGTGGTTGATACTTGATTAAAAAATTTCTATACTTATCCAAAATTAAATAATAAATTCAATGAATTTTTTTGTCAAACACCAGGAGAAATAAAATTTAATTACAAGGCAAAAGCTAAAATAAAATACATACAACGGATGAAAACAAATCAGAGCACAAAAAAAAATAGAAAATCTAAAATTACACACAAACACCAAAAAAGAGAAATCGAAAAACTTAAATTACACACAAACACATAAAACCTAAGGTGTTCACCTGCAAAATTATAAGGAAGAAGAAGGAAATGAGAAATAGATGGTGAGAATTATGTGGTAATTTCTTGGGATGAATGCTTATGTCGAAATAAGTTATCTCAGCAACCATAAGAAAATTAAAGTAGCCGAACAAAATTAAACTGATAGAGCCTTTGCATGTCTGATACCTCATCAAAGAATTTATTTACTTACCTAAAATTAACAGGGCAAAAGCTAAAATAAAATACATACAGCGGCCCAGAAAAAATCAGAGCGCCAAAAGGGAAAATCAAAAATCCCAAATTATAGACGAACACACAAAGCATAAGGTATTCACCTGTAAAATTCATTGCGCGCAGGAGCGGAATTACTAAAGAAGCAGAAATAGACAAAAGGATAAGCAAGAGGAAGGAGATTAGAAGCAAAAGATGAAGCAAGAAAGTAGATGAAGAAGCGGTGGAGCAGCAACTGCAAAATAAAGTTGAGATTTTCGATAAGAAAGATGAAGAAGATGAGAAGTAGAAGATGGGAAAGCAATGTGTACTGCACTGAGAGGATGAATGAAGCGATGGAGCAATAGCCGTAAAAAATAAAATTTTAAAAGATAAAAGTACCCTTTAAATGCTAGGCAGGCATGTCGACCAGGTGTGTGGTTATTGCCCTTTATCATAGCATAAGGTATTCACCTGTAAAATTCATTGCGCGCAGGAGCGGAATTACTAAAGAAGCAGAAATAGACAAAAGGATAAGCAAGAGGAAGGAGATTAGAAGCAAAAGATGAAGCAAGAAAGTAGATGAAGAAGCGGTGGAGCAGCAACTATAAAAAATAAAGTTGAGATTTTCGATAAGGAAGATGATGAAGATGAGAAGTAGATGATGAGAAAGCAATGTGTACTGCACTGAGAGGATGAATGAAGCCGTGGAGCAATAGTTGTAAAAATTAAAATTTTAAAAGACAAAAGTACCCTTTAAATGCCAGGCAGACATGTCGACCAGGTGTGTGGTTATTGTCCTTTATCATATAGTAGAACTAGATATCGAAGCCCGTGCTGATATTACGCCTTTTATATTAATTTATGTGATACAGATAGAATTTAGATAGTCAATCAAATTTTTTATATGGTTTTTAGATATTTCAAGTTGTTAACTATTATCATTTATAATATTTTTTACGTAATTTTTATATAATATATGTTACTCCCTCTGTGTCTATTTATGTGGCATCATTACAATTTTGAGAGTCAACTAAATTTTCTATATATCTTTTAAATATCTTAAGTTCTTAATTGTTTGTGGCATTAATAAAAAATTTAGAGTCATTCGATTTTTTTATGTTTTTGAAATATTTTAAGTTGTTATTATTGTGATTTATAGTACTTTTTACGTAATTTTTAAATATATAACAGATTAAAAAAACTAAGATAAACAAATTAAAATGGAGAAAGTATAAGGAAATATCCAAGCAGGCAAAAATTTCATATCTTTTAAATATTTTAAGTTGTTAATTATCGTGATTTATACTAATTTTTACGTAATTTTTAAATATATAACAGATTTAAAAAAATAAGATAAATAAATTAAAATAGAGAAATTATAAAAGGAAATATCTAAGTAGGCAGCACAAGCAGACACGTTGATCAGCTGCCTGCTTATCTTCCTTTATAAGTAAGGTAATTTTAAGTTGTTAATTATTGTGATTTATAGTACTTTTTTCTTCTGTCTCAATTTATGTGACACTGATAAAATTTCGAGAGTCGACTAAATTTTTTATGTCTTTTAAATATTTTAAGTTGTTATATTGTGATTTGTGATAAAACAAATTAAAATGGAGAAAATATAAAAGGAAATATGCAAGCAGGCATGTCGACCTCGTGCCTGCTTGTTGCCATTTATTTTTTTTTTAAAAATTATTAATTATTGTGATTTGTAGTTTTTTTTTTCTTCTGTCATAATTTATGTGGCACTGATAAAATTTTGAGAGTCGACTAAATTTTTTATGCCTTTTAAATATTATAAGTTGTTATATTGTGATTTGTAGTACTTTTTACGTAATATTCAAATATATAATAGATTTTAAAAAGAAAAGTAAGATAAACAAATTAAAATGGAGAAAATATAAAAGAAAATATGCAATCAGGCATGTCGACCTCGTGCCTCCTTGTTGACCTTTATAATTTAGATAGTCAATCAAATTTTTTACATAGTTTTTACGTATTTTAAGTTGTTAACTATTGAGATTTATAATACTTTTTATGTAATTTTTAAATAATATATGTTACTCACTTTGTACCAATTTAGTGTCATTGATACAATTTTGAAAGTCAACTAAATTTTTTTATACACCTTTTAAATATTTTAAGTAGTTAATTATTGTAATTTATAGTACTTTTTCTTCTGTCCCAATTAATGTGGCAGTGATAAAATTTCAAAAGTCAATCAATTTTTTACATCTTTTAAATAGTTTAAGTTATTAATTATTGTGAATTATATTATTTTTTTATATAATTTTTAAATATATAGTAGATTAAAAATAAAAGTAAGATAAATAAATTAAAACGGAGAAAATATAAAAAGAAATATCCAAGCAAGTAGCATAAGCAGGCAACACAAGCAGACATGTCGACTTGCTACCTGCTTATTGCCTTTTATAAGTAAGGTAACTAGATATCGAAGCCCGTGCTCAGCACGAACCAAATACATATTACGTTTTTCGTGTTAATTTATGTTATACATATAGAATTTAGATAGTTGATCAAATTTTTTATATGATTTTTAGATATTTTAAGTCGTTAACTATTGTAATCTATAATATTTTTTTTACGTAATTTTCAAATAATATATGTTACTCCTTCTATACCAATTTATGTGTCATCGATACAATTTCGAGAGTCAACTAAATTTTTTATATATCTTTTAAATATTTAGGTCGTTAATTATTGTGATTTATAATACTTTTTCTTCTCTCTCAATTTATGTGGTACTGGTAAAATTTTGAGAGTCAACCAAACTTTTATGTTTTTAAAATATTTTAAGTTGTTATTATTGTGATTTATAGTACTTTTTTCGTAATTTTCAAATATATAACAGATTAAAAAAAGTAAGATAAACAAATTAAAATGGAGAAAGTATAAAAGAAAATATCTTCAGGTTTTTAAATATTTTAAGTTGTTAATTATCATGATTTATACTACTTTTTACGTAATTTTTAAATATATAATAGGTTTTAAAAAAATTAAACTAAAACAAGAAAAATATAAAAGGAAATATCCAAGCAGGCAGCACAAGCACACACGTCGATCAACTGCCTGCTTATTCCCTTTTATAAGTAAGGTAAGATAGACGTTTGGCCATAAATATTATTCACAATATTTCAAAATACGTTTTCACTCGAATTATTCCAGAATACTTGTTTGATCATGAAAATTTAAAACATATTCCGAAATATGTTTTCACAATTTTTGATTTTTTGAAAACCATCTCTTGAGGTGTATTCACTATTTTTGGACTCAATTTTTCATTCACTTTATTTTTAAATACTACACCAACTCAATAGTTTAAAATATTTTTGAAAATACTATGGCCACATACAGCTCCAACTTTATTTTTAATTTTAAAGTGAATATCAAATAAAGTGAATACATTTTTGATTTTTACGATCAAACGGCGTGAAATTATTAAAGATGAAAAGATCTATATTTACTTTAACACATGACATGAGAAAAGGAAAGGTAAAGTAAGACCCTCCAATATCATGCCACGTATTGTGGCTTTCAAATGAATGAGAGCTGATGAATTAAAGTGAAGGGCAATTTAGTGAAGACATGTAAGAATATATACATAATAGTAGAATTTGGCCAATCATTTAACACCATTTTAATAAAATGACTAAAATATCCTTTAAATTGCCAAAACAAGCATGTCGACGTCCTGGGTGCTTATTCCCATTTATAAGTCCCATTTATAAGTAAGGTAAAATATAGAGTAATACTTGTCAATGAATCATATATGATTGATTCATGGCCGAAGAAATGTATTGGGTGTGGAAAAGAATGATAAGAATGGTGGGGTCCAGCAATGTAAAATAAAGAATTAAATAGTAAAAATGTATAAAAGGGATGAATTATAGTTCTTGATAATTTCGAAATAAATTTTCAGGACAAATGAATTTAGCACATAGCTCTAAAACAATTTTATGCTATTCTTTTCTAACAATTGTATGCTCCAACCAAGAGAATCCCATAGTTGGGTCTCATCAATCTCTCTCTAACTTAGAGTCTCTCTTTCTTAAGCTTGAAGTGTCAAGACTTTCATATGTACTCCTTTTCATTTATTTTTGCTCGTTCACTTTTGATTTTGCATACTTTTTAAAAATAATTATTGATATGAGTAACTCATTATAATATTCATATTAATTGATGTTTAGTATAAGGTCTTGAAGAATACTTTTGGAGAACAAGTAATAAATGTTAAGGATAAAATATGAACAAAAAAAGAATGATTCTTCTTTTTGATACAAGAAGGAAAGTCTTGGAGTAACTGGTAAAATTGCTACCTGTGACCAAGAGGTTATGAGTCAAAGCCGTGAAAATAACATTTTACGGACATATAAAGTAAGATTACATACAATATACCCTTGTGATTCTAACTCTTTCATGTATCTCCCGTATATGGAAAGTTTTATTGTAACAGTAATAAAGATGAAAAGATGATAGTACTAAAGAGTTCACTTTTACTAAAGTTTATATTCTTCTACATAGAGACGTTGATTAAAATTCCTAGTCAACTATATCATCACTCTATAAAAGAAATATTAATATTAATTAAATTGAATAAAACTAACTTAATTCCTATCACTTTCAAAAGTCCAAATCCATTAAAATGGAATCAAATAAAAGAACTCTAGAGAAAAATACTTTTTAGATTTATAGTAGATCACTTTCGACCATTTGGGCGCTAGATCACCTCTCCTTGATTGATGCCTCTCAACAGAATATGTATGTTATAATTAGTGGTGATAATTAGGCGGGTTGGATTAGATTTAGATGAGTCAAAATGGTTCAAGATAATAAATGAATTAAGACTTAATTTGATTTAAATTTGTTTGGGTCAAAATGTATTGGATCAAAATAGGTTAGGTAATGGGTCATGATTCACTTCATTCAATTTTCACTAAGTCTTAATTGCTTTATTTGTCTTTTTATAAATTTTTAGTACCTAATAAAGTTTTTTTTATGGCTATATATAACATATTAAATAAAATAAAATATTTTAAAACTATTTTGACAGATTTCTCAAAAATCAATTCCAATTTAAACGTAAACGGATAGGACGAATTAAGCGGCCAATCCTAACTACTCCCTCCATCTCATTTTATTTGCACACTTTTCTTATAGACGCATATTAAGAAATAATAAATAAGAAGTTTGTTTTACTAATTTACCCTTTAAAAAACTTCTTTGGAATTTTACAAACAAATGTGAACACTTTCAAAAAGAATTAATTGCAAGGGTAATATGAGAAAATTTTAATTAATGCTTTTTTTATTTAGTAAGGTGATCAATTAATATGAAATAACTATTTTTAGTATAGTGAGCAACTAATATGGGACATATGGAGTATAATTATGATGGAGTATAATTATGAATTGAACTTCTATTAATTGAACTTCAAATAGACTCGAATGGAAAAAAGTGTTATCTTTTCCAAGAAAAATAGAAAGGTCCTATGATCTAAAATTCTTTACGATAATATTGACATGTCACATGCTTACATGACCCGACAATGCCATTTGCTCCAACAAAACGCCTGTTTGCTTTGAGGGGACAATTGTTCAGTGTTCACTCCTTTATTGTGGATATGATTTCAAAAGTTTTAATACATTGAAATTTGACCATTGCCATACCTTTTTGTTTCAGTTTCTCCTACTTCCTTTCACGTTTCCTTCTTTCTAAAAATTGGTTTTTGGATTTGACTTATTTTAGGTACTTATTTTTAAGTTAAAAATAATTTTATAATGTTTGAGTTAGATAAAAAGTATTCCTTTCGTTTCATATTAGTTGTCTGATACCAAGCTGTCACGATCCGATTTCTCGGTCATGATGACACCTACAATTCTCCAGTAGGCGAACCAATTTCCGTAGCCCGAAACGGTTAGTAATGGGCTACTGTTTCACAAGCAAGCGGAAGAAGCATAATATAAGCGGAAGCAAGGGAAACAAAGTAAAGAAATAAGCAACATGAATGCATAAGCGGAAGCTAAACCAAACCCAAAACCTGGTATCATAGTATAAGAGCCAGAACTACATCAACAGAGTACAAAAGGATCCAAAACAATATATACAAATGTCTCCGAATAGTAAAAGAGTACACAATACAAGGATGAACTAGCTCCGGTCGCCGGCTCACCCGGGACCCGAACCAATCACTTACCTAACTCAAACTCAACATTTCAAAGCTGATGGAATCATCATATTTCGAATCTGACGCTCTGATCATCGAAAGCTGACCCAAGTCACACTTCCAACTCCAAAAGGCCTGAAAATAGAGAAAGCAACACAAAATCCACAACGGAAGTTCTCAGGCCTCGACTAAAGATCCATCTGGATCAAACTCCACGCTCGGAGCTAACAGAACTGTCAGAATTCGATTCTGAGCTCGTTAGCTAAGAATGTTGACTAAAGTCAATGAATTCCTAGGTTAAAGCTCTAAAACAGGGAAACAACCATAACGATCAAACGAACGGGCAGGGCACCAAACCACCAGTTCTAGCAAGTCATAAGTGACATGGGCCCATTACAGGCAAGCTCTAACAGTGCAAGAAAATTGTAAATGCAGGAATGACCGAAAGGGTCATTACATCATCCACTACTAAAAAGAACTTTCGTCCTCGAAAGTCAAGAACAAGGAAGTACCTGAAGGCCCAAACATCTGCGGATACTGAGCCTGCATCTCTCTCTCGGTCTCCCAAGTAGCCTCTTCAACTAGACTGTGCCTCCACTGAACTTTCACAACCGGAATCTCCATAGATCTTAACCTCCTAACATCTCTGTCCAGAATAACTATTGGCTCCTCAACAAAGGCCAAACTCTCATCCAACTGAACCGTGTACCACTGCAACATATGAGACTCATCTGGAACATACCATCGCAACATCGATACATGGAAAACTAGGTGCATAGCTAAAAACATCAGAGGCAAAGCTAACTGATAGGCAATACTACCAACCCTCTGAAGAATCTCAAATGGCCCAATGTACCTGGGGATAAGCTTGCCCCGCCTACCAAATCTCATCACGCCCTTCATGGGCGATACACGGAGAAACACCAATTCACCAACACTGAACTCTAAGGCACGAAGTCTACGATCAGCGTAGCTCTTCTGCCTACTCTGGGATGCTCGAAGTCTGTCCTGAATCACTCGAACTATATCTAAGGAATCATGAAGCAAATTTGTACTTTGCGTCCTAGAATCCAAACCATTAAACCAAACAATTGATGATCTGCAACACCTACCATACAAATCCTCGAAAGATGCCATGCCAATGCTCGAATGGAAACTATTATTATAAGCAAACTCGGCTAAAGGCACAAACTGATCCCAAAACCTGCAAAGTCAAGAACACAGGCCCGAAGCATGTCCTCCAGTACCTGAGTATTCCTCTCAAACTAGCTATCCATCTGATGGTGGAATGTGGTACTAAGCTGAACCTCTGTACCTAAGTCTCGCTGAATAGCCTTCCAGAACTGAGATATGAACTGAGTGCCGCAATCTAAAATGATAGAAGTTGGGATCCCGTGCAGCCAAACAATCTCACGAAGGTAGATCTAAGCTAACCTTTTTGCACAGTAAGTAGTTTGGACCGGTAAAAAGTGTGTTGACTTAGTCAGCCGATCAACAATCACCCAAATAGAGTCAAATCCTTAAGAAGTACGAGGCAATCCTACTACAAAGTCTATAGTAATCCCTTCCGACTTCCACTCAGGAATGGAAAGCCGCTGCATCAATCCACCAGGTCTCATGTGCTCGAACTTCACCTGCTGACAGTTTAAGCACCGAGATACAAACTCCACCATATCCCGCTTCATACCACTCTATCAGTAAAGCTGTTTCAAGTCTCTGTACATTTTGGCTGCGCCAAGATGGATGGAATATCTAGAACAACGAGCCTATCAAAGAATCAACTTAATCAAATCCCCTACTCTCGGAATATAAGGACGACCGTCGAATCTCAGAATACCATCAGAACCCAAGGTAGCCTGGCTGGCCTCACCCCAAACAACCTGATCAGGAAGGTCACACAACTGCTGATCCTCAAACTGACGGCTTTGAATCTGATCAACCAAGGTAGAATGGACCTAGATACTGGCAAGAACTCTGCTAAGATCTGACAAGTCAAGCCTAACCAAATGGTTAGCCAAGGACTGGGTGTCCAAAGCCAACGATCGCTCTGAAACTGAAAGTGAAGCTAGGCTGCCCATATTCACCGTCTTTCGACTCAAGGCATCCGCTACCACATTTACCTTGCCTAGATAATACAGAATAGTGAAATCATAGTCCTTCAGTAACTTAATCCATCTGCATTGCCAAGCATTCAGCTCTCGCGACTCATGATGTACTAAAGACTACAGTTATCGGTGAATATCTCACAGTGAACCCCATATAAGTAGTGCTTGCAAATCTTGAGCACCAAAACTACCATCGTCAACTCTAAGTTATGAGTGAGGTAGTTACACTCGTGAACCTTCAGCTGCCTCGACGCATATGCTATCACACGACCCTGCTACATTAACACACAACCAAGACCAACCCTAGAAGCATCACAATACACGGAGAAGCTCTCACCCTCAACTGGCAAAGTCAATACATGAGCTGAAATCAACAAGGCCTTAAGCCTCTGAAAGCTATCCTCGCACTGATCCGACCACTAAAATGGAACATCCTTCATAGTCAGCATAATCAAAGGTGCTGCTATGGAAGAAAACCCCTCGATGAACTGTATGTAGTACCCCGGCTAACCCAACAAAGCTGCAAACCTCGGTAGGAGTAGTAGGTCTCGGCCAATCACAAACTGCAGAAATCTTACCCAGGTCCACTCTACTCACATTCTTAAACACGACGTGTCCTAGGAATGTAACTGACTCAAGCCAAAACTCACACTATGAGAACTTGGCCTAAAGTCGGTGATCTCTCAAAGTTTGAAGTACAATCCTCAAATATTGCTCATGATCATCTCTACTCCGTGAGTATATCAGGATGTCATCTATGAAAACTATCATGAATATATTCAAATACGGGCTAAGCACCCTGTGTATCAAGTCTATGAAAGCTGCGGGGGTATTAGTCAACCCAAAAGACATCACTAGGAACGCATAATGGCCATAACGTGTCCTGAATGTTGTCTTAGGGATGTCCTCTGCCCTAATCCTCAACTGGTGGTAGCCTGACCTCAAGTCTATCATCGAAAACATGGCTAAATCTTGAAGCTGATCAAAAAAGTCATCAATTCGCGATATTGGAGACCTATTCTTCACGGTCACCTTATTCAACTACCGATAATCAATACACACCGTATCGACCCATTTTTCTTCTTCACAAACAGAACTGGAGCACCCCAAGGCGACACACTCGGCCTAATGAATCTCTTAGCTAACAAGTCCTCGAGCTGCTCCTTAAGCTCTCTCAGATTTGCAGGAGCTATACGGTAAGGAGAAATGAAAATGGGCCTGGTGTTCGGCTCTAACTCAATAGCAAAGTCGATGTCTCTCTCAGGTGGAAGGCCTCACAAGTCGATAGGGAACACATCTAGAAAATTTCTAACCATAGGAACCAACTCAGGGAAAGAAGGGTCGGCACTAGCATCTGGAACATATGCTAGATAAGCCAAACACTCGCGAGAAATCAATTTCCTAGCTCGGAGATAAGAGATGATCCCAGATGGTGCGCGACTGATAGAACCCTGCCATACACCAGGGATACACCAGGCATGGCTATGGTAATGGTCTTGGCATAATAATTCAAAACCGTACGGTGAGGGGATAACCAGTATGCCCAGAATACATCAAAGTCTAACATATCAAGAATCATCAAATCACCCCAAGTCTCAATATCTTCAACAGGACCTCACAATCCGATCTACTACTAAAGAATCTCCTACTGGGTCGAAACAGATACAAGTATAGATAGTGACTCACTAGCCAATCCCAAACAAGGTAAATAATAGGCAAAAATATACGAGCTAGTATATCCAGGATCAAATAAAGCAAAAGCTGGTCGACGACATATATAAATTATACCTGTGATCACAGCATCCGAGGCCTCTACCTCCGGTCTCCTAGGGACCGCATAAAATTGGCGACGACTACCACCTGATGGACCACCATCCTTGCCACCTGTCCTGGCACATTGGCCACCACCTCTAGCCTGACCACCATTGCCACTAGCCGGTGGCTGAACTGCACGAATCGGTTGGGCCAGCTGAACTGTACCCCGCTGGGGGCAATATGTAGGATAATGACCAACAACACCACAATCATAGCAAGGCCCTGACGTCCTAAACTTTCGAGATGAACTAGCAGAACCTGTATGACCACCATAGCCTAATGCCCCAGAAGTTGTGCCCCTCGAAGACTGACCACTATAGCTCTTCTGGCTACTCTGACCCTGCTCAAACTAAGACCCACCAGAAGACTGAAGGTGAGCCTGAACCGGTCGACTAGATTGACCTTGGTGCTGCTGTGGCTGATAACCTCGGCCTCACTGGCCTGAACCTCTCCGATATGACGGGAACCACTGTAGCTACCTTTATGTCGAGGCCTCTTATCTCTGACCCTCAGATCATGGCAATGTAAATCCTTCACGGTACAGATATAGTCTATAATAGCCTGAAATAATCGACCACTGGCAACTAATATCTCAGTTGGCCCTCTAAACTCTGTTTGTAATCCTTAAATAAACCTACGGACTCTTTCGGGCTCTGTAGATATAATCATGGCCCTAAATAGAGCAAGCTGGTGGAAACGGGTCTCGTACTTAGATATGATCATCGATCCCTGCATAAGCCTAATGAACTGCTCCTTACGACGCTTTCTATCACTCTGTGGAAAGAACTTGGCTATAAAGGCTTCATAAAACTCTGACCAAGACAATAGAGGTGACGAAGATGGTCTGCAAGCAACATGGGCCCTCCACCATAACTTAGCTGGGCCCTCCAATTGATAAGTAGTGTATCCAACACCATGAGTCTCCAGTAAACCCAAGTGGTATAACATCTCCTCACAATTAGTAATAAAATTATGTGGACCTGATCAGAACTACCAGGGAACTTAGGTGGAGCCAGTCTCAGAAACCTACCCAACACCTTCTACTCCATCTTTGTCATAGCTGGGCGAGGAGTAAGAGACTGTGCAACAGATGAAACCGGAAGGACCTCAGCACGGGAAGCCGCAGTAGCAGGCTGCGCTCCTGAACTCTGTGCACCCAGGGCTACCCCCTGAGCGGATGTCTGTACTATCTCAGCAGGCTGATCCCCGATCATACCCAATAATTGTAGAAGTAAACCCCGAATACCTGAAGACTGAGCTAGGGCTAAAGTTGACACAGAAACTGGTGCTGGCACTGGTGGTACCTGGACTGTTCCCTGGTCCACATACTGCTGCTCTGGAATAAACTCGGGCTCAACCCTGACCCTAGGAGCTCTAACTAGTGGTGTTGCTCGGCCACGTCCTCTAGCTCTACCTCTGCAACCTTCCCGGCCCCTAATTGGAGTCAGAGGTGCAAGGGTCGAAGGCTCTCCTCCGCCTGATGCCGATGAGGGAGCGACAACATTCGTCAATTAGATGGATTCCCCAAGACTAGGAACTGTTGGGAGCAATTTGGCACGATGGCGCCTCAACGCCTGCCATCCTTCAACGCTATAACGCTCCTCCAGTGCCGATGACACTGACCTGCGTCCAGCCCTATAAAATCCCTTCTCCTTCTTTTTTCAAATTTTATTTCATACATTTCCCAACTCCAAACACATTATTTCTCTCAATCAAATTGCTTCCAACAGTTCCTAGTCTTGGGGAATCTATCTATTTGACGAATTTTGTCACTCCTTCGTCGTTTGGTAAGTCCTCTTCTTCCCCCAAGTTCTTCTTCTCCTTTTATTTCAAACCTCCATTGATAAGTTTTCTAAAAGCTTGAGTTTCTTGGTTGAAGCTGCCCGTTTGGTTCCTTCTGTTCGTGAATTCGAGGATTTCTCTCTATTACCTTGCCTTTAAGAAATCATAAATAAAAAGGTAGTTTTACTAATTCACCTCTAAAAAAACTTTTTTGGGACTTTACAAACAAGTGCTCACACTTTCAAAAAAAAAAATTGCGAGGGTAATATGAGAAAAAATTAATTAATTTCTTTTTAATTTAGTAAGATAAACAACTAATATGAGACAACTAATTTTAGTAAGTTGGCCAACTAATATATATGGGACGAAGGAAATACTTTTAGACACATGTTTTTAAGCTAAAATAATTAAAATAAGCTTAAAGTCATAAGTTAAGATTGTTAAATTCTTAACAATCTTAACTTACGACTTATGCTTATAAATCATAGTTATAAGCACGTTCAAACAGACTCATGAAGAAGAATCTGTATGAATTTGGATTAAATGTCACTCCAACTTTTAAATAAACAGAATTGATGAATTAAAATAATCTAATTTAATAAATAAATGGATTAATAATCCACTCAAACTTGAACAAAGTGGGCAAGTCATCTACCATGTCTTCATGGTTGTTTTATCACCCCTAACGATCTGTGTAGGGTAAGAAAAGTAGAGAATACACGTGATGTGTTAAAAGGATATGGTCAAGATGGATCACAAGTCACTCACAATACCAGTTTGATTAGTATATTGAACATGTTCATTTTTTTGAAGGGAAAGAATATCATTTGAAGTACATATAATTTTTTATGTTAAGAATTTAACAGTCGTTGAAAAAGGATTATAGGTGCACCATTTTATTAAAAAATAATATAAAATTATTAGTGCTTTATGTAAAATAAATAGGATCATTTTGAGCCTAAGGGTGTATTTGGTAGGAAGGAAACTATTTTTGACAAAAAATAATTTTTAAAAATAAATATTTTTCTTACTTATTTGCTAGTGTATGATTAGATATAAGGAAATATTGTTCCACATGAATTCAGGTATACCCTAGGAAAATACTATGACATCGGACCTGAATCCCCACCTTTAATACAGATTCAGACTCATGTGCCAACCTCGACCTGACATGATTCCAATATCGATCGAGACACAATCCTAATTCTAAAACCAACTTTTGAACCTAACCACGACCTCACCCCAAAAATAAATCTAAAAATAGTGGACTACTTTGAGCTTTATTTTCACAATTTGTGCATAAATTAAGGTGAATGCTCATGCTGGCAAAAAAAAAACCCGAAACACTCACGTAAAAAAAAGATATTACACTCTACACCTATTTAGAAAAAAATATTTATAAAATATGCATCAAGATATACATTTTATAGTTTGGGGGAATATAATTGATCACATATTGTATATCGTAATAGTATATAATGATGTTGTTTGACTATTCTTATTATTGTATACTATTATTTTATATATAGTATGAACTGTATATCCTGAAAGTATATACGGTGCTAAAATTATGTTTCTATAAAATTTTTAGGACGAAGTTTATAAATAAGTACATTCAAGTAAAAAAAAATTTTACTCAATGTTGATAATTATGTAAAAAGCCCTAATTGTTTTTCAATCAAATATATAACAAGTTGAAAGTAAATCTTTTTGAGTAGAAATTGTACCTGATAGCAAGTTATGATCCTTCTATTTAAGTTGCAAAATTATTTGGTTGGGAAGAATAGGACTTCTGACTCCAAGCCTACCCTACCCGAAATTTTTAACTATTGATGTAGTCCAAGGACTTTTGTTCTTCTTGGCATCTGTTATTTTGAAATCTTTTTGGTTCTACTTTAAGCGTATATGATATAATCATTCTTATCTCAGAAGAGAAGTATGCATTGTCCCCAGCCAGATGATGTCTGCTGGTTGGTAGTGAGAGGACTCTTAGTACGTCAAAAAATCTTCGTCTTCGATCTCTCTTCGCAACGCATTTTAAGGGCTTTCAATATAAAGCAAGGTGTAAGCAAGCTTCTTTCCGACCAGACTGACCTGACAATTATCTTTGTCACGCCTTAACCTCGTTAGAAAGCGGAGTTGGCTGCACTTTTGCACAGCAGGGTTATGAAAATCCACGAGAAGCGGCTGAGCGGACCGGTGAAAGGAAAGAGCTGGGTCAGCCATAGACAAAGGAATACCGTGACTTGAAAAAAGAAAGAAGAGAAGGAACTTGGAGTTGGCGCCCACATAACGGATTGCTTGCTTACCAAGCCATTACTTGGCCTACTAATTGGAGGGATCTAGTGCTCATCCATCTATCCTAAACAGTAACCCTTTTCTTGTTCGTTCTGATCCGCTAATTCATCTCTTTTTCTGGTATTCCGCAAAAGAGGCGTTCGAAGCCTAACATCCTTGCAAGCTTTGGATTCTTTCCTATCTCTGACCTCAACTGGTACAAGGAGGAGGCACGATAGCGAAGATCAATCCATCTCAATCTACAAAAAGCATTGCCTTGGGCATGCAACTCAAAAAGGTAGGGTTTCAAGTTTAGGATTTTAACTTCCACGTCCCAGCTCGTCGAAGCTACCGCCTATCGATTGAAATTTCCCATAATCTATTTTGTAGCCAATGTTGACAATTTAAGACTAAAATCATCTCCCTCTTCCTCTTCCTCTTCCTCTTCCTCTTCCTTTCCCTCTTTTTTCTTTTTTGTTGTATGTATAAGATACCGACAAATTAACCCGTTTGAATTTATGATGCTGATTTTGTGGTTGTGTGTTGTTAAGTTCGAAGAAAACAATGATCTTCTTTTGAGATCAAGTATGAAAGAGTTGTGATTGACTTTAATTTGTTCGATGTCTCATTCAACACTAGAATTATTAACAAAAAAATATAATACAATAAAGAACTACGTGATTATATGCATACTCGGGACTGTGATTAAAAAATATTACACAAAAAATTATTAGTTATAATATAACTAAGAGATTCCTTCTCCATGCTCAACGGATTCATAAAAACTGATAGAAATTAAAAAACACTTGAAATTTTTTCTTTTAGAACCTTCATTCTAAACCCACGAGCCCCGAGGATCGAAATTAAATAGTATATTAAAACGTACAAGAATGGATTTGAATTTAAAGTTTGAGGTTGTCAAACCAAATTTTATATAAAAAAAAAAATGAAATTTGAGACTACTAAGCCAAATAAATAAAAATGCCAAATTTCAGACAAAAGGTATGAAATTTGGGACTTCTAGTCTAAATTCTAGATAGAATATTTAAAATTTCAGACTCTAGTGTATGTTATTTATTTTAAATAGTTAAATTTATAAATAGTTATGAATTTTGACTATAACTTAAATAGGTGTGAATCAGTTGTGTGCATTTACTTTCCCCTTTCATGAAAAAAACTACTTCCTTCGTCTCATTTTATGTAACAATATTTGACTTGGCAGGATATTTAAGAAAAAGGGGAAGACTTTTGAAACTTGTGGTCTAAATTAATTCTTAGATATATGTGTGGTTGTAAATCATTTCATTAAGGGTAAAAAAGTAATTTTAAAGTTAAATTATTTCCAATTATAGTAAGGTGACATTCTTTTTGGAATGAACTAAAAAGGAAAGTGTGCCACATAAAGTGGGACGGAGGAATTATATAATTAAGCAAACATATTACGTATACACACTTATTTATAGCAAATCTCTTCTCTCTCTTCGCTCTCCCACTTTCCTCTCTCCTCCCATGTTCTCCCCCCTTCTCTTTCTCTCAGGAACTCGACAAAATAGCCCCATAACTTCGGGTATATTTCAACTTTAAAATTTTCTAGGGATGATTGTATCAACCACAGTCCACAATCATTAATTAATTAAATAAAAATCAAAAAAATCTTCTAGAATGAATCAATAACTGTGACTAGGGGTGTACATGGACCAGGTTGGTTCGCTTTTTTTAAAAATCAAACCAAATCATTAGTGTCGGGTTATTAAATTTTTAAACCAAACCAAACCAATAAAAGTCAGGTTTTTCAACCTCGGGTTTTTTCGGGTTATTTCGGTTTTTTCGGATTTTTCAGTTTTTTTTCCCCGGTAAAGTCTTCATATAAACATATAATCAACTTGTGCTTTAAATATTTCTTTAGTCCTAACAAGATACAACTATCTAAGGTATTTATTAAAAAAAAATAACACAATATATAAATGAGTGATGACATTAATAAAATATTCAACCAAAAAAATAATGAAATCGCATAGAATAAATATTGCATATTAATAAGCCATTATAAAAATAATCATAATTTAAAAGTATCAAGTCATACTAAAATAAGTCTAATAAGTATTAACTATAAGACTAATTATTAAACAAAAAAATAAAATTAGTTTAGCTATTTATGCAAAATTAAAGAATAGATCTCTAACATGATTGTCATTTCTAGTGTTGAATTGAATAATTTTTTGTTAGCATTAGTATTGATTTGAGCTTTATTTGAGTTACTAATATCTATGGGTTATAAAAACTTATTGGACCATTTAAAATTTCAACTTTAAACTTGAAATAATATGTTGAAAGATAAAAACTATAAAAAATTTAAGAAATATTTATAAATTACATCACAATAAATATTTTTAAAAATAGTATATATATGTAATATCGGGTTGGTTCGGTTCGGTTTGACTTTTTTTAGTTAAAACCAAACCAAACCAATTATAGTCGGGGTTTTTTTCCCAACACCAAACCAAGTCAAACCAAACCACTAGTCAATTTTTTTTTACGGTTCGATTTGATTTACGGTTTAATTCGGTTTGCGATTCCATTTGGTTCACTCCTAACTGTGACAAACATTAACTGGGAAATAAGAAAAATAGTCATTTAAGCAAAGTTTTATCAGTTCAAGATTAATGCCTAATTCAATTTCGAACATTTGCCTCGATTACCTCCTGCTTATCCTCCCACAAATTAGTCCAGTGCACATAAATACAATAAAAGTTGCACTCATCCCATAACCAATTATTGTTATTATCATATTCATTCCAAATTCAAACATTCCAACCTTATTTTGCACATCTACTTCTTCAATCAACTTTGCACATATAATTAAAAAAGAAAAAAAATATGCAAAGACCAATTATTATAATAGACTCATGTGAATAAAATAAAGGAAAAGCAATTGAAATGGACTCAATAACTAATGAAAGGAGTACATTTACTAGCACCTAAAACGATGAATATATCAGGACATATTTGATATAAGAGATATATAATTGAGTAATTATATCTTATTTTTTTCTTCTTCTAATAAGCATGTATCTATGAATAAGTATATTGGATATACCAGTGCATATATAATATTGACTTATTTGATATAGTATTTGTTATCAAATGTGTACTAATACATTTATTAAATAAGTCAATATCCTCTTCCTCCTCCAAAGATTAATTTCTATCTAGATTATATATTTATATAGATAGAAACAAAGGGAGAAGAGTGAAAAAAGGAGAGATACACAAATACGGAGAGGAACAAGAGATGCAAATAGGCGAGGGCGAGAGAGACAAGAGAAAGTGTGCTAGATTTAGCAAATATGAAAAGTATCGCGGGGATTAGGCACTAAAGTACCGTGATTTATCAAATTTCCTCTTACTTTATTTGAAAGGCCCAAGACCGTAAGGCCATTTCCAACCATACTCTATTTTACTCTCTACTCTCTATAAATAGAGAGTAAAAATAGAGAGTGACTTCTCCAATCACTCTCTATTTTACTCTCTACTCTCCAAAATAGAGAGGATGAATAGTAGCTCTCTAAATATAAAGAGCTACTATTCATCCTCTCTATTTCACTATTCATTATTTTATTATTATTTTTAATACTCAATATTTTTATTTTACATGCTTTAAATTATATAAGACCATTAATTAAGTTCCTAATATTCGTAATTATTTTTAATATAATTTTAAATTTATATTAATTTATGTTATTTTTAATTTAATTTTCATAAATAATATTTTTATTTAAGATATAAGTTAGTTTTATTATAATTTATAGTTGTAAAAAAATATCATGAGCCACGTTCCCCAAAGAAAAAATATTCTGCAATGAAACAAGAATCATACCAAAAAGATGTTGAACGTGCATTCGAGGTTTTGCAATCACATTTTGCAATTGTCGCTGGGCCATCACGTTTTTGGAGAAAAGAAGTGCTCCATGATATAATGACTACATGTATTATATTGCACAACATGATAATCGAGAGCACCAATTCAAGATATTCCGGAAGCTCCAACACCAGCCGTAGATGAAAATAATCTATTTGAATAATTTTTAGCCAGACATAAAAAAGTTAAGGGCAAAAACGCTCATTTTGAACTTCGTAATGCATTTATGGGAGCAACGTAATAATCTTGAAAGTTGAATATTTATTTAAGATGTAATATTTATTTAATTGTATTTCATTTATGATATTACTTTTATTTGAATTGTTCATTAATATGTAATTTATATAATATTTGCTTAAAAGTTATTTTATTTAAAAATTTGAGGTAAAAAATAATTTTATATTACATGAAGATTTTGAAAAAAATATGAATAATATGTGGTGATTATGTAAACATAGAAGAAATGATTTATTTTAAAATATGAAAATATAATTGAAATAGAAATAATAATATAACATTGAAGAAGAAAAAAAATAGATGGTAAACTAAAGAGTGGTTGGAGTTGCTTCCTGTATTCTCTAAATCTCTATATTTAGAGTGTGGTTGGAGATGTCCTAAATTAATGGTCTTACGCTCTGATTCTAACAAGTGGACAATGACCTGGCACAATTTCAACCTATAGGATAAAAAAATTCATTTCATATACTCACCTTTTTGGATAATTAAAGCCGTTAACTTTTTGATATTAGTAATGCTTAATCGGTTTTTCTACTTTTTTCACTCTTTTTACATTGAACTCGAGAAACAGGGGAAAAAAGGGATTTGAATTTTTCTCTTTCCGATTATGGGCTCGGAGACGGGTTCATCGCCGTCGTCAGCTCCGGCGATCGCCGCAGCAGCATCGTCATCATCAGCGACATCGTCCCCAACTGGAAGTGGTAAGAGAAATAGAGACCCAGAAGACGAGGTTTATGTCGATAATCTCCACTCTCACAAACGATATCTTAGTGAGGTTGTGCCCCTTTCTCAATATTACTCTTTTTTTGTTGTTGTTGAAATGTGTATGTGGGATGCGGAATTAGAAACTCACGATTTTGTTGATATATAACAACACCATTTTATTTTGTATATACAATTCGAGGGTTTAAATTTATTAGATTATTGACGGTGTGACGTTTTCCTTTTTCACATTTGCCAATCAAGTTTCATTGTACTCCCTCCGTGTCAATTTATGTGGCACCGTTTGACTCAAGTCTGAAAGAAAGGAAAGACTTTTTGGAATTTGTGGTCTAATATAACCATTGACAATTTGTGTGGCTATAATAATTTCATTAGGGGTGAAAGAGGAATTTTAAATTTAAATCCTTTTTAATTATAGAAAGGTGACATTTTTTTTTGGGCGGAATAAAATAGAAAGTGTGTCGCATAAATTGGACGGAGGTAGTATTTGAAAAAGGAAGGATAGAGTATAAACTGTAGTGCCTTTTAGAGTGAAATGGGTTTGAGTAGAGCAGGTTGGATAAATATAGTTAATTACAACTAGTTTAGGAATGAGATGTGGCTGATAGATTTTTAAAGGATGGTGCTTTCTTAACAAGGTCAAAAAAGTACACAAATGTTTAGTTAATGTTTGTTGTCGATTCTTTGTTAATTGTAATTTTTGAAGTTGCATTTGCTATCGATGGAAATGCGTGTGCTTTGCCTGTGATTTCTAGCCTTCATGTGCTTGCTGTGTTTGCTATTTCTGAAGTAAATTGAGGAATTTTGCAGATAATGGCATCAAGTTTAAATGGATTGACAGTGGGAGACGACACCCTACCAGATAATATAGTGGATTCTCCATCAAGATCCGAAAACCTGCTCTACATCAGGTATGAATTTGTACTATTTTGGAAGAAAATTATACAGATATTACCACATATTTTAGGCTGGGAGCAATTTCTGTTTCTTATTATATGGTGAGAGTTACTTTTGGTCCAACTTCAGTCATTGTTAGAAGTCTAAAACTATGTTGCTTGGACTCACGAAAATGCTGCAGCACGGCGGCAGCCGTGTCGGATCCTTCAAAATGCACTACTTTTGAAGGATCCAACATGCAGCCGTCGAGCAACATAGGTCTGAAATGACACTATGACCTCAAGCATATGCTCTAAGTGCAAATCCTTTATCAAGTTATATGCTCATTATAGTCTATTGGCATGTGATTGTGTTTTTAATCGAAGAAGTCATCCATAGGTACCTTGCATTTTGGATATTTAGTTCCTTTTAGATATTTACTGTTTCTACATTAATGCATTTTTGTGCTTTATGTCTTTTTTTATTATACAAAAAAGAAAAAAAAGAGAAAGGAAAGGAAGAATTTCCATTGCAGAAGGGGAGGTTGCTTTCTTGGTAAATGGCCTTTACCTATAGGTTCTTTACTCTCTCTCTCTCTCTCTCTATGATTACTCTAGGTTTGTCTTACTCTAACTTTAATCTAAGGAACATTTGGTGCATGGTGGGGATTCTAATTGAAACCTTTCTCCTTCCGTCCTTGCTAGTGAGCTCATTACTGCATCAACCTTGACTCAAGAAGCTCTATGAGTCCATTAAAGACCAAGCTTAACATTTTCTTCTTACAAAGTTGAGTCTTGAGAAAACACATCATTGTTCAGAGAGAGATCTATTGATACCTCTACCTAAATGTTGGTGTTTGGGACATAGCCTTTGTATGTAGTTTTTAACAACCTGAGGCAACAACGACAACAACAACATACCCTGTGTTGGGAGGGTGGTGTTATGCAAACCTTACTCCTACCTTGTTAAGGTAGAGAGACTGTTTTCGAAAGACCCTTGGCTCGAGTAAAGCATTTTCAAAACAGGTTTGAAAAGGGAATATAGAATAGAACTAAAGAAGTAGATATTGTAAAGAAAAGAACAGTGACAGTAGAAAATAATAAGATAATCGAAGCAAAGGAAACAACAGATAATAATAACAACCGAAAAGTAAGATATTGGGAGAGTGATAGTAACACTATTGGGAAGGAAAAACTACACAATGCTCGACTACCTACAAGTCTTCTACAGTTCTACCCTAATCCTCGATCTCAATATCCTCCTATCTAGGGTGATGTCCTTAGTAAGCTGCAGGTGTGTCATGTCTTATCTAATCACCTCTCCCCAATATTTCTTAGGTCTACTTCTACCTCTCCTTAGACCCACCACAGCCAACCTCTCACTCACACATCCTCACTAGGGCATCCGTGCATCTCTCTTCACATGTCTGAATCATCTCAACCTCGCTTCCCTCATCTTGTCTACCATGGGACCTACTCCCACCTTGTCCTGAATATCTTCCTTCCTAATCATATATTTCCTAATATGCCCATACATCCATCTCATCATCTTTATTTCCGCTACTTTCATCATTTGGACATGCGAGTTCTTGACTGGCCTACACTCTGCCCCATACAACATAGCTAGTCTAACAATCACTCTATAAAAATTACCTTTAAGTCTTGGTAAAACATTATTATCATACAAGGCACCGGATGTGAGCCTCCATTTTATCCAACCCGCTCCAATATGATGTGTAACATCATCGTCAATCTCCCAATTTCCTTGGATTATTGACTCAAGATACTTGAAACTTCCTCTCTTGGGAATGACTTGGGTATCAACACATCTACCTTGTGAGTTATGTCATTGAACTTGCACTCCAAGTACTCTATCTTAGTCGTGCTCAACCTGAACCCTTTAGACTCCAGGGTCTGTCTCCAAACCTTTAGATCCACAATTTAAATTTAAGGGAAAAGGGTCATATTTGCCTCTCTACTATTGATGCTGGTTTAGGTTTCCTTAATACCTTTAACATCCATCAACGGTTACATTTCAAAAGTTACTAGAAGGTTATCAAACTACTGCCATCTTTTAGCCCAGCACCCTCCTCCAAATTAAGAAAATGAAAAATAGAAGCACTGTATGCTGCCACAGTGTTCTATGACAAGTAAACTATAATATGTCTATATGGGGAATTCAACATCCAATAACTTTCATGACTTGCATGGTTTATGTAGTTGTCCTATCCATTTCCAATTTTCAATTTTGAAACTACCTGTCGTTCTTTGTATGACTGAGAAATACGTCTGGGCCAACCCTTGGGACCAACCACATTCTGCAACTTCTGAAACTCCGGGATAATGCACTTGCTCTATTACCCTTCTCCACTTAAATACCAAACTTAGTTTGCAGGATGCGGAGCTCGAACCTACCATTCTCCACTTAATACCAAGCTTAGTTCGCATGTTGCGGGACTCGAACCTTTGACCTAAGTACAGTCTCTCAATCTTTGCCACTTGAACTAACCCCTATGGGCTACCCGCCCTATTATTGTTATATCTGAGAATCTAGTGGTTCTCTTTTCTAGCAGCGTTGTCAAAGGCTCATTTGAGGCGCACTTACGCGCTAAAGCTCAAGAAGCTCAGGTTAGGCGCTTCGCATCAAAAAGTTACTAAGGCGTGCACCTCATTGCCAATAAGTTCTATCTTGAATAGAACGGTACTAAGCATAAATGTTGCACCTGCAGGAATCCCCTAAATGGTGCCAAACCAGTCCCACGCCCCACCATGACAATTGAAATTGAAGGGTCAGCTGGTAATTTGAAATTAGATGGCCTAATGAAGATGGTAACAGAACTGCAATTGTGACTTTTCTCCAAAGGAACTACTTCTGTTTATTGTTGAATGAGCTCAAGATGTTAGTACAAAACCTATTTGCTTTTGTATAGAGAGCAAAACTAATTAGAAGTGCAAGGAAACTTAATAAGAACTTGACGATGAATGTGAAGTTGACGTAGAAAGGGATGATAATTTGAAAGAGAACAGAAGAAATAATTGGGCAGAGTGATTACGTAGGCGTTTGGCCATGAGAATTTTTCACTTTTTTCCGGAAATAGTGTTTGGCCATAAAAATTCCAAATACGATTCCGGAGTTGTATTTAGAAAAGTGAAAACACCCAAAAGGGTGTTTTCACTTTTTTCCAACTCACTTTTTTCACTTTTTAATTATTATTTTTTTTGAAAAAATCCTAAATTTGTTATTTTCGTAAAATAACCTCATTTAAATTATATTTTATTTTTAAATCATATTTTATGTTTTTTTTTAAAAAAATATTTAAAATATAGATAATTATTGCGAAAGTTATGGCCAAACACAACTCCAACTCCAACTCCAACTTTGAAAATTCAAAAAAAAGTGAAAACTTTTTGGTTTTCATGGCCAAACGGGCACTACATTTGTGTGTTTGGTTAAAGGGTTGATTTAGTTAGGTGGGTCTGGGTCGGATTAAATGGATGAAAATGGGTAATTTAATCAAAATTGGGTATTTTAGGTGGATTTGGAGGATTCCATCTAATTGAGGGGTAATTTTTAAGTTTCATAATGACGGGGGTATAATTGGCTCAATAGTATTACGAGGGGCAAAGTTGACTAATAAACAAAAGTAGAGGGGTACTTTTAACCCTTTTCCCTTAATTTAATTTAGCTCTCCATGAATCACCCTTAGACATAAGACTCCCTGAATTCTTCTTAGAATTGGATGTCTAAGTATTTGTAACTTGACATTGTACCTGTAAGCTTATATGAAATGTAGTAACATATGGAGATCCTGCAGTTGCGTCTCCATGCTTCTTTGTTATCAAGTTTTATTTGACTTTTATGTTTGTTTTTCAGGGACGAGATGTCCTTTCAATATTCGCCAATGTCAGAAGATTCAGATGACTCAAGATGCTATGAACCTTTGACAAATACCAGCTCCCCCCAACCTGAGAGCACACCAACTAGTCCAGTCTCACCCTACCGATATCACAGACCAATGAATGGGTTCTCATCAGGCCCTCCCTCCACGTCATACCCATCACATTCCTGCAACTTCCCTCCTGCCACATCCTCACAGCCTCGTCAACGAGGCTCTGATTCTGAGGGACGATTTCCATCATCACCCAGTGACATATGCCACTCTGCTGACTTGAGGAGAGCTGCACTTTTGCGGTCTGTGCAAATGAGGACTCAACCTCCTGGACCATCATCATTTGAATTGCATTTTAGTCCAGGGCAGGAGCCTAGTCATATGGAGACCGAGGACCGGTCTTGTTCCTACATGAAGTCTTTAGTAGATGAGAGGGAATATAAGATAGAGCAGTGCTCCTCAATGAGTGTATCGGCACCTGAAACTGGGGAAGATCCCTGTAGAATTCTGAATATGGAACCGAAAGGAGATGAATCTGTAGATTGAACACAATACGTGTCCCTGAACTTAATGAGGACTTCATGTAAGGCACTTGTGCACAACTAGAACTTTCAGAGAGTGGCTTTGTGCCCCTTATGCTCAAATCTAACAACTTCTTCAGAAGACAGTCCTGTTCTATTACCCTCTGTTAACACAATTTCCCGATTCTTTGACATCCCTTTCTTGTCTCTTGCCAATCCACTCTCAAATTCTTACTTTTGGATTGGAAAAAACATGTTAACAAAAGCAAATCAACGAAATTAACAATCCAACCACAGTAGAAACTGCATGCAAACTAGATCTCAGAGTCTGGTATGAATTATTGAATTATGATGAGGCATCCGAGAGGTTGGTTTATTGTTTGTCCTTAATCAAGTACGAGAACAAAGTAGAGTTTTAGCAGATTGAAATCAGGATTGGACTGCACTGTGCAAAAATTAACCAAAAACTGGAATTGATGGATCAGTCAAAGGGACCTAGCAGTCTGACTTCCAATCTCCTATTTTCAAACAACGATTTCATGATCAAGCCAACAAACCACTAAAGCTGTCAAAGAAACAATTACACAAGATCCAGGTCAACTCAATTTCCTTTTCCTTTTCCTTTTCTCCAGCCGACTAATTTTCTGTTGTCAAATTAGTCCATCTCTAATACTTCCCATAGATAGTCCCTCGTGTTTACGAAGTAGTTCTTCAACCAGTTCAAAATTCAGGGTGTACCAAGGTAACTCCAAGTGCTTTATTTTTCTTTCTTCGGTTCACACGCGCACAAAGCAATTTTTCCCATCCCATGCTGCCATGCATTTGGGTAGCTTGAAACTACAAATCCAAGTTTGTTTAACGAAATTTGAAGCAAATTTGGGAGGAGATAGCTTCAGGCAATGAAGAACCAAGCTAAGCAATCAATGGTAACAACCACCACAAACAGATCATTAACCACTACTTTTAGAGGATTCCACCAGTGAAAGCCTTTTCAGTTATCAGAAATGAGGGAGTAAAAAATTATAGAGAACAAGAAAGGCCCTGACTTGGGGTTGGCCAGAAGGGCGCCAATATCTAGTTTGCTTTTTATTCGCAAGAATACACAGCCATCCCTGTTATATTTGGATAATCAGGCGTAGCTTAGTTGAGCTTTCCTGTCCAGCAAATATCAAAATGGAATCGGAAAAATTAAGAAATTAAACTCAGGACATGCGCAAGGGAAAACTCAACTAACATTTCATATAGGGATAATTGCAAAAATCCCCTTGAATTTTTTGACGTCGTCAACACCACTATTGCATATATAATGGTACTAAACTTAGGGCAGCCAATCCCTTTATAAGATGGGACAGGCTGCAAAGAGCTGCATTTCAGCAGCTAAAATCAATGTCAAGGAGGCACAAGAAGGGGTTCTGTGGGAAAGAAGGGGGGGGGGGGGGGGTGAAGAGGCTTGAAGCTAGTGATCCTGTTGTTAGCATGTGAACATTCTTGAATAGAGAAGATGTTTTGAAAATCAAGAATCAATTGTCTGATGTATCAATGATGGAAGGCAGATCTTCAAGGTGCATTATTCCCTCATGCAGCATCTGAAGATCCTCCATATGCACTTTCAGCACCTGAAATTCCTCCAAATCCCCTCTCTTTTTCACAAGTTCCCCTTTGAGTTCTGTCAAGTAGTTGTTAATTTGTAAAGCCGTCTTGCATCTAGCATCCTCATTTTCAGACATGGGAGCAGATGATGAATTGCTAGGTAGTAAAGAAGCTGATAGGCAATGACCGCCAACAATAGTACCATTCAACCTAAGAAGAGAAAAATACATAATAAAGTTACACCAGTATATTCTCATCCATTCTAGTAAAGGCAAGATTAAATTGAGAACAAGAGGTGCAACAATTTGATTTCAGATGGCATAATTAATCAGTGACCAAATAATAGATGAAATATCATAGGTTATCAACCAGTGTCCACCAATAATGGAAGAACAGTATGTTCTGCTAAGGAAAAGAGGAAGAGAGAAAATGAACTGACCAGATGTCAATATCAGTCCTCATATTTTTTTTCTGTGTCAATATCAGTCTCTCATAATTTATCATATACAAACAATATGGTACATGCAAAGAAATGGAGAATGGATGCAAATGGTCGGCGAGAACTACATGGAACAATAAGGAATATGATTAATGGTGATGCTGTAATAAAGCGAAGTGATTTCTGGATTGGTTTCTCCCCTTCTACTCCTTCCGAAATGAAGCCATGAGAACAGTTTTATACTATTAAGATAGCAAAATGCTGGACAAGAACTAGCCTCCTAACCTACAAGAGTGAAAACAGTAACAATAAGACCGTTTGTTCCAGGTTGAACCACCACTTACTTTTTGAGGATCGACTCCAATTCGGTGTCATTCTCAACTGTAAATAAGGCGTCTACGCCATCCTTGCTTACCCATGCCAACCCTTCTGTCGTGCCAACAAATTTACAGACTGAGTGTATCTCACCGAAGGTAGCATCTTTGGGAATGTCCTCAATCCTGATAGTAACAACCATAGAAGCCCGCGCGGTATGGATTGGAAGACTAGAACTCTCAACAGTTAGCGCACCAGCTGTAATTGCTCTGTTGCGGGATTCTAAGCTCTTGCCAACAGTTAAAAACAGTTAATAAACAAACTTTTCCTCATTGAGGGTGCTGAAGGCAGAATTTCAAGAAATCAATAGCATACCTCGAATTGGATGTCCCAACAGTTAAGCCCATCGGGCAGATGCCTGACTGAAGCAGTGCAGACCTTTCCGAAGACTGAAACTGCTTCTACAAGCTGAGAAAGCCTGATGGTAGAAGAAACATTCCCAACTGAGATTGACCTCCGACGATCCATACTAGCAGCATATGAAGTTGTATAAGTTGATCCAGAAGCATCATCACCATTACCAAATTTACTTTGATGAGGTTTATCAAGAGTTGAGATTTTTCCCTTTACGCGTTGCTTGCTTTCGTTGCTAGACTTGCGAGATGATACTTTTCTACCATTATAAAGTTTCTGCGACTCAAAAGGTATTGGTAACATCTTCAAGCAAATCAGTTCATGTACCCAATGATTAGAAGTCTTATGCTATTAATAAAATCAGAAAAGCATACCAGAAAACGATTGGGCTTCTCCGTCACTAACTTCAGCTGCCCAAAAGCTCTTTCTACTGGAGGACCCAGGTCTGAGAAGTCATTATCATCATTATGGACTTTAAATAGTAAACCCTTTGAGCTCTTAAATCTTTGGAACTGGAAGCTGGTTAACTTTAAGGTGTAAGAATAGCACAATAATCAATAAGAAAGCATGACGTTTGATCTTGAATAGTCAAAGAATAAAGTCTATAAGATCAACAATCAGGAAAATTCACAGGTTGAGCTAGCAGGGAAGAGAGGCACAGACAAAATACAAAGTTTCTTTTTTCTCATTTCTTTGCATCCCAACTTTGATAGCCCGAAGTGGCCTTTCTCATGTACCTGCCCATCTTACCAGATTATAATTATCCTACCCTAAACCTCCAGATTCTAGTTTTCACTGTTCATCTAAGTATAATTATTTAAAGCTAATGAGCCTTTAGGAAGGTAGTTTTTTTTTGACAAGCTATTATGCCTAGAGGTCTTTGCTATGCTATTGACACATTCAGTCCTTTTAGTTTCTGCAGCTTGTCCTCGATTTTGTTCGTGTACTGGTTATTTGTTGACCTTCACCTGACCCTATTGTGGGAAGGTGTTATCTCTGATGATTTACTACTTCATACTCAATAATCTATCTATTTCTATTTTAGGTTGTTCCAAAGTTGTCTAACTTATTTTGACAGAGTGTATTACTCTCTTTTTTATGACTGTGGTGTCCGAGCCAGCTTTCGCGCACCTCGACTAAATCCACGGGATACCTGCCACCTCCCACCAACAAAAGGTACCAGGTAACTCTGTCCACCAAGGCTAGAACAGATGGGAAGAATCACCTAGTGTTTTTTGTCTCCACTGGACAGAGTGTATTACTCTTTCAATATTCTATTGGTAAAATGGTTCTGTGCAACCCATGTTTGAACATAAGAAATTTCAAAATTTTCCAAATAAATATTATCTCTACTTCTGGACCCATTTTCACCTATTGTGCGAATGTGTCATTGCAAGATTTACAACTCCCTTCATACTAAATACATTATTCTTGGTAAAAAGTCCAAATTTTCCCTTAAACATTGCGAAATGGTTGAAGTTTCCCCTCGTTAATAGTTGGGTCAGATCGCCCCTGCCATTACCAAAATGGGTTAAATTTGCCCTTATTGACTAAGGGCGAAGGCTTTCCAACACGTGGACATTTCCTCAAAGGAAAAGGGTCAAATTAGCCCTCGAATTATGTGAAATTGTCCAAATTTGCCGTGAAGTTTGCCAAATGGTTTAAGTTTGCCCTCCATTAATAGTTGGGATCAAATCTACCCCTGCCGTTACAAAAAATGGACTAAATTTGCCCTTATTGACAAACAACGGAGGCTTTCCAATACGTAGGCGTTTTACAAAGGAAAGGGCAAATCTAGACCATTTCCTAAGGTTTAGGAGCAAATTTGGACCTTCTCTCATTATGCTATTTCTATTATAGGTTGCTCCAAAATTGTGTTAACTTATTCCTACTACAGAACTTAATACTTTTTCCATAATAATTTTTCTCACCTTCGCCTCATGCGTCACGTCACTTGTGGACACTGGGGATGTTGGTGTTATTGTTTAAAAGGTACTACCAGACCCACTTTTGAACAGAACAAATTTTGAGTTCCTTCCATTTACCTTTATATACTACACTTTTGGAATCATTTCCATTTACATGCTCTTACCTGGATTGTGCCAAATAAAATGGAACACATAAATTGAGACGGACGAGTTATTAATTAAACACATAAGGTGGGTTCTGGTTTAAAATTTTGAAAAAGAGTTTTTGCAAACAATAATTCAGTTTAGAACTCCCGCGAAGTTTTTCAGTTTTTGCAGAAACTGAATTTCTTTTTCCTTTTCTTGCAAGGTTTATTTCATGGAGTTTGGCTGAGAAATCGATTTATACAATAACTGAAAGAAATTACATAAATCTTTTTAAAAATTTAAAAACCAAACGCCGCTTAGATCTAGTTCACATTTTGTCCTCTGGTATTTCATCAATCAATGATCAACTGTGCCTCAATCCCAAATCAGTTCAGATCCGCTTTATGAGACAATTTTTGTTTGCCCAACAACAATGCTAGCTTTGTGGATGTTTAACCCAAAGGCTCTAGAAGCTGAACAACCCTATTATTAATATCCAGGTCATAGCTATTGGATCTATGCATAATTGCATCATCTATGTTATCTTTGCAATCTAGGTCGATTAGAGGGCGCTTCCCTAAAAAAAACATTAGAGGGAATTATTTTATTCAATTTCCAAACATCGAGAGCTCGTTCGATTTGATGGATTGAGTGAAATAATCATGGTATAAATTTGGTATTGTTCTATCCAATGTTTGTCTTGTCTTTTGAATCATGTAAGCTAATCCTTGTATAGTTTAGTACACCAATTGGTGTATAGTATATACCTAGACCGATGTGGTATAACAATATCATGATTAAGTTATACATGGATAAAATATCAAAATGCCAAAACTACCCTTGCTTATCTCCTCAAATCTTTTCAAAACCTTATACAGTTTCAAACCAAACACAAGTTTAAGTTATACACTGTATGACCAATTTTTAATTCTATGAACCAAACGCCCGATAAAGATACTATCTGTATTACTAGTCCTTGGATTATTAATCCCTGTATAACAATCCCAATATAACTTGTTTTTAAACAAAACGACACCTAAGTGCCTTTGGATTTAACTCATTGTGGATAGGCCAATGATTTTGACCTAGAACTAACACAGAAATCAAACCAACTCTTGCTATTTATATGCAGAGTCTATCTAACCATATGTGAGAGTTTGGATTTTATAGATGTACACAAGATACATTCTAGAAAATATACTGTGGAATGTTGACGCATGATAGAGTATAGAAAAGCTAAATTAAACCAACAACAATAGAATCCATTTTCATTGAGCAATGAGAAAGACTGATGAATTAGACAAGAATACTGAACATGGAAGAGAAGGTCAATAGGAGAGGCTGAGAACTTTTCACTCATATTAGCCGAAAACTTTTTACTTTTTATAAATATACCAGCTGAAGACCATGTCCATGACAAGCTTTCGTAGATACTTCATATGCACTTGCTGACTAACACGTGAACTGCATGAATGCTTATCTCCAAGCACCGTATACAGAGATAGAAATAGATAAGAGGAAATCCACACCACCCTTTATGGAGTGTGGTAAGGGTTGAGCGTTGAGTTGTCCTTTGAGGGTGCATTGCAAAATATTGACAGATTTTCGGCAGGGTTCTGGAGAATAACTTTCCTAAGCTGTAAGTTATGTATTATTCACCCGAATCTTGATTAGGCATCAATCTACCCACTCAAAGGATCCACAGGATTTCCCCAGCATAGCAGCACAGAAAGGGTGGTTAGAACCAGACTCAGCCTAATACAACCCAATTGCCTACCTCTAAAAAAACGAAGCACCATTCTTCTGTTAACTCATGAGCATGTTCAATAATCTCCACTGTATTAAAAGAGGGAATGGTATCACGAAGACAACTGAATCAGCTTCATGATCCTTCCATTATATTTTGGTTAATCTATTATGTGGTTTCTTGGTGTAATCCAATTTTGGATTTTGGAAGTACATCATTACATCCTGCTCTATACATATTCCTAGGTGCATTTCCCTTGGCGTGCTTTTCGTAAGGTAGTTAAAGCATCTATATTTTTGAGGTAAAATTACATAACTCTCCCAGTTACCAATTACTCCTATAAGATTCCAGCTAAATTCATTCAGAATACTGCAAAACTTGACGTTAATCTTCATACCTTCTCTATAGGAGAAAGACTCCACCTCTTCTTTCTCTATTTTCTTTTTCTCTTTACGTGAGCTTTAAATCTCTATCGACAATTAACTTTGTCCTTCTAGTAAACAATAATCCCTCCGTCCAACAATACTTGTCCATGTTACTAAAAATAGATGTCCAACAATACTTGTACAGTTTGGAAAACCAATGATTAATTTACCCATTTTACCCTTAGTTATTAATTATAGTCATTACCCAAAACATTTTTCAAAGCATTGAATTAATTATATTCAAAAGGTGATATAGTAAAATTACACCTATTATTTATTGTTTCTTTCACATGTGTGCCAAGTCAATAGTGGACGAGTATTGTTGGATGGAGGGAGTAAAAAGACAACGAATAGATGAACTACAATCCAAAATGAAAATATCAAGACAAATGAAGAGTGTTAATAATCTAGAGATAATCTATATTAGCACAAATAACCAGAATAAAACTGTAACGCTGATATAAACACTCTATTAATCCTCCTACTAAAGGCACACTGAAACAAAAAAAAAATCGTTTTTCGATTTTTAAAGCTGCTTCAAATTCATCTTTCCTTAGTTAAATCACAAACTTTAGAGCGTATTTTACCTTCGACCGACGCCGTTGAATGTTTGAGATTCCGGTAAGACGGCGGAAATGGCTTTGCAGATTCCGGCAAATTCACCTGCGGGTGGAGGAAAACGAACAGTTGAAATTGGAAGGAGTCGTTTGTAAAAGGGTAAAAAAAAAGTTAGGGTTTTAGAGAGATTTGTTTACCTGCCATTAGAGCCGAAATTGAAGCAGCGAGTCTCGGCTTCATTTTCACAAAGTGAGATGAACATTTGCAAAAAGGGACTCTCATTGACACCAAATATTACTCGCGCAGTAGTACTAGGTTTTTTGGGAAGTGAGATTTGGACCAAGTTTGCATTGAAATTTAATACTATTAATGTCTTTTTAATTATAGTTTTGAGGGAACATATTTTACGCTTTTATAAAAAAAAAAGTTAGTATGAAATATGATTTATAAATTATATTCATAAGTTTTAGACGGGTGATGACACCGTAACTAGGGAAGCAGCTGGAGTCCTATCTGTCGACCCAGTAAAGGCACGGTCCTCTAGAGCAAGGAAGAACGGACCATTGACGTGGATCTAATCAACGTGAATACGCAAAAGAGGAACCGCAAGCCCTTCCGCTGAATGATGAAGAGAATATAAAGGAAGGCACGACGATTAAAAAAGCTACGGCAAGGTGCCCTATATGGCCAACGCCATAACTCGGATGATCCCTTAGAGATTCAAGATGCCCGATATTTTCAAATATAAAGGAAACAAAAACCCACATGAACACCTTTTATTCTTTACTACCACCATGAACAACAATGATCTAACCAAGGAAGAGGCAGAATTGTAATGCTAAAGAAGTTCGGAGAGACCTTGTCTGGAGGAGCATTGGTCTGGTATTCTCTTCTTCTTGAGAATTTGATTGATTCTTTCAATATGCTCGCAAATAGTTTTATCAATGCACATGTCGAGGCAAAGAAGGTACAACCCCAAAGGGGCGATATCTTCAAAATAGAATAAGGAGATATGGAGCTCCTTTGGGATTTCGTGGCCAAATTCCAGGAGAAAAGAGTGCAACTGCATATGGTGGCCGAAAAACTGGGCGACGAAAGCATTTACCAAGGGTTTGAGTCCCAAGAGTTCGGTGGCATCATTTAAGCTCAAGGAAAGTTTGACCAACTTTAAGGCTACAATGTGGGCGGATATCCAAAACATTAAGAGTCTAAGATCCGCATTGAGGATGATTATTGTAGGACCCACAACAAGGGACTCCAAATATGTAGTAAACCAAAAGCGGTGCAAGAACAGTGGTACATCAACCCACGACCAACAAAAGGCTAGTCCCTATAGGAGTCAGACTCAAGGGGGTCCTATCAAAACAAATATTCTCCGTATTCTTCAAGTGGACAAACAAGATCAAGTTGGGGAAACAACTCTCGTCATCCGGGTTTGCTCCAATATGAGAAAAGAAGCAACAAGGACTTGGCCCGGAGGGGGCTTCAAGACAAGAAAGTGGTTAAGCCCTCAGTATATGCAATTGACAAACCTCCCGCATTCTTGGAGTATTGCTTCACCATTGACCCACTGTAGTTTGTCTCAGTCATGAGAGAGATCAAGGGAGCTCATTTCCAAAGCATGTCTGATCGGACCCAAGCACGAGATATATGACTTAGTGGTGTGATTATCACGGCGCTCATGGTCACAAGACTAGAGACTGTCGCCACCTCCGGGAAGCAGTCTCTGACCTCCTGAAGAATGGATACTTGAGATAGTTTTTGAGCGACCGAGCCAAGAGTAACTACGACCGAGAAGCTAAGGGTGAGAAGCCAACAGTTGCTGGCTTGACTTGGACCTTTCCAAATTGTCTAAGGACCCTTTGTGGAGCGTAAGGCTGGATTCCCCGGATTCCCGGGAGAGGGAGGAAATCTAAATCACGACATCGTACAACCACCTCTGTCGAGTAGAAACGGTCAAACATCATTTGGACATTATCTACTCCTAGCTCACAAAAGGCTTGTGCCCATCCTATCTTGGTCCGATTCCTTGTGCCTCGTCTACGAAGCACTTCTGCTAATATTGCAAAGTTATTGAGTCCATGTGGGTTGGGGATTGCCTGACTCCCGTCGACTTTGGTCAAATGCTTGAGAATCCAATACTGTAGAAGTAGGTTGGTCCCTTGGAAGTAACGATGACCATTCTTGCATTTTCCCAAAGCTCTATAAATAACGGATAAGATGACCGGGACAAAAGGGAAATAGCTGATGTTTTCTCCGTCTGATAGGCCATGAAACATGGTATGAGCTATCATTGTTATCCGAGTGTTGATGCGGAGATGTTCATTTAGTGAAAACACCATGATACCCAAAAGAGCCATTGAGAATGCTAAGGCTCGGGTTTTGTCCCACTCTTGAAATGTGTAAAACTCATTCTGGTATTGAAAGAAACCCCCATTAGTGACAAAGCGGTTATAAAGCATTTGAAAAGAAATACTTGGCCCAGTTATCCATAGGCATTGGCTTTCCCGTAGATGGAGATACTTGGCGATTTGAGTCGGGTGAGCTTGTCTGGTATCAAGATGCCTTGTTGAGGTCTTAATTTCCTTTCTTTGGCTGTTCCCGCAGTTTCAATGCAATCTCTGAGTTCTTCTATTGTTGGAGTTATTTCCATCATTCTGAATCGGAACACCATCTTTTCGCTATCCCAATACCCGGTTAGGACTTCAATCAGTTCCGGCCATGCTTCCATATCTAGTAAAGACGGTAAATGACCCATGTACTGTCGGACCGTCTTCTGACGGTTGGGACTCAAATCTATCTACCACATTTGGAGGAGTAGAGGAGCTTTTTTCAATACATCGAACTTGAGAAATTTCGACATCCTACAAAACAGAGTAACCTGTCAGGCCCCACTCCAGGACAATAGTCCGGTTACAACACATACGTCTTTCGAATCGCACATAGTTGGATGCTATATCGTTGGGTCGGAAATCCGTTGACAAATTTTTGGCGGTTTACTAATGGACTTAATATTCCTTGGATAGTAAGACGTCCTAAGCTAATGCCTATTTCGGGATTTAGTTTCGCTCTATCCTGAGTTTCTAGAATAGGTTTTAAAATAGACCGGGAACCATGGCGGACAACCAAGGCTAAAACAACAAGTGACCGTTAACCGACCGCGGGTCAACTACTTCACTCGTCTGTTTTGAAAATTGTGTGTTTTATTAAGAACGATTGCAAATATACTTGCATAATCGTCTTTTTACCCCTAATGCATTCTAATGCTTTCCAAGAGAGGCGGAAAATACCATGAATAATTTATATTTTGGGAGAAAGTAAACAAATAAGGAAAGCAGTAAAGTTACTAATTATTACATTTTGAATAGTTAGTCAAATAACTTAGTTGCAAACAATAAGGTTAGAACCTAGTTGAATTATCCCCAGCAGAGTTGTCATTTCTGTTTTCTAAAAAAAATGACTTATTTGAAAATCATTTCAAAAATCTAGTTGAAGTTTCCAAAACGTTTTCAATTTTAAGAGAGAGTCGCCACTTAGTTTTATAAAAAGAAAACAAAAAAAAACTTATAAAATCTTTAAAGTCAAAAATAGATATAACTTTAATAATTTAAGAGACTAAGGGTAAGGGTTCAAATTAATGTTTCAAGAAGGTTTTGAAGGCACTCGAAACATCCGCTAACTTGCGGTTATCTGAACTTCTTTGAAAACTAACTTATTTGACGATTTTTAAAGAAAAGCCTTGTTCATTTTTATTTTAATTTAAAAAGGTGTGATAATTTGAGAAAGAAAACATCTTGTTTTTAATATGGTTCAGGAAATAACGTAGCAAAAGCAGCTTGATAAAGGATGATTTGATATTAAAGAAGTGTAAACAACATAAAACACAGTAGTTTGGTCCCTAATTACGTTTATCCCACTACTTTAAAATATTACATTTTCCCCGATAGTTTTAAAAAGGAAAGGCGAGTATCCTTTGTATTTTCGTGTACCCTGGATACATATAATCTCTTCATTAATGATAAATCTGTTTCTATTATGGCGTTTTAAAAGGAAATAACAGATTTACAATTAATGTATAGCACCATGCAACCTTGGATAATTATAGAATTCAAAATTACTTGGATACACATCAAACCAGCAAGTAACTCCATTATACTGGATACAAATAATATTAGATCTCAAATATCTAAGGATACACATTTAAACAACAAACATCTATAGGTATACTTGGATACATGTTAACACTGTATCCAAGATTATAAGCTTGGATACATTGTAACAGTGTTAAGGATACTTCCCAATATCTAAGGATACACATCTAAACAACAAATAGATATAGGTATACTTGGATACATGTTAATATTGGATACAAGTTTGTAAGCTTGGATACATTGTAACAGTGTTAAGGATACATGTTACCAACATCTCAAATAACAGGTTGCAGTAGTATTTGGTACATGTTAACATGAATTAACCCTGGATACATGTAACACAAGATTTGCTTACAATGTTATCCCTGGATACGTATTGCATTGTTTTGATTTGAAACTTTAAATTTACAAAAGTTACACATTTACAACTCAGATAGATATATGTATACTTGGATACATGGAAAATAACACTGGATACATGGTAACAAGTTGAGGATACACCTAATCAACAAATCACAAACCCAGATAACCAAATCCCCCAGGTTAACTCACATAATTGGATACATGTTAACAAGATCCCAACGACAAGTAACATTATTCTCGAATAGACTAATAACAATTGGCGTTGGATACATGTATTGTTGGATATATGTTATCTGGGATACGTGAAAAGAAACGTTGATAACTATGAGTCCTTACCTGAACTTTGCAATCTGGAACTTTAACTTTGGGGATTTTTGTCATCTGGATTTGAGTACGTTGTTCTTGATTCCAAATTTTGGCGCAATTCATTCATTTTGACTTGATCGTTTCTAAATTTGGATCTATTTTCAGTAAAGTCTTCTTCTTCAAAGTCTCTAACAGCCGGAACAAAGGTCGGAGAAGGCACTTCATTGTTCTCCATTTGAGATATACCTAAATCAAATGAAGGTCATTGTTGGTTACTTGGTATTATCAAGTTATCTGATTCGTTATCCATGAAGGCAATCGTTGATTCGTTATCAAGTAATTGCTCTTATAGATTATGATAACTTAGAACTAAACTATAGTAAAAGATGAAAATCGAATTTTACCAACCTCAACTATGGAAGATTTTGATCCAGCAGCGCCAATTTTTTTTGAAAAGTGAAGAAAGATCGTGTGGAAGATGGAGTCCTTGCTTGAAGGCGTGATTTTGGAGAAAAAAATTGAGAGAGAAAAACCGTTGCCTTTAGATACATGTTTAGTGATTTTTGACCCTTTTTTAGGGATTGTGGTGGATACAATTTTTTAACCATGTAATTTCAATTTAATGGGATAAATGTAATTATTTTAAAGTTTTGGGATATTTAGTAAATAAGGTAAGGATGTTTGATTATTTATGTAGTTTTCCCATTAATGAAAACACGTGAAAAGTTTGTTTTAAAAGAAAAAGGGAAGCATGCTTGTCCGGATAAACTTAAAGCATAATATTTCTAAATGTTTTTACCTGAAGAAACAACAAATGATTAAAGATTTAAACAAGAAACATTTACTCGTTTGGGATAATTCAACTAGTTAGTCCAAATTATACAAGGTAATTTCAATTAATACAAAGTAAAGAGTTTAAAGGAGTAAGAGAGGTAACTAAGCCCTTTGGCCTAATTAATTTAGGCTTTCAGCCCAAACTCAAGACCTGTCCTAAAAACATCTAAGTTGGGCTTTGAGCCCATTTGCTGCCCTGCTTGGACTTTGTCCAATTCACTTCACATTTTCTAGCCCATTTGGGCTGCTACTGCCACTACTGTTGGAGAAAAACGAATCAGTCCACCTTGGACTTGACAGGATTGACTCGAAGATGATGTTGGATTTTGCCAACCCAATGAAGTAATGCGGGGATAGCAAGTCCAGATGGACTCGAAGGCAACATATGCAAAGAAAATGATAAGAATTAGTATACACTCAAAATTTTATTCAAAGAAAGATTAAGCGAGGTTAATCACACAATCAGTTTTAACATCTTTCAGAGTGAGAAAACAGAGAAAGGGGTCGCTGTCTCGCAAAGATAAGCAAACATTATACTAACTCGTTAAACATGGATTAGAGTCTTAAACTTTGCTAAATCTCTAACAGACATCATGCCATTTCGGAATGTGAATTCCTACTCTTTCATATGGTTGTACATGGACTGATAAGAGACTAAACACATATAGATTCTCAATTCAATGCTCTTATTGCAGCTAGATAAGGATTTCAATTCATTAGAGTTCAGGAGTAAGTACTTCATTCAATCATGACTAGAGCAACCTAGTTTTGAGGAAGATAAGCAAAAGAAACAGATTTTACTATCAATCAGACACAAATAGATGGCTACAGTGACTTCTCCAGCCAAAAAATTCCACAAAGAATCTACACTTAAATGAGATGTGTACCAGTTTTCTTGAAGGATTTTGAATTCGAAAGCAACATGTTATAAACATATAAAAAATAGAGAGAAAACAATTTAGCTTCGATCAAACTTTTAGAACCAATATCCTATAACCATTACGGAAACTGGGGATTTTGAATTAAGGGTGACAAAAAAGTTTTAAAATTAAGAAAAAGTGACACAAGTCTTAATTATTGAGTAGAGGTGACAACTTTAAGATTAGTGTTAATGACACTATTTTAAAAACCCTCAAGTTTTATTATTTACACAAAGCCCCGCCCTACTTTCTCCCTCCCCTCCCCACCCCTTCTGCCGCCGCCGCCATCACACCACCACCACATTCTCCTCCGCTATTACCACCACCAGCACTACTATCACTACCACCGCAGCAACAACCACCGCCTCCTCCGCCACAACAACCATTTTCTTTACCAGCTTCTGCAACAACCACCACCTCCTCCGATTCGCCGTCACCACCAGTACCACTGCCTCCTCCACCACAATCAAACCTTCTTGATCGGCTCCTCCACCTCACCTTTTTTCAGATTATTAAGCAATTATATTAGTTGTGGTAATCATAGTAGTCGTTGGAGCAACTATCGTAATTGCTGCAGCAACTGTCGTAGTTGCTATAGTAATTCCTATAGTTACTACAACAATTACTGTAGTTGCTATAACAATTGTCGTAGTTGCTATAACAATTGTCGTAGTTGCTTGATTTTTTGTGAAATTTCTTCAATGACTTAAAAAATGAAAATTTTCTTTTCAAAGTTTTCAAAATCAACCAAAATAGTCCATAAAATAAAAACAAAAAAGAGAAAAAAGAAGAAGAACGCGATAAAAAATGATAAACGTCTTAGTGACGATGACGACAACAAAAACGGCAAAGAAAAGATGGTAGGAGAGAGAAAGAAAAAAAAAAAAGAAGAAGAAAATGGGGGAGAAGGAATTCTGGAGAGAAAAAGAAGGGGAGATTGAAAAGATAATGAAGGGGGAAATTTTAAATTTTGAAATTTGAAATAGGAGAGAATTCTTTTTAAAAAACCTAAAATTTTAATATACACCCTCAAAGTTTATAATTACTTTAATTAGGCTCACTTTTCATTTAATGACATTTGACCAAGTCAATGTCACTCTTTTTAATTTAAAGACTTGTTGGACACCTACAACTCAATTTTCACCGGAAACTTAATATAAGAGCACATTCTTACATGATAAACTCTAAACTGAAGAAACTTAGCTCGGTTACAGCCCGAAATTATCAGAAAGAGCACTCTAATCATCCTTACGACTCTGAACTCTTTAAACGCAGGAACCCAGGCAAGATTTGATTATACAACCAGATTTCTTAGGCTAGCAATCATCTCAAAGACATAATATTTGAAGTAAAAAAAAGGAATTCAGGATAACTGTCGTACAATAGATGCCATATGTGAACTCAAAAAAAGCTACCTGAACTTTTATGTATGAAGATAGGTGAGAAGCATTTGGAACACAGAGAGGAATTGACACGGCATGGACAAATGATTCATAACTCTTTCAAGTAGCTAGAGTAAGATCCCAACTATGATAAAGTTTTACATTTAGTTCCAATATTTGTTCCCTGGGAAGAGCTAAAGAGCAGTCTCAGAAGGCCAAATTTCTATTCTCATCTCAATGATCTTTACATGGTATTAACTCGATCAGATTCTTTTTTGAGAGAGCTCTTTTCATAGAGATAATGATGAACACACGTATTCCTTAAAACAGCAACAATAGCCAATAATATTTCAAGAAGAATCTGGTTGACTAACACTATATAGAAATTGAACTAGTACTCAGTTATGATAGTTATTTTACTCAAACCAGAATCACATAGAAGTATCACCACAAGCCATTGATATTAACACTTTGAAAATTACCAGCTAGCCATATAAACGTCACAAAGAAAGCTAGGTCGAATTATTCAGAAAACTTATCTTTACCACTCTATTTCGTTACAATTTCAGTGACCAAGGAACAAGACGAGATAAGCAGCAGTTCATGTATTTTAAGAGTTCAAAACGGTAAAGAGAGAAAAAAAAGATGTTCAGTATTACTTAGAAGGAGGATGACCCGAAATACAAATAATCACCTCAATTTAACAGCTAGAACAAACACAAAAGAAAAGCCATACCAAATATCAAACAAGACCAGCAACATGCTACATTTTTACAACAGTGTAATAGAAGAAAAGGGAAAGAGATGAACGAAAAAATTACCTATTTGGGGGCAGCGACTGGGACCACGAGCTTCGTCGAAAATGACCTTTAATCCGCGAAACTTTGCTTGTTTCGCCGCAGGGATACGAACTTTTAAGTTTTATCTCTCTGAACTTTTGACTTCTTTGATGGGTTTAGAGAGTGGTTCTCCAAAGAAAACCCAAGAAATCAAAAGTCAGCCCCTCACAATGAAGAGGAAGGGACTATTTATAGGGATCTTAGGTCTGAAAATAGGGGAAAACAAAAGGGGTTTTCTGGGAAATTGTACCAAATCGTACCCATTTCTTGCTGATTCTGTGGATAAGACGGCACCTAGGGCAGTCTAGGATATTCTCCACTGTCAGCACACGAGTTGACGGAGAATTGGATGTCGTTTGGAAATTTTATCGGGGTTTGGGCGTTGTTTGTGAAGTCGTTGCAGCTGCGTTGCTGAATGGAGCTAGGGGACGTTAGGGTTTGTTGTTAGAGAGAAGAGGACGATGAAGATGCTAGTGACAAAGGAACAATGAATGTCATTCATGGAGGTTCCGTCCTTCAACAATGTCTTTGACCTATATTGTATTTATTTTTTCCCTAGTTGGTCTTTCGATATTCCATATCAAATTTATCAAAGAATATAAACATTCTTGAGATTGCACGGTCACAGTTATTGTTTCACTACTGAAAAACTTCATGGTCAGTTATTAAAGGAGCTTGAAGGTCAAGTTTGAAAAAATCAATTTGCCGCAAATGAACTTCTTTCGAGTGAGTGATATCTCAAAAGAATTGAAATCTCGAGAGGAGTTAGAATACAAAATATGGGGCTATTTTGATAGAATTTGAGCTAGTTTTGAACTAAATTTCAGTCCTAATTCAATGAGGTCGAAGGTACAATTGTGTTGTATCAAATTTGTATTAAAGTTGTATTATAACTATATGTTGAGTTTGTTGAAAAATATATTTTAAGTTTGTATGATATTGTAGTTATATTAAATTTGTACGAGAGTTGTATACAATGTTATTGTGTGTAGTTGTATTAAATTTTTAAAAATTTAACATGAACTTTATAGAAAATTTACACGATAATACATATTTCATATCGTTTTTAAACCAGAAATTGTGTGCAAAATTCCAAATTTTGAAGTGAGATTCAAATTTGTATTAATGTTGTATGGAAATTTATGTTTAATTTGTATAAAAATTGCATTTAAAGTTTTGTATGCTGTTGTAATTGTATTAAACTTGTATGAATATTGTATAAAAGTCGTATACAATATTATTGTAGTTTATCAAATTTTCATAAAAAAAACATGAATTTTATAGAAAATTTATATAGGTATATACATATTTCATACCGATTTCATACAGTTTTCATACATGAAAATTTTAAACCTTGAGCGAGATATACGTATTTCATATCGATTTCATATAGTTTTCATATACAAAAATTGTGAACGAATTTTTAAGCCTTGAACGAGATGTACATATTTCATACACAATGAGCAGAACTTTTAAGCCTTTGAGCGAATATTTGAGCAAATTTCGTATATGTTTGGTGAAAAACTCATGTCATGTTTTGTAAATTAAAAACTCTTGCATGTTTTGTATATATGAGTCTAATTTTGTATATATAGGTATTCTCCCAAAACTATATATACCATGAAAGTAGGGTTTGAAATTTATAAAGAAAAAAGGGTTAAGTTACTCAAGTTGGATTATAACTCATTGGTTAGCTTGTTTTGATTTAACTCATTTCAATTCTCTAAGCAACATTATACAGTAACTCATTTATTGATTCAACCATATTGATCCAAACCGTTCATCTATCACTTCGACCTACAAGTGCAATGGTTACACTTTTATCATGTCAGTCATGCGGGTTCCACCATAAAAATAATCGAGTGATATTAATTTTATGTGTCATTTTTCAAACATTAATGTTTGAAACTAAGTTTATGAGGAATATTCTAGGTGCGTTACCATAGCACATACATATCAAATGCCAGTGTGTTATTGCATTGGCTTCTAGATGTCTCTTTAATGGCATGGGCCTTTCCTTTGTGCCCAACAAGGAAAGAAAGTTAGAAGCGTTTCACTATGGATTTTCAAATATTTTTTATTTTATTTTAAATTTATAAAGTTAAAGTTGAAAATAAAATTATGTTTAATTATATTTTTTATAAAAAATATTTGAAATAATATATGTTCATACTTGAATATACTTAAATATAACTTCAAAAGTGAAAAGTTATAAGTTGAAAAATAATTTATAAATTATTTTTAAATTTAGAATACAAATTCAGGTTGGATTTGAATTTACATGACAAAACATTAATTTAAAACTAAAGTGAAAAAAATTATTCCAAAAATAAATATATATGCATTATAGCATTAATAAATATCAATAATGACATATAAAATATTTATTGTTATAACAGTTTTATTTTAATAGTTTATACAATCTTTCACATGGATACATATGTACTACCTTTGAACTAGTGAAAATGTGAAATAACCTTATACATTTAAGTTTCAGCATTCAAGATACACCACGAGGTGCTGTAATAATCAAAATATAGTCATTCATGCAAATCACGGACAACAATTGTACACATAATAATAAATCATGCATACAGTACATGGACAAAGTTGTCTGATTTGTCAATGTAATTTAATCTTATATTTTCAAATTAAAATTATAAGATTCAAAAGTTTTTTACTTTAAAAATTTATATATCTAGTAAAATTAAGACATTTGAATTGACACAAAAAATAAATAAATTATTATTACTCCTTTGTCCATTTTTACTTAATGTTTGACTTGACACACCCATTGAAAAATAATAAATAAAAGATAATTTTATTATATTACCCATATTTATTATAAGTCATCTGAATGTACTGGTAAATAAGAGTAATATTTAATAACAAAAGTAAACACAAAATGATAAATTACTCTTGATTTTTTAAATTAGACAAATAAAGTTGGACAATTATTTTTAGTATACTGAACAAGTAAAGATGAACAAAGAGAGTAGTGTTTATTAGTATATCAATATCATATATTTTAATTATTCCTTTGTTCCAATTTATGTGACACTCTTTTCTTTTTAGTTCGTCTCAATGCTACATTTCCTTAATTGATAACTATCTAATGATATCATCCCCATTTCACCTTTTTAAGTCTCACTTAACACTTTATTGCGAAGAAAAATCAACAAAAAATAAGCACTAAAGTGACTTTAATCAAGACAACTTAGTAAAAATAAGAAAGTCTTCCCTTCATTTTTAAACTTTGCACCAGTCAAATGTTACCACATATTGGGATGAAAGGAAAATCTTATACTCCCTCCTTCTATCTTTACTTGGTCACTATACTAAAAATAATTGTTCAACTTTATTTATTCAGTTTAGAAAATCAAGAGATAACTTATCAATTTGTGTCTATTTTACTCTTGCTATTAACTAGTCATTTTCTCAATGCATTTTCTAAAACATTAAATTTATTATATTCAAAGAGTAGTATCGTAAAATTATTATTTTATTTATTACTCCTTCCGTTTTAATTTGTTTAACCTATTTTTTATTTTAGTTCGTTTCAAAAAGAATGACCCTTTCCTTTTTTAGTAACTTTTTAATTTCAACTTTTCATATGGCATGTTTAAGACCACAAGATTAAAAGACATTTTAATACATTTCACATATCTTTAATTTAAGACTAGAAGATTCAAATGTCTTCTTTATTTTTTTAAACTCCGTGCCAAGTCAAAATAGGTCGATCAATTTAAAAGGAGGGAGTATTTCTTAAGGAATATGTCAAATCAATAGTGAACGGGTAAAGATAGACAGAAAGAGTATGTGACTTGAATATAATTATTGTTTAAGCAAAGCAATGACATGAAACTTAGAATAAGTACATAATAAACTAGTCATTCCATCTACTACGGACGTCTAGTCCCATCTACTTACACAAGGGAGAGTGAGGCTAAGACAAAAGCCAAGATACAAGGGCACTATGGTGGTTTTGGTTATTAATTTCACTCACCATGTCTAATGTTGCTTCATCATGATTGGTGCAATTTTGAAGTAAATCAGTATCCCATAGTGGCCAACTAGGAATTATGTTGTTATCTTGCTCTCTTTCTAATTCCCATATTGGTGCCTGCCATACTAATTCATGATCATCACCCCATTCACTTGATGATACTTTTTTATTATTACCTTCATCAATTCTGTAACTGTTATTATTCTCTGCCTCCTTGGTTTCTCCTTGCCCATTCTTCTCTAAACAACTCAATATGAAATTTGGGTCCATATCTTCATCATCAATGACCACGTCTGGCATAATCTCCTCAAGCCAATCCATCCCACTATCTGCTCAGACAAAAAATATATTTATTAAATAATTAAAAATTGTACATACAAGAGGTCCTAGATAAAAAGTATTTATTGGACACAAAGTTTAACAAAAGTAATATGATCTTAAATTAAATATGTCACGTGGGATTTTGGATCTAAAGAGTTAGTACTAAATATAGAGAATGACAAATTTTTTTTAAAAAATAGACTATTAAAAAGAAAAGTAAGACACAAAGTAGTAATGAAAAATATGTTCTCTCTACTACTAAAAATAAAGATTTTTCCCACGAATCAGTGAAAAAATTTGTGATATACACATAATTTTTTCACTCATTTCTCAACGAACCAGCTCACTAGAAAAATGCATGGTCAGAAACAAGTGTTCAAACAAATTAAATTTTTAGATGAAATGATTACATATTTTAACATCTCACTATGTCATACCCGTTATCGAAAAAGAAAATTCACGTATTTAATCCATAAAAAAGAATAAGACCTGAGCGAGAATATTTAAAATATAATTAAGTAATTAAAAATGTAATAAGTGTACCTGAACTAAGGCTACTGTGGGCCTCTCTAGACGCCGCCCAAGGATTTGGCGCCGCTACATTGGCTACATCTTCTTGCATTGAATCCATAGCACTATTACTACCATCTAGCCCTGAGCTAATTGTGGTGCTAGATAATGCCTCTTTTTTCATGTTTGGTGTTGAGGGCATAGGAACTGATGATGCACTCAATGGTCCATTACTACTATTTTCTTTAGCTTCCTTAGGCTCCAACAAGTTTGACATTTTATTTTTCTTCATACTGGATGATCGGCTTGTTTTACTACAATGTTTGATTGGCTTCAATGCACCCTTTTTAGCCAAGTCAACAACAGCTTGAGGCAGCTTTTCGTCGCTTGGTATCCTTAAGCTTTCGACTTTTCTGCTCAGATGAGAGTTCCAATAGTTCTTGATCTCATTGTCTGTTCTACCCGGTAAATGTCCCGCTATTAAAGACCATCTGCAAATATAGTTAAAAAAAGTTGATCGATTTAGTATACATTAGAAGATACTCTCTCTATTCTTAAATAAGTGATTGTTTAGTCTTTTCATTTTGTTTTGTGGTGTTTTAGATAATCATGAAGACATTAATGATGTAATTCTTCCAATTTTATCCTTTTTAAAATAAAGAAAGTTTTATAAAACCAAAAAACTAGTACTAAAGAATTACCTTCTTTTCAAAGTATTTGTTAAGGGTAAGTTAGTAAAAGTAATCTGTATCTTCTAAGAATGATTACTTTCTTAAAAAGTCTACCCAAACTAAAAGAATCACTTATTTAAGAATGGAGGGAGGATTACAAAGATGGTATACGTATTTATCATCATATTAAATGTCTCAACTAACAAATGACACCTTTGATTCTTTTATCTTTCTATATATCTTTCTTTCTTGCAATTATTCAGCATGGCTGATATATGCATAAATCCAACTTAAGGTACGTTGTTGTCTAGTTTAAAAATACTTTAAATTGTCACCGTTAATTTTAGTGACACCGACTGAAACTAAAGTTGCAACAGGACTAATAATAGAAAGGTTGAATTGAGAGGCTGCATGTGTCCTTCATCATGTGAAAAAACAGAGAGTAATGAACTTACATGAGGGGACCAATAATTTTAACTTATTTATCAGCACAAAAGGATGTACAAAAATGACCTATAATGTGTGAGCCCTTAATTTTTTTTCCAGGCAAAAAGAATACTAGAGCAAACATAAAATGAAAGAGAGAAAGAAAAGTACTCCATCCGTTTTATTATGTGATGATCAAAAGTAGGTCGGTGTGAGAAACCAATCACTTTTACCTAATGTAGCAGATAACTTGTCTTATTTTAAGATTATAAACTTCATATTTTAACGAGGGTCACCTATAATGTAATTTGAGTGATCTGTAAAAATATGATTATACTAATGATGATGTGTATAACTTAAAATTTTATTTTATATATTGATGTTTCGCAGGATACCAAGTCATAAGAATTTTTTTCTTTTAAAATTTATGATTTTAAATATATATCATGATACTTTTATAATTATAAAATCATGTCATTACAGTAAGACGAAAAGTTTAAAGGAGACATCTTTTTCGGACCAAACAAAACAGAAAAAGACTTTTGTCATTTTTAGTCATTTACTATGAGACAAGAAGTCTAAAAGGTGACATATTTTTCAGACCAAACTAAAAAGAAAAAGATTGTACTCCATGTAAAATATAATCAAATAGGGGGAGTATTGATGGATACCAGTAGTATTTCATAACTAACCTGCGTATATTTACCATGAAAGAGTCATTTACCAAGAGTTAAAAAAGGCAAATTAACGAATTACTAATAATTACCTGTTACCCAAAGTAGCATGCAACTTGATGACTATGTCTTCCTCTTGAGAAGTGATGTTACCTCTCTTCAAATCAGACCTCAAGTAATTAATCCATCTCAGTCTACAACTCTTTCCACATCTCAGTAATCCTTCATACGGAAAAAAAAATGTTAAACGATGAAAATAATAAGCACTTAGCAGGATTTACGTTTGATTAGAAGAAAATGGTAGGTACGTTCAACGAATGTATCTCGCTTTTCTACCTCTCTTGTCCCTCTAATTCTCTGTATCTAAGTGTATACGTACCAGCATTTTTGGGCAACGATCTCCAAGAGCCTTCGCCGTTAGAAAGAATGTAATTAGTGAGAATTTGATCTTCTTCGGCAGTCCATCGGCCTCTTTTGAGACCCACTTTTTCACAACAAGGGGCTCTTCCCATTGCTAGTGCTAGTAGTATCAATAAAGAAGAAAAACACCCTACTTACACTTTGTTATTGAGAGAGAAGTATAGCAAAGTGGCAAGTGGAAGCAAGACAATTAGCTCCCAATATCAATGCCAATAAATAGAGAGACGACAGAAATAACTAGACCCCACTTTTCCTTTTTGCCCTTACTCTAGTTTTGTGTGGACTTAACCGAGCAAAGGTTGACTTATAATAAGCATTTGCATTGCGTGTCACTCTGCGCTAGAAGGGATAGACGTCATTTAACTTGGAATCAACTCACATTTATGTCCTTTAACTTTGAATGTGCACAAGTAGACACTTAAATTTGTATAAAGTTAAACAAATAGACACACGCGTCCTACATGACATAATACACGTAGGATGCTACATAGAAATGTAAATTACCACACAGGACGCCACATATGACGCATGTGTTTACTTGTTCAACTTTTTACAAGTTTTAGTGTCTACTTGTGCACATTCAAAATTGAAGAATAAATGTGAGTTGATGTCAAATTAAATGACACATTTATGTATTATGCCAAAGGGATATGCGGGTAATTTATACCCAGGACTATTTTATTTATCACATTTTTTTCACACGTTCTTTAAGAAAATATTAAATAGAGGGTAATTTGATTAAATTATCTCTATTTATAATTCTTTTCATTGTAATATTTCTTTTTGCACTACATTAATATCTCTTCATATTTATGACTAAGGGTAAAAATGAAAATAAATGACTAATTATGTCTTGATTTTCTAAAATGACTAAAAAATAGACGTTCATAATATTTGTCATTTTAAAAAATAAAGACATAATTAGTTGTTGGTTTCCACATTACTCTTAGTCATAAATATGAAGAAATATTAAGATGATGTAAAAGAAAAAATATTAAATAAAAAAGAATAATAATAAGAATAATTTAATTTAATTATTTTTATTTATTATTTAAATAGTGTGTAAAATAAAACATGACAGGTATTAAGAACGCAGGAAGTACATACAATGGCCCCTTTGGTTTGCAATTGGTGTCTTGGTGGGACTATTCCAACTGGTGTGGCGAAGATGATTGAAACTTGCTCTATTTTGATTTGCGAGTACTAAAAGTGTCAAATTTAATTTAATAAAATATAATCGGCTAACTTGTTCAAATTTTACGACGTAGCTTTTAGGTTACCATACATTTATTGACGAATCAATTTGGAAATAATCCAAATTAGCTAGCTCATTTAAAAGTTTGAGCCAAACAGGGAAGTCTTTAATTTGTCTCCAAATTAATCTATAAAAAGAAAACTTCACAGAACATAAATAAATAATTTTTTAGATTTTGGTTAGTTAGATATAATTAGTTGAGTTATCACTCATTAAATTCTGTACATCTTGGCCAAAGCTAATTTTAATGTGCAGTGGATTCGCGAAACTCAAAAGAAAAAGGGAAAAGAACACTTATACTCCAAAAAAGAAAACTATTTATCCTCAAATGTCTCATTATTTTTATACCCTTTTTATTCTAAAATTGTATTTATTTTAAAAAAGAAAAACACGAACTAACGTCATGCTGACGTCAGCGCCCGCCCCTTTTTTCATCTTTGATACCATCACAGTATATATATATATATTGTGATGGTATCAAAGATTAACTGGACAGTGTCTTCATTGAGAGACTACTTCTTCCTCCTTGATACCATCAAAGTATAATATACTCTAGTGATATCAAAGAGTAACTGAACAATGTTTCATTGAGGTTTGCTTCAGTCCTTCGATGAAATTACTCAATCATCCATGAACCATTATGGTATATCTATATACTGTCATGGTATCATTGAGGTATGTTTCAGTTCTTCAATATTTTAATTTAAAAACAGCTAAAAAAAGAATCATAATTTAGATACAATTTTTTTTAATTTGCAAAAAGAGAAAAAAAATTATAAAAATATATTTTTACTAATTTTGAGTTCAATAAATAAGCTTGTGACTTTAATAATTTTCTATTAATTGTTTCTTATTTATTTCTTAAAAAATAGCTCAATATATGATACTGAAATGGTATCAATATACCAATGGAGTATCACAAAGGATAAAGCTTAGTCCTATATGATACCGACATGGTATCAATATACCGATGGAGTATCATAGAGGATTAAACTCAGTCCTATATGATACCGATAGAGTATCAATATACCGACAGAGTATCACAGAGGATTAATTCAAAATAGCGACGCTGACGTCATGCTGACGTCATGCGCGAAATAAGAAAAAGAGAAAGTGGGCAAGTGGGTAATTAGTTTGGATTAAAGGTCTATTAAGGGTAAATACTTTGGGTTGAGTCTATTTTGGGTAAATAGTTTCACAATTGTGTCCAATTTGTGTAGTTTTCCCAAAAAAAAATTATATCAAAGAGTTTCTACCATTTAAATATACATAAAAAAATTATTTTTTCTATTTACATAACATAATTTTTCAATAAAAGAAGTTCAATTTTTGCCCTTGCACCTCTATGCCTCCACAAGTGGCTAGCTAGAAATTTTGTCAAGGATATTTAAAATTTTAGTGTATATTACTAAATATATAATAGTATTATTTTCTTTATGCATAATGTAATTTTTCGATGAAAAGTGTTCAAGTGATCAATCTTAAGCCAATGTAGCTATGCCACTGGCCTCCACCCCTGGTGTTATGAACTAACTCGTTTATGATTCAATCAATTTTAATCAGTGAAAAATTAACCAATAAAATGTATAGGATAAAAATTGAGCCAAAGTATGTTGCGTGGAAGGAATGACAAATTAGATTTAATTCAGCAACAATAGGCATCAAATATCTCATATCTCATCAGTTATCACCAGGAGGGGTAATCACATTTGTAAAAGAACGGACCTAGGAGATTAATTTGAGCTTGTTGTCGCATTAGTAAGCCCACCTAGCTTCGGAATCATGAGACCAGATATCATATTGTGATCGGGTCAATATAAGGTCAAGAATTCAACTACTATCGAAAAATTTGTGATCCTTTCCTAACTGTTATGTAATGGGTGCAAACGACATCCCATTTATTAATTATGATTTGCTCATTTGATAAGTAATATTTTATAAAAAGTGAGAAAAACTTAACAATTTTCACAGTTTGTGAAAATGGTTTTTATTTTATAAGAAGAAAATACAATTTAAAAAATTTACATGTGCAAATAAAATTTTAACTTCATATCCGATGATTTCATATCATTATTTCAAATCGTAATTTTATATCACATGTCCAAACGATAAGTCAATTTTTTTTCGTTCAACTTTAATTTCAAATACTTTTTTCAAATTGAATGAAATGACGTCCAAGCGCCCTACGTAGTTAGGAGGCGTTATTTCAAAAAAGTGTCAGTATGGAAAGTGTATGAAAGGTAATATTTGTACGTAACACTCATATGAAAAGATGTTGAAAGAGACTTATGCGGTAATTAAAGAAGCCACGCACTCATTTAGCTTAAAACATAGTCGTGGTTCATCCACCGTCGAGCCTTGTGCACGGGGGCTTCCATCTCCCACGTTCATTCTCCCTCCTCCCACCACTTTTTTTACCCCCTCCGTTCATTTTTACTTGTCCACTATTAATTTTGACAAACTATAAATAAAAAGATAATTTTATCATATCACTATTTAAATATAATAAATACAATATTTTGAAAAATGTAATAAAAAAATGACTATAATTAATGATACGGGTAAATTAGAAATTAAGTGTAAAATTACCTCTTGATTTTATAAATTGAACAAGTATTGTTGAACATCTATTTTTAGTATAGTGGACAAGTAAAGATGGACGGATGGAGTACTTCTCTTTTCCTCTTCTTGTTTTCATTTTCTTTTTTGTGTTTGTCTTAGTACTCTCTCGGTATCTGAGTTAATTTAATTTATAATAGAGTTTTTTTTCAAAAAAAAAAATTGAAATTTGTGTCTAAAATAAATTATAGATTTTTTTGTAGCTATAAATCATCTTATTAAAGGTAAAATAAATATTTTAAAGTTAAATTGTTACTAAATATAGAAATGTGTCCTTTTTTAAATTAAATAAAAAGAAAAATGAGTCATATAAACTGGGACAGAGAGAGTAATTAAAATTATTCCCTCAATCTTTGTTTGATCATTTTTCTCATATATCTTTTAAATATCTTGAATTATGAATTATTGTAATTTATGGTATATATTTTTTAAAACAAGTAAATTTTATTTTAAATTTTTTAAAGGTTTCATTCTCAAATTTACGATCAAAATTAAATTGTTTGACTTTCAAAATTTAAGCTATGACACATAAATTGAAACAAAGGGAGAGGAAATACTCTCTCCATCCCATATTAGTTGGTAACTTTTTTCCTCATATGAGAAAAGACATCAAATATACCTTGAACTTGTCCCGAAAAATTATTTTCACATTCAAACTAATCTGGCGACCTATTACACACCTATACATATTAAAAGTGAATTTAATAACACCCTACATGCTAATGTGACATAAAAAATAAAAAATAATTAAAAACAAACGCGTTTTTCAATCCTTTTTTCTGTTTTTTCTTTACAAAATATTGATTTAAAGATACCCCTCTTCTTCTTCTTCTTCTTCTTCTACTTCTTCTTCTTCTTCTTCTTCCTCTTCTTCTTCCTCTTCCTCTTCCTCTTCCTCCTGCTCTTCCTCCCTCTTCTTCCTCCTGCTCTTCCTCCCTCTTCTTCCTCCTTCTCTTCCTCCTTTTCTTCCTCCTTCTTCTTCCTCCTTCTTCCTCCTCTTCTTCCTCCTTCTTCTTCCTCCTCCTCCTCCTCCTCCTCCTCCTCCTCCTCCTCCTCCTCCTCCTCCTCCTTCTCCTTCTTCTTCTTCTTCTTCTTCTTCTTTCCTCCATTTTCATAGAAATACCACCTTGACCACCACATATTTTCAATCAATTTAAAAATTAGACTTTAGATCTATCATTTTTATCCCAAATGTTAAAATTCGCAATGATGTCTCATAATTAAAAAAAATTATCTTCCAATCGTCAAATAAAAAAAAAATCATGTTATTGCTTAAACTTTTTCAAAAAGAAAATAAAAAATGACATAAACTAAGAAAATATCTAAAAATAAAAAATAAGGGACTATGATTGATCTTACACTCACCTTTTATATGAATAAATTATAATTTATCTATTTCAATTTCATTTTTTTAATTTTCTTTTAAAACATAATATGGTGGTGGGTTTGCTAGTGGTTGGTGAAGAAGAAGAAGAAATCGATAATGATAATGGTGATGGGTGGTGAAGAAGAATTGAAGGTGATATGTTGGTGGTGAAGAGCAAAGAATTGGTGATGATGGTAGCTGGATATGAATTTTTCGGTAAGATGAGAGATGGAATGGATGGGGTTTAGCGATGAAGATGATATAAATTGGAGGATTTTAATAGTTAATTAGGGATTAATTAGTGTAAATATAGTTAACACAAGAAAAGTTAATAAATAAAGAAAAAAAGAAAAAAAATATAAAATTTATAATTTCTGACATGGCGTTGAAGTGGTGCTGACGTGGCAGGCGAGTGTAAAATATCACATATTGTGGGAGTAGTGTTATACATCTCAGAATGGTATAAAAATTCACTTTTAATACGTATAGGTGTATAAAAGATCACCAGATTAGTTTAAGTATGAAATCGATTTTTCAGGACAAGTTCAGTGTGTATTTGATGTCTTTTTTCTCTTCCTCACACATTTTAAAAGGGGTAAATTATTGAAAAAGCCAAACATCCTTACTGTATCTACTAATTCTTCCACCACTTTATTTTAATTACTTAATATACAATATATTAATAAAAAAAATCACCCTTTATATTTGATACATCCTTTCCCCAAAAAACACGGCACATCCCTTCCCCAACGCAACAAATCACGCTCAGTCCAAATTCAAATCACGCAAATCACGCTTAATCTGCCCTCCCCCCCTCCTCTTTCTCCACACCTCCCTTCTCCTCCCTCATAGAACAGGCACAAAACCCCACTGCTCTCATCTTCTCCAAGCACCTCGCTCCCTTTTCGACGAAACAAAAGTCAAAGCACAACTCCACCAATGCCGCCCCAACGATGGCCAGTCCCTTTTCCCCTTTCCCCTCACATTTTTTTCAGTTATGTATGGTATAGTATTGCCCGAGGGAAAATTAAAAGTGGATTTTATCTATGAGCCACCACAGTAAGGGATGGAGGAAAATTTGTTGCTTTTACATGATCCTGATGAGGAGAAATTGGTGGATGCAATAGCTAGTGGATTAGGGATGAGGAAAGTAGGGTCCTTATATTTACACAGACAATTAGTCAAGATAAGAAGGATTACACAATGTCAACTGTGAAAGTTCTACATGCAGCTGAATTATAGATACATTGATTTTTTTTGTTTTTTTCTTCTAACTATGTATTTATGCACTAAATACTAGTTTAGTTGATATATGTATCAATGCATACTTGACACGAGATACATGTATTTTTAAGATCAGATAAATGTATTTTGAATACACTATATGAAATTGATATTGAATACATTTAATGATACACATAAATAAATACATGAAATCAATACTAGATACATATGAATAAATACATGAAACTAATACTAGATACATGTAAACAAACACATGAAATTAATATTAGATACATATAAACAAACACATAAAATTAATACTAGATACATATAAACAAATACATGAAATTAATATTTGATACATATTAAAATATACATGAAATTAATACATATATCTTTGATATATGATACATTAATTGGATACACTATAAAATTGATAGGTACATCAAATTAATGAATTTATTATTTTAAAGAGTAATAAAATAAAATAAATCAAACACAAATACATTCCTTGATTTTTGCCTTATATTAAGGGATTTGATTAATTTAAATTTTCAGAATTAGTTGTCCATAGGGGTGTTCATGGTTTGGATAAAAACCGATCCAAATCGAAAAACTGAATCGAACTGATTAAATAAATCAATTTTTATTTGGTTTGATTTGATTTGATTTTACATTTTTAAAAATCGATAATATTTGGTTTTGTTTTGATTTTGCTCAGAAAAATCGAAGAAATAATCAAACCGAACCGATAAATTATATTACATATTTTTTACAATTATATATACATGATTTATTATTTTTTATGAATAATTTTAATTATCTTATATATGTTTTCATCAAAATTTATTTATAATTTAAATATTTTATATTAGAGTACGCCATTTTATTGTTTTATATGGTAATCTTACAATGTATTTTTTTCTTTTTGAAAGAATTGTTGTCTTGTTATTCCATTTGAATGAATCGTTTCTTTTATTTTCTTATATGGTTAATAACCAAACTAAAACCGTTAACAACCAAACTGATAAATATATATTATATTTGGTTTGGTTTGATTTTAACAATTTAAAAAATCGATTATATTGGTTTGGTTTGATTTTAAGAATTTAAAAACCCGATTATATTGGTTTGGTTATGGTTTTGACCAATAACCGACCCAAAGCGACCCGTGAACACCCCTAGTTGTTCATGTATCTGAGATACATACAATTAGCGTGAAATGGGGATGTATCCAAAACTTTAAAAGTGGTAAAAAATGTAATTAGGTAAACTAATATTTAAGGAAGTAATTAGACCCTAAAAATGTGAATTTTATGTAAGTTATCCTTTTAAAAAAATCATAAACAAGAAGATAGTTTTACTAACTCATCTAATTCTTTTTTTTTAAAACTTTACAAATAAGTGTTCATATTTTTTTTAAATATAATTATAAAAATAAAATATTTTTTTTTAATTAATACTCTCTTAATTTCTTAAAATAAATAACTAACAACTATTTTGGAGGGAGTATAAATTTAGACCCCTATAGGCTATAATATATTGTCATCATCGCTTTTATTATTTCCATCTACCTCTGCCAACATCCTACACTGCTTTTTTCGCTTTTTAATTAATTCTCCTTCCTTTATTTCTTTCTTTATTACTCGTGTTCATTAGCTAGCCTCTTCTTCTATTACCTTTATGCCGTCACTGCCCATCTTTTCTTATTTATTTTTTAGCCTTTTTGTAATCATTTTGATTTGATTAGTTTAATTTGAAGGAAAATTTTACTTTAAGAGTAAAATAATCTTTATTAAAAATGATTTTATTATGAAAATTGATAAAGAGATAGATTCTGAGCTTAATTTAACTTTAAAAATTGAATTATTAGGTGCGCATCGTTTAAAACTATGTGAAGAAATACATTATTCACATCTCTATTGAAGTGGAACTATACACTCTCTCGCACTCAAGATTAAACATTTGAAGCATGAATAATATAAGGTGAGCGCCCCAACATCAAATAAAAAAAGAATTGAATTATTCTACAAGTTTGCAACAATTTGCATTGTGACACAAATTAATTAATCTCGAATTCAGAGTCAAAACTCAGAGACGCAATGATATTCAAGTATTCTTGATAGTAACCTTCTTCATATTATAAGTAGCATTTTCATGTTAGTATTTTGAGTCAATTCATCATATGGTTACTCAACTTTAAAAATTACTTGGATTTTTTTTATTTTTTTTTTATTCCAACAAAGTCATTCAAGTTTATGCATTCCTCTTACAAAGTCACAATTATTAAAAGTCACTAAAAAAATGAGAGAAAAAGAGTCAAAATAGTCCTTTTAAGTGTCACGATCCAGACCGCCGTGAGTGGTACTCACCCAACCCCCGGGTGAGAGAACCATCACTGCCCTGAACTTAACCGTTCTAACAGCTCAAAACCAAGTGCGAAAAGTAAACTAGCATTCAATAATTTAGGAAAAATACTTCATTAACATTAACCTGCGGAAATTATCTCCTAGAACCTGAAAGTCGCAGTACCAAATAATCTACCAATGTCTAGAGTACGGGGATGCAACCCCAAAACCTGAAGGAAATAGTTTAACCCCAAAACAAATGGGCTACAACATTAAAGATAGATCCAAGGCAGCTTGATCGAACAACTCACCCTTGAAGTCTGGAACGCTGGTACTACAGACGAGGTCGTGTCTCAGCCGCTGAAAGATTTTCTGTACTCACAAGAAAAGCAAGCAAGTGCAATATCAGCTGTAACAACCGGGTCCGTCATTACGGGTAGTTCAATCCTGCCAAGTTTTAGAGTTAGAAAACTCCGGATTTGGGGGTTTGAAATTCTGGGTTAGGCTAGCCTCGACCAGTTTTGGAGCGAGGTCGAGTCTAGGGAAATACGGGTAAGGATTGGTCTTTGTGTCTTCCTTCAAGCTAGTTTTCCACGTCGCCAAGACATAAAGGAGTCCGGGGGACTTTTCAGAATCGCATTTGGGTAGGTAGAACTTTCGGAATCGCGTTTGACGTGAAGGGGTTGTTTCGAGTTGTCGGGGAAAGAAAGTGTGTTGTAAAATGGCCGAAACTGGGAAATTTCTGGACCTTCTGTCCATGACGGGTGCAACCGCGAGCGATAGCGACCACCGCTATAGCGGTGGAAATTACCGCTATAGCGGCGGTCAAATGGCGGTCAACCTACTTAAGACCGCTATAGTGGCAGCCTATCGCTAGAGCGGGCCGATGGGATTTTAATGCAGAAAAAGCTCCCAAAACATTTAGTTTTTCACAATTTCATTTTGGTAGAAGGGCTAGACGATTCCAGGCGTTTTTCTTCCTTTTTCCGTCAAACTTCTTCTCCAAGGTAAGGTTTTCGTCTCCCAATCTTTGTATTACATTTTCTATACGGTAGAATTGCTAGGAGGGAATTTGGGAAAGGTTAGAATAACCTAGGGATGGTGGAATTCGGGGAAGGAAGGATATTTCAAGCATGTGTATTCTTGGGTATGGATTAAAGTACATTATTATGATCATAGGTTGTTTAATTCCCTGTTTTATCCATAAAAAAATGATAGAACTAGGAGAATTAACGGTGGGAAAGCCCGGAAAAAGGGTGGGATGATCATGGGTGGCCTGGGGTTTGGAGATTTGGTATAATCCGGGTAATGTATAGGCCTTGTATGTTAATTGTATGTATTGTGTGTTATTTTTAGACCAAGAACGAGAGAGGAATCCAGAACACAGGAAAGCTCGGGTCGAATAGAGCTTGGAACATTTCGAGGTAGGTGATGGCTTATGATTTTCTGTGAATGTGTATATTCATGTACTCATGTCTAAGTGATTGTATGCATTACATTGCTTAGAGAAGTAGTGTGGAATGTCTAGGTTCCTGTTTACAGTATGTGATTGAACGATGTTTACTTGTTAGTTTTATAAGTTGTGTTTATTCATATATTGACTGTGGTTTGTTGACATTCGGTTGGCTCGGGTACCACACCTGGTACGGGTATAAAAAATGGTTGGCACGGGTACCACGCCTGGTACGGGTATAGCACTTGGTTGGCACGGGTACCACGCCTGGTACGAGTTTACTTTATTGCATCTTGCATTGGTTCATTGATTATTGTATTGCATTGGCTGATATTGGTTCCGTGTGTGGACCGGATTATTTTACTGAATATGATACTTGATATTGGTTCCGTGAGTGGATCGAGTTGTCTTTTAAAAGGTGCTATTATTGGTAGTCCTTGAGTGGCCGGGAACTTTGTATAACTGTTGTGTTGGTCTTGGTTTAGGTCGGGTGGAATCATTACTTTTGGTATGTGTCTAGAGGGGATTCGAGGGTGGGTCCGGGCTAGATGGAAAAGTATAGTTAATGGCTCATGTTCGTGGTATAGAACTGTAAGAGATGGATTTCATACTGGGACAAGGTAGGTAGAGACTTGTAGTCTAGGACCTATATACTTGTTGCATATTTTCCATATATTTACTTACATATGTTGTACTGTTGTATATGCTGTTTACTTGAAAACTGGCTGATGATCCTACCAGTACACAGTGGTGGTGTACTAATAGTGCACTTGCTTGTCTTTGGTGAGTACAAAAAATCTACCAGCGACTGAGACGCGATCTCACATTTAGCACTGGCGATTCTGACTTTCAAGGGTGAGCTTCTTGTTTCGAGCTACCTTGGGTTGTCCTTAGAGTTTCAGTCCATTTGTTTCGAACCTAAAACTATTTCATTTTTATCTTTTGGGGTTGCATCCCCGTATTCAGATATTTGGTATTGATGTTTGGTACGATGACTTTCAGTTCCTAGGAGGGATTTCTGCAGGATAATGATTATGATTAGTTTTTGATTTGTTTTGATTGCTAGTTTACTTTTTGCTTGCTGGTTTTAGGTTGTTAGTATAGGCAAGGGTTGAACTCTATTGGTTCGCTCATCCGGGGGTTGGGTGGGTGTCACTCACGACGGGTTGGGTCGTGACAAAGTTGGTATCAGAGCCTAGGTTCGTTGATCTTGTCGTACCAAACAGGTCTAGTAGAGTCTTGCTGAACAGTGCAGAGACGTCCGTACTTTTCTTCGATAGGCTATGGGGATTTAGGAAAAAACTATCTCTTCCTTCTTTCCTTCGTGCTATAACTCGATTCCAATTGGTATCTGGTGATACAAATTGGTATCTAACCTCGTTCACTCTTCTGTCCGCAGATGGTTACTACAAGGAATAATGGAGCAAGGCCAACGGTCCCAGCAGCAGGCCTGGCAGTTCATGGCAGAGGTAGGGGAAGGGGCAGGGGACGAGCTGGAGCCGCACCCACCAGGGGTGGAGATCGAGCTGCTGCTGCACGCGAGGTAACCCCTCCCCCACCTCAGGATCATGTGGCTGAGGACGTAGAAGAAATGGTTGTAGAGGATGGAGGGGCTCAAGAGGAGGCGACACCGGTTAGGGGTGCAAGCTTTCCTACTATGGCACCGAAAGCTTTTAAGCAGGCGTGGGATATTCTGAGTGGGTTGGTTGTTGCTAGAACCATACCCGCAGCTTATGCAAATCAGGCCTTGGATACTCAACCAGCGGTTGCTACAACACCAAGGATGGACGCAGTTTTGGGCACAAATGATCTCCTCAGGCCCATGCTAGGCCCAGTGATGACAACTAATGAGCATGAGATGCTGACTAAGTTCCTTAAGTTGAAACCTCCGATGTTTCAGGGTACAGACAAGGAGGATGCCTATGTGTTCATCCTGGATTGCCATGAGAGGTTGCACAAGTTGTTTATTGTACGTCAACATGGGGTGGAGTTTGTCAATTTTCAGCTGCAGGGTGATGCCAAGCAGTGATGAAGGTCTCATGTTGAGTGTTGGTCTTCTATTCTACCTCCACTGACTTGGGAGCAGTTCCACGTGTTGTTTCTAGAGAAGTACGTTCCCCGTACTTTGAGAGATCGATAGAAGGATGAGTTTCTGAACTTGGAGCAGGGTAGCATATCGGTCTCAGCTTATGAGGCCAAGTTCCATGCGTTGTCTCGTTTTGCTACACAAATGTTGGGTTTCGACGAGGAACGGGTCCGGTTGTTTGTCTAGGGTCTGAATAGTGAACTGCAAGTACTGTCGGTGCATATGACTTCTTTGGGAAAGGGTTTTAATGATGTGGTGGATTATATGAAGAAGATTGAGGGAGTTAGGCAAGCAGGGAAGGCTAAGGCTTTATCCAAGAAGCCCCGGAATGAGGGAAACTATGGTGGTTCATACTCCAGGGGCCAGCACTAGCAGGCTTATCCGGCCTGTCCTATTCAGTCAGCTCTGCCAGCTACTACAGGTTGTCGTCAGGGAGCTCAGTCTTCAGCTCCTAAAGGCCAGGGAGCGTCCTATACATCATCTAGCAGACCTACTCATGACCATGGTTGATTCCATTTTGGTGAGTTGGGCCACTTTAAGAGGAAGTGTCCACATAGGCAGACAAGTAACTAGGGTCAGCAGCAGACTAGAGCAGTGGTTTCGGCAGGCAGAGGCGGTAATGCTAAGGGTCATCCACAGGGTGGGCGAGGTAATTTTCAGGGAGGCCGGGGAGACCGAGAGAACGGCGGCGCAGGCAAGGGTGCGGCGCAGACGGCCTAGGAAGTTCCTTGGATTGATGATCGGGCTCATTGCTATGCATTTCCATGGAGGACTGAGGCAGAAGCCTCAGATGAGGTGATCATAGGTACTATTCTTGTCTGTGATAAAATGGCTTCGATATTATTTGACCCAGGTTCTACATAATCTTATGTGTCTGTGAGTTTTGCTTTAGGGCTGGGTTTGACTTGTCATATCCTTGATTCCCCCATCTATGTTTCTACCCCAGTTAGAGAGTCGGTGGTTGTGACTTATGTATATCGTGACTGTTCTGTTGTGTTTGTGGGGTTGCATACTTGGGTAGACTTGGTAATTCTGGATATGGCTGATTTTGATATTATCTTGGGTATGACCTGGCTATCTCCTTATAATACTGTGTTGAACTGTAACACCAAGACTGTGGCTCTAGAAACTCCGGGTAAGGATAGACTAGGGTGGGAAGGTGTGTACAGGCCTAAGCCAGTTAAGATAATTTTATTTGTCCGGGCTAGGAAGCTAGTGGGGAGGGGGTGTCTAGCCTTCTTGGCTCATCTCTGGGATGATAATATGGAGTCTCCTCCTATTGAGTCAGTTCTAGTGGTTTCTGAATTCTTAGAGGTGTTTCCAGCGGACTTGCCTGGTATGCCTCCAGACAGAGACATAAATTTTTGTATTGATTTGGAGCCAGACACTCGTCCCATTTCCATTCCTCCGTATCATATGGCTCCGACAGAGTTAAGGAAACTTAAGACTCAGCTACAAGAACTTCTAGATAAGGGATTTATACGTCCCAGTGCTTCGCCTTGGGTTGCTCCGGTCTTATTTGTAAAGAAAAAAGACGGTAGTATGCAGATGCGCATAGACTATAGGCAGTTGAACAAGGTGACCATCCGAAATAAGTACCCTCTACCCCGTATAGATGATTTGTTTGACCAGCTGATGTGCCGCCATTTTACGGCACTTTCGACTCCTTTAAACTAAGAACAATCGTACGTTTTCAAGCAACCGTCGTCGTTTTTGATGTGTTTATGGTGTATTTTCAGGAAATAGGAACAAACATGGAAACGGAAGAAAATACGAGCAAAAAGACGTTCTGGATAAGAGTGACGGTCCGAGTGAAGGACCATCAAGCTCGTGATGGACCGTCACCCAAGCCACCAAGATGAAACGCACTCCTCGAATGCAGTTTTTACCCTATATACATGTAAGTCGTCACCTGGTGGACGACTTACCTGAAAATTCATCATAAAACGCATATAAACTTGTAAGTCGTCACCTGGTGGATGACTTACCTACAATGTCGATCCTAAGTCGTCCACCAGGTGACGACTTACAAGTTTATATGCGTTTTATGATGAATTTTCAGGTAAGTCATCCACCAGGTGACGACTTACATGTATATAGGGTAAAAACTGCATTCGAGGAGTGCGTTTCATCTTGGTGGCTTGGGTGACGGTCCGTCACGAGCTTGACGGTCCGTCACTCGGACCGTCACTCTTATCCAGAACGTCTTTTTGCTCATATTTCCTTCTGTTTCCATGTTTGTTCCTATTTCCTGAAAATACACCATAAACACATCAAAAACGACGACGGTTGCTTGAAAACGTACGATTGTTCTTAGTTTAAAGGAGTCGAAAGTGCCGTAAAATGGCGGCACATCAACACCCTCAACTTAAAACGTTCGCTTGTCCTCAAGCAATATAACATAAAAGAAAACAATACGACGATTCAACTAAGAAAACAAACTCGTGTCTCTAGCAACTCATGGTCATTCAACATCTTATTCAATTTTAAATCAAGCTCCCTCGTAGCACACAAATGTATGAAACACTAACTTGCAAGGATCCAAACATGTCATTCCGATATGATAGAACATTCTACATACACATGTGCAGCTATCCTAACAATCAATAGACAATACAGAAATCTTGGTGCCCTCACCACAAAGAAATCCCACACACAAGATTTGGGAATAGGTAAGACGCTCACACTCACAAACGACTTCAAACAATGCACATGCGATACCATAAGCTTGCCCTTACTATTCTATTTTAGTTCTTCAGAAAGCCGCTCAGGATCACTACAGGACTTGTTTTGGCTTGTAATGAGGCTTCAGGTGCAGGTATGATACATTTAGGGGTTAGTGACTAAGCCCTCCTTGGAACCATTGACATCATATTACCACATAACTTTACTTTGTTCATCCTTTTTCACCCTTTTTTATTTCCTTGTTTCTCGCTACAAATGCGGCCTCTTTATTTTGACAATTTTTTTTATTTCTTTTTCGATATTTTTCATCTCTTTTTTTTTCTTTCTTTTCTTAGGCACACACCCGAATTTTCATTCTACTCACAACCAATTTTCTCCATCCTCTTTTTCTTATCATTCACCTCTATAGTAGCCACCCTCAACTTAGGCTGATTGCCTGAGTTGAGGTGCACGATGTCCTAGGGAGGACCAGGGCCAAAACCAGGGTTTACCTCGTATAGTAGCCGACCCTCAACTAGGCTGCGCCTGTGAAGTCGAGTCTACGATGTCCAAGGAAGGACCAGGGCCAAAATAGGGATTCAAAGTTAAACAGGAATGGTGACAGGTTATCGAAAGAACAAGGTCAATTATGGCTCAAACAGGGATCAAAGGGAGTATTTGTATTTGGACGGTCTTATCGGTTAAGTGGACTGCACACAAAAAGGGCCTGTGATCCTTTCCTAAGCAACCAACTTCAAACTTTAACAAAATAGACCGGGCAAGTTCTAGATGCATGCACAGAGTAAGAATTTATGACAATAATCTCACACACTCTTGGCACCAAGAACCTATATCGCTACCAACTATCAAACAACCGCTCGGCTTAAGCATACTCATTCTAATCATAATCACACAATGACATTCAAGGATCCAGACAGTCAATCATTTCAACATAAGTACAAAACCAGAAAATTTTTAAGGAGCCTCCTTTTAGTCAAGAAAAACGCCATGATGACTTGCTATAGACACTTAAATTTTTTTTAAAATAACAACCTAAACATGCCGGTTCTACTAGATAGCACACCGGAGGGAAAAGAAACACGGCAACAAAAACCCTCGGTGGTGACTCACAGGTTTCCCAACACCCTCAACTTAGACTCATGCATTGTCCCCAATGCATCCATATGAAAGCTAAAAACTGTGAGAGAAATGAATACCTGTTAAGTCGATTGGACTCAGATTCTGGAATGATGTTGGAGACCGCCAGGGTCTCCAAAGCATGAGAACTCGATATCCTCATCATTCAGCATAATGTCGTCCTGCAGACCACCAGCATTCAGATTTTGTTGGGCCTGCAGTTCTGCAGCGAGCCTTGCTGCCTCTTGTTGTGCGGCCATATTCTGCCTTAACGTTCTAGCAAGCTCGGGATCGTAAGGTAATGTTGATTCACCCGAGCGCCGGGTACTTGGCATGTACAACTATGTACCCTGTCAAAACAAAAACAACAAAAAAAATAAAAGCAGGAAAGTATGACTAAGAGTCAACTAAACACACCAGACTTAATAAACAACCGTATTCCCCGGCAACGGCGCCACTTTTTGATAACGCCCAAACTACACCTCAAATTAACGAGGCGTAAGCGGTCGTAGTCAAATATAGAACCCAACTAGGTTGGGGTCGAATCCCACAGAGAATATGGTGAGAATTAAGTCGTTGGTGAAGTATGTGACTAATAGTCAATAATTTCCGGTAAAAAGGGGGGGTTTTGTGTAATCAACTTATAAACAAAACAAACGATTAATGTAGGAGTGATAATCAATAGGAGAATGAACTAGGGAAGTGTTTACCATGGCGTTGGTAACAATGTCGATCCTAAGCTTAATCGGGTTCTTTTTATATGCGTGTCACGATGTGATTGAAGTAATGGTATCGTCTAAATGTCTCTCGACCAAATAAACAAATTTCCTTTTCTATTCTCTCGACCTCGAAAAGATGTGCTTTTTAGATTTCAATCATAAACATCAAGTAGATTAATCTAGTTACAGCATTAATCATTAGACGAGAGTTAGTAGTCTCGAATCCTTGTTGTTAATCAAGTTTCCCGGTTTTAATCTCTTTACTCAAGAAAATTAAACCTAGGCATGTTCTAATGTTTGCAACCACTAGAAAACGTTAAATAACGAATGATTAACAACGTGACAACACACATATTGAACCCGTCGCTACCCGGAATCTATATCGCTACCTTAGCCATGGCTCCCACAACCCTAGTTGTGGGAGGTTTAGTTACTCATGCTTGTAGAAGAATAAAAGAAAGTCATATGCATAATAAAGAAAAGAAATCCTTACAATGTATTGAGAACAATCTTTAATTATTCCAAGAACAAGAAACCAAAGATCCCACGAACGAATCAAGAACAAGATTTAGGAGAAGGAAACCGTGTGTAGCGCGTTTCCTCTCTCAAAACTCGCTCAAAAACTCCTAAAATTATTTAGTAACGTGTGTAAAAACTATTGGAAAGGTGATGTAAAATAAACCTAACATAGGGTATTGATAGGAGTCTAGGAAACAAATCCCAAAAATGTTCGGATTCCGCATCGCGCTTCTGCCTTAACTTGACGGTTTGGGTGACGGACCGTCACAAGCTTGACGGGCCGTCACTTGAACCGCCACTGCTAAACAGTGAGTTTTCAGGAGAATTTCCAGGTAAGTCGTCCACCAGGTGACGACTTACAAGTTTATATGCGTTTTATGATGAATTTTCAGGTAAGTCGTCCACCAGGTGACGACTTACATGTATATAGGGTAAAAACTGCATTCGAGGAGTGCGTTTCATCTTGGTGGCTTGGGTGACGGTCCGTCACGAGCTTGACGGTCCGTCACTCGGACCGTCACTCTTATCCAGAACGTTTTTTTGCTCGTATTTCCTTCCGTTTCCATGTTTGTTCCTATTTCCTGAAAATACACCATAAACACATCAAAAACGACGACGGTTGCTTGAAAACGTACGATTGTTCTTAGTTTAAAGGAGTCGAAAGTGCCGTAAAATGGCGGCACATCACCAGCTTCAGGGTGCATCAGTGTTCTCAAAAATTGACTTGAGGTCGGGGTACCATTAACTAAAGATTAAACCTAAGGACATTCTGAAGACTGCTTTTCAGACTTGGTATGGGCATTATGAGTTTCTAGTAATGTTGTTTGGTTTGACCAATGCGCCGACAATATTTATGAGTTTGATGAATAGGGTACTTAAGTCCTACTTGGATTCTTCCGTTATCGTGTTCATCGATGACATCTTGATCTACTCTAAGAGTAGGAAGGAGCATGCTAATCATCTTCATATTGTGCTGGATATCTTGAGGCACCAAAAGCTTTATGCAAAATTTACTAAGTGCGAGTTTTGGTTGACTTCTTTGGCATTCTTGGGGCATGTAGTGTGAAAAAGGGGTGATGGTGGATCCCCAGAAAATTGAGGCAGTCAAGAGTTAGGTTTGGCCTAGCTCTGTGACCGAGGTGAGGAGTTTTGTTGGGCTCGCGGGGTACTACCGGAGGTTTGTTAAGAATTTTGCTTCTATTGCTACTCCCATGACCAGGCTGATACAGAAGTAAGTACTGTTCGTGTTGTACGACAAGTGCGAGGAGAGCTTCCAAAAGCTCAAGACACTTTTGACCACAACCCCTATTTTGTCCTTGCCGGTTGAAGGTAAAGACTTTGTTGTTTTTTGTGATGCTTCACATTCTGGTTTGGGTGCTGTGTTGATGCAGGATAGGAATGTGATAGCTTATGCATCCAGGCAGTTGAAGGTGCATGAGAGGAATTACCCGACTCACGATTTAGAGTTGGCAACAGTTGTTTTTGCATTGAAAATCTTGAGACACTAACTTTATGGTGTCAAGTGTGAGGTATTCACAGATCGTTGTAGTCTGCAACACGTTTTCACTCAGAAGGATTTGAATCTGAGGCAGAGAAGGTGGATAGAGTTATTGAAGAATTATGATGTGACAATTTAGTACCATCCGGGTAAGGCTAATGTGGTGGCAGATGTGTTAAGCCAGAAAACTGTTAGCATGGGTAGCTTGGCGTGTTTGGGGGCGTCCAAACGACCATTGGCTAAGGAGATTTGGACTTTGGAGGCCAAGTTCATGCACTTGGGTATTTCAGATCAAGGTGGGTTGTTGTCCATCATTGAGGTCAAGGCCACCTTCATAGAGGAAATAAAGGCAAAACAGTTTCAGGATCTGAAACTGGGTAAGTTGCGAGGTAAGGTAATATCCGGGGAGTCCAGAGACGTCATGTTAGACTCTGGTGGAGTGTTGCATTTCAGGGAGAGGAATTGTGTTCCTTGGGTGGATGATATGATACAGAAAATCTTGGCAGAAGCTCATGGTTCGCGGTACTCAATTCTTCCGGGTGTGACCAAAATGTACAGAAACTTGAGGCAACGTTACTGGTGGCCCGGGATGAAAAGGGACATAGTGGACTTTGTGTACAAATGTCAGAACTGCCAGCAGGTAAAGTATGAACATCAGAGACCTACATGACTATTTCAGAGAATGCCAATTTCAGAGTGGAAGTGGGAAATAATAGCCATGGACTTCGTGGTGGGTCTTCCCAAGACATTGGGGAAGTATGACTCAATTTGGGTCATTGTTGACAGGTTGACCAAGTCCGCTCATTTCATTTCGATCATGGTAGATTATAATTTGCAGCAATTGGCTAAGATCTACGTGAAAGAGATTGTGAGACTGCATGGGGTACCACTGTCCATCATTTCAGACAGGGGTACGCAGTTTACTTCTAAGTTCTGGGGCAAGTTACACGAAGAGTTGGGTACACAACTCACCTTTAGCATAACCTTCCACCCTCAGACTGATGGTCACTCGGAAAGGACAATCTAGGTATTGGAGAATATGCTGAGAGCATGTGTGATGGACTTCGGGGGTCATTAGGACCAGTTTATACCATTGTGTGAATTTTTGTACAATAATAGCTACCACTCCAGTATCGATATGGCACCGTTCGAGGCCCTGTATGGGAGGAATTGCAAATCACCGATTGGGTGGTTTGAGGAAGGCGATGTGAAGCCTATGGGTGTAGACTTAGTGAAGGAAGCATATGAAAAGGTAAGAGACATACAGACCAAGTTGCTGGCTGTTCAAAGCAGGAAGAAGGAGTATGCAGATCACAAGGTCTGGGACATGGACTTTCAGATTGGTGAGCAGGTATCGTTAAAGTTATCACTAATAAAAGGGGTTATGCGGTTTGGTATGAAGGGCAAGCTTAGCCCTCGGTTCATCGATCCGTTTGAAGTTCTTGAAATTGTGGGGCCAGTGGCTTACAAGTTAGAACTGCCACCTAGTTTGTCGGGCGTCCATCCGATATCCCATGTATCCATACTTAAGCGATACCATGGGGATAAGGATTACATCATCAAGTGGGATCAGATACTTTTCGATAAGGACCTTCGTTATGAAGAGGAACTAGTTTTGATTCTTGCTCAAGATGTCCGGAGGTTAAGAACAAAGGTGATTTATATGGTGAAGGTTCAGTGGAAGCATCATCCGGTTGAGGAAGCCACTTGGGAAACCAAGAAGGATATGCGGGAAAATTACCCTCGATTGTTTGAGCATTCAGGTGCTACACTTCCTTCCTTTTATTTCTGTAATTTTGAGTTTGATCATTCGAGGATGAACGATGGGTAAATTGGTATATGTTATAATGACCGGGTCAGCCATTACGGGTAGTCCAATCGTGCCAAGTTTTAGAGTTAGAAAACTCTAGATTTGGGAGTTTGAAATTCTAGGCTAGGCTAGCCTCGATCGGTTTTGGAGCGAGGTAGAGTCTAGGGAAATTCGAGTAAGGATTGGTCTTTGTGTCTTGCTTCGAGCTAGTTTTACACGTAGCCAAGGCATAAAGGAGTCCAGAGGACTTTTCGGAATCGTATTTGGGTATATAGAACTTCCGGAATCGCGTTTGACGTGAAGGGGTTATTTTGGGTTGTCGGGAAAACAAGTGTGTTGTAAAATAGCCAAAACTGGGAAATTTTTGAACCTTCTGTCCATGATAGGTGCAACTGCATGAGATAGCAGCCACCGTTATTGCGGTGGAAATTATCGCTACAGCGGCGGTCAAAGGGCGGTCAACCTACTTAAGACCGCTATAGTGGCAGCCTACCGCTATAGCTGAGCGAGGACTGCTATAGTGGGCTGCTGGGATATTAATGCTAAAACAGCTCCAAAAACATTCAGTTTTTCACAATTTCATTTTTGGAGAAGGGATAGGCAATTCCAGACGTTTTTCTTCTTTTTTCCGTCAAAATTCTTCCCCAAGGTAAGGTTTTCGTCCCCCAATCTTTGCATTATGTTTCCTATGCGGTATAATTTCTATGGGGGAATTTGGGAAAGGTTAGAATAACCTAGGGATGGTGAAATTCGGGTAAGGAAGGGGATTTCAAGCATGTGTGTTCTTGGGTATGGATTAAAGTACATTATTATGATCATAGGTTGTTTAATTCCCTGTTTTATCTATAAAAAATGATAGAACTAGGAGAATTAACAGTGGGAAAGCTCGGGAAAAGGGTGAGATAATCATGGGTGGCCTGGGGTTTGGAGATTTGGTATAATCAGGGTAATGTGCAGGCCTTGTGTGTTAATTGTATGTACTGTGTGTTGTTTTTAGACCAAGAACGAGAGAGAAATCCGAAACACGGGAAAGCTCGGGTCGAATAGAGTTTGGAACATTTCGAGGTAGGTGATGGCTTATGATTTTCTGTGAATGTGTATATTCATGTATTCATGTCTAAGTGATTGTATGCATTACATTGCTTAGGGAAGTTGTGTGGAATGTCTAGGTTCTTGTTTACAGTCTGTGATTGAATGGTGTTTACTTATTGGTTTTACAAGTTGTGTGTGTTCATCTATTTACTGTGGTTTGTTGACATTCGGTTGGCTCGGGTACCACGCCTGGTATGGGTATAACAAATGGTTGGCACGGGTACCACGCCTGGTACGGGTATAACACTTGGTTGGCATAGGTACCACACCTGGTACGAGTTTACTTTATTGCATCTTGCATTGGTTCATTGATTATTGTATTGCATTGGCTGATATTGGTTCTGTGTGTGGACCGGGCTGTTTTACTGAATGTGATACTTGATATTGGTTCCGTGAGTTGACCGAGTTGTCTTTTAAAAGGTGCTATTGTTGGTGGTCCTTGAGTGACCGGGAACTTTGTATAACTGCTGTTTTGGTCTTGGTTTAGGCAGGGTGGAATCATTACTTTTGGTATGTGTCTAGAGGGGATTCGAGGGTGGGTCCGGGCTAGATGGAAAAGTATAGTTAATGGCTCATGTTCATGGTATATAAATGTAAGAGATGGATTTCATGCTGGGACAAGGTAGGCAGAGACTTGTAGTCTAGGACCTGTACACTTGTTGCATGTTTTCCATATATTTACTTGCATATGTTGTACTGTTGTACATGCTGTTTACTTGAAAACTGGCTGATGATCCTACCAGTACACAGTGGTGGTGTACTAATACTGCACTTGCTTGTCTTTGGTGAGTAATGAAAATCTACCAGCGACTGAGACGCGACCTCGCATTTAGCACTGGCGATTCTGACTTTCAAGGGTGAGCTGCTTGTTTCGAGCTACCTTGGGTTGTCCTTAGAGTTTCAGTCCATTTGTTTCGGACCTACAACTATTTCATTTTTATCTTTTGGGGTTGCATCCCTGTATTCAGATATTTGGTACTGATGTTTGGTACGATGATTTTCAGTTCCTAGGAGGGATTTCCGCAGGATAATAATTATGATTAGTTTTTGATTTATTTTGATTGCTAGTTTACTTTTCACTTGCTGGTTTTAGGCTGTTAGTCTAGGCAAGGGTTAAACTCTATTGGTTCGCTCATCCGGGGGTTGGGTGGGTGCCACTCACAACGGGTTGGGTCGTGACATCAGTACACCACCACTGTGTACTGGTAGGATCATCAGCCAGTTTCCAAATAAATAGTGTATAAGCAGTACAACCATATCAAGTCAAATGTATGAAAGACATGCAACAATATTAACAGGCTCCCCTTAGACTACTAGCATCTGTCTAACTTGTTTCCACATGAAATCTACCCTTAATAACCATAAGCAACAGTCATATAAATATAACCATCCTTTTTGCCTAGCCCGGACCCACCCTGGGATCCCATCTAGACAACACCTAAGTGTTAACAGATAATCCGGCCTAAACCAAGATTAATTCGACAGATATAACAGAATTCTCGGTCACTCAAGGACCACCAGTCAATATCATAATTCAATAAACAACCCGGTTCACTTACGAAACTAATACCAGTCAATGCAATAAAATCAATAACAATGTAATGATACAGAAAAGTAAACCCGTACCAGGCGTGGTACCCGAGCCAACCGTTAGTAATTCGTACCAGGCGTGGCACCCATGCCAACCATTTGTTATACCCGTACCAGGCGTGGTACCCGTGCCAACCGTTAGTATACTTGTACTAGGTGTGGTACACGTGCGAATCGTTAGTATACCTGTACCAGGCGTGGTAACCGAGCCAACCGAATGTCAATAATCCACAGTCAATATATGAACACACAATTTATAAACCAACAAGTATACACCGTTCAACTCACAGACTGTAAAGCAGGACCCTTAGACATTCTACACAATCCCTCTATGCAATGCAATTCATACAACCACTTAGATAAGAGTGAAAGTACATACAATATTCACAGAAATCGTAAGCCATCACCTACCTCGAAATGATCCAAGCTCTATTCAACCCGAGCTTTCCCGTGTTCCAAATTCCCTTCTCGTTCTTGGTCTAAAATAACATACAAGTACATGAAATTAACAAACAAGGCCTGCACATTACCCAAATTATAGCGAATCCCAAAACCCCAGGCCACCCATGATCATCCCACCCTTTTCCTAGCTTTTCCACCGTTAATTTCCCTAATTCTATCATTTTTATGGATAAAAATAGGGAATTTAACAACCTATGATCATAATATCTTACTTTTAACAACACCCAAGAACATTCAAGTCTAGAATCCCCCTTCTTCCCCAGATTTTACCATTCCTAGGTTATCCCAACCTTCCCCCTAGTTCTCTCCTACCAATTCTACCGCAAGTATTACGAAGACTTGGGAGTAGAAACCTTACCTTAGGGAAGAAAACAATACAAAAATAGAGGAAAAACGCCTGGAATCGCCTTGCCCTTCTCCCAAAATAAAATTGTGAAACTGCATGTTTTGGGAATATTTCAGCTTTAATTCCCATCGAGCCTGCTATAGCAGTCCGCTCAGCTATAGTGGTTCCACTGTAGAGGAGTCACCCGCTATGGCGGAGGATGACCAACGTTGACCTCCGCTGTAGAGGTAATTTTTCTGCTACGATGGAGGCTGCTACGGTGAAGTGTCAACTGCTATAGCAGTTAACACGAGACAGAATGTTGTAAAACCTCCAAAATTAGTCCATTTTACAACACACTTATTTTTTCGACGTCCCAAAACAACCCCTTCATGTCGACCTCGATTCCGGGAGTTCTACTTATCCAAATTCGATTCTAAAAAGTCCCTCAGACTCCTCTATATATTAGGTACGAGGAAAACTAGCTCAATATAAGACATCTGACCCCATCCTTACCTGGATGTACCTAGACCATGCCTCACTCCTAAACTGACCGAGACTAACCTAGCCCAGAATTTCAAACCCCCATTCGGAGTTTTCTAACTCTAAAACTTGGCACGATTGGACTACCCATAATGACAGACCCGATCATTACAACAAATACCAATTTACCCATCGTTAGTCCCCAAACGATCAAACCCGAATTTACAGAAATAAAAGAAGGAAAGTGTAGTACCTAAATTCTCAAACATTTGAGGGTACTTGTACCGCATGTCCTTCTCGATTTCCCAAGTGGCTTTCTCAACTGGACGATACTTCCACTGAACCTTTACCATATCAATCACCTTTGTCCTCAATCTCCGGACATCCCGAGCAAGAATCAAGACTGGTTCCTCTTCATAACGAAGTTTTTTATCGAAAAGCACCTCATCCCACTTGATGATGTAGTCCCCATCCCCATGGTATCGCTTAAGCATGGATACATGGAATACCGAATGGACTCCCGACAAACTGGGTGGCAGTGCTAACTTGTAATCCACTGACCCCACAATCTCAAGAACTTCAAACGGACCAATGAACCGAGGGCTAAGCTTGCCCTTCTTAACAAACCGCATAACTCCCTTCATTGGTGACACCTTGAATAATACCTGTTCACCAACCTGAAATTCCATGTCCCGGACCTTGCGATCTGCATATTCCTTTTGCCTGCTTTGGGCAGCCAGTAACTTGGCCTGAATGCCCCTTACCTTTTCCCGCACTTCCCTTACCAGTTCTACTCCTAAAGGCTTTACATTGCCTTCCTCAAACCACCCAACCGGTGATCTGCAGCTCCTCCCATACAATGCCTCGAATGGTGCCATGTCAATACTGGAGTGATAACTATTGTTGTATGAGAATTCACATAATAGTAGAAACTGGTCCCAATGACCCCCAAATTCCATCACGCATGCTCTCAGCATGTCCTCCAATACCTGGATCGTCCTCTCCGACTGACCATCAGTCTAAGGATGGAAGGCTGTGCTAAAAGTGAGTTGTGTACCCTACTCTTCATGTAGCTTGCCCCAGAACTTTACCCCTGTCTGAAATGATGGACAATGGCACCCCATGCAATCTCACAATCTCCTTCACGTAGATCTTAGCCAATTGCTGCGAATTGTAATCTACCCTGACCGGAATGAAATGAGAAGACTTGGTCAGCCTATCAACAATGACCCAAATTGAGTTATACTTCCCCAGTGTCTTGGGAATACCCACCACGAAATCCATGGCTATCCTTTCCCACTTTCACTCTAGAATTGGCATTCTCTGAAGTAGTCCTGCAGGTCTTTGATGTTCATACTTTACCTGCTGATAGTTCTGACACTTGGACAGAAAATCAACTATGTCCCCTTTCATCCCGGGCCACCAATAACGCTGCCTCAAGTTCCTGTACATTTTAGTCACACCCGGATGAATTGAGTACTGTGAACCATGAGCTTCTGTCAAGATTTTATGAATTATATCATCAACCCGAGGAACACAAATCCTCCCCCTGAAATTTAACACTCTGCCAGAGTCTAGCGTGACGTCTCTGGATTTCCCGGATATTACCTTACCTCGAAGCTTACTCAGTTTCGGATCCTGAAACTGTTTGGCCTTTATTTCCTCTATGAAAGTGGGTTTGACCTCAATACTGGCCAACAAACCACCCTCTTCTGAAACACCCAAGTGTATGAACTTGGCCTCCAAAGCCCTAATTTCCTTAGCTAGTGGTCGTTTGGACACCCTCAAACAAGCCAAGCTACCCATGCTAACTATTTTCTGGCTTAATGCGTCTGCCACCGCATTAGCCTTACCCGGATGGTATTGAATAGTCACATCATAGTCCTTCAATAACTCCATCCACCTCCGCTGCCTCAGATTGAAATCCTTCTGAGTGAACACATGCTGCAGACTGCGATGATCAGTCAACACTTCACACCTGACACCATAAAGATTGTGTCTCCAAATCTTTAGTGCAAAAACCACCGCTGCCAACTCTAAGTCGTGAATCGGGTAATTCCTCTCATGCACCTTCAACTGCCTGGATGCATAGGCTATCACATTCTTATCATGCATCAACACAGTACCCAAACCAAAATGTGAAGCATCGCAGTAAACAATAAAGTGTTTACCTTCAACCAGCAAGGACAATATAGGAGCCGTGGTCAAAAGTGTCTTGAGCTTTTGAAAGCTCTTCTCACACTTGTCGGACCACACAAATGGTACATCTTTCTATGTCAGCCTAGTCAGGTGAGTAGCAATAGAAGCAAAATTCTCAACAAACCTCCGATAGTACCCTGCGAGCCCAACAAAACTCCTCACCTCAGTCACAGAGCTAGGCCAGGCCCAACTATTGACTGCTTCAATTTTCTGGGGATCCACCATCACGCCCTGTTCTGACACTACATACCCAAAAATGCCACTGAAGTCAACCAAAACTTACACTTAGTGAACTTCGCATAAAGCTTCTGGCATCTCAGGAAATCCAACACAATACAGAGATGACTAGCATGCTCCTCCCTACTCTTAGAGTAGATCGAGATACCATCGATAAACACAATCACGAAGGAATCCAAATATGACTTGAATACCCCATTCATCAAACTCATGAATGCTGCCGGCGCATTGGTCAAACCAAACGACATTACTAGAAACTCGTAATGCCCATATCGATTCTGAAAAGCAATTTTCGAAATGTCCTCAGGCCTAATCTTTAACTGATGGTACCCCAATCTCAAGTCGATTTTCGAAAATACCGATGCACCCTAAAGCTGGTCAAACAAATCATCTATACGGGGTAGGGGTACTTATTCCGGATGGTCACCTTGTTCAACTGCCTATAGTCTATGCACATCCGCATACTACCATCCTTCTTCTTTACGAATAAAATTGGAGCACCCCAAGGCGAAGCACTAGGACGTATAAATCTCTTATCTAGGAGTTCCTGCAGCTGAGTCTTAAGTTCCCTTAACTCTGCCGGAGTCATACGATACCGAGGAATGGGAATAGGACGAGCGCCTGGCTCCAAATCAATACAGAAATCTATGTCCCTGTCCATAGGTATACCAGACAAGTCTGCTGGAAATGCCTCTAAAAATTCAGAAGCCACCGAAACTGACTCAAAAGACGAGGACTCCACACTATCATCCCGGAGATGATCCAAGAAGGCTAGACACCCCCTCCCCACTAGCTTTCTAGCACGAACAAATGATATTATCTTAACTGGCTTAGGCCTGTACACACCTTCCCACTCTAGTCTATCCTTACCCGAAATCTCTAGAGCCACAGTCTTGGTGTTACAGTTCAACACAACATGATAAGGAGATAGCCAAGTCATACCCAAGATAAAATCAAAATCAGCCATATCCAGAATTACCAAGTCTACCCAAGTATGCAACCCCACAAACACCACAAAACAGTCAAGATAAACATAAGTCACAATCACAGACTCTCCAACCGGGGTAGAAATATGGATAGAGGAATAAAGGATATCACAATTAGGTCTAGACCTAATGCAAAACTCACAGATACATAATAAATATATAGAAACTGGGTCAAATAATACCGAAGCCATTTTATCGCAGACTAGAATGGTACCCGTGATCACCGCATCTGAGGCTTCTGCCTTGGTCCTCCCTGGAAAAGCATAGCAATGAGCTCGATCATCAATCCAGACAACTTTCTGGGCTGGCTATGCTGCACCCCTGCCTACGCCGCCGTTCCCCTGTCTCCCCGACCTCTCTGAAAATTATCTCGCCCACCCTATGGACGACCTCTAGTATTACCGCCTCTGCCTACCGGGACCACTGCTCTAAACGACTGCTGACCCTGATTACCTATCTGCCTATGTGGACACTCCCTCTTAAAGTGGCCCAGATCACCACAATGAAAGCAACCACGGTTAAGTGTAAGTCTGCTAGATGATGTATAAGATGCTCCCTGGCCTCTAGGAGATGAAGACTGAGCCCCCTGACGACCACCTGTAGTAGCTGGCAAGGCTGACTGAATAGGACGGGCCGAGTAAGCCTGCTGATTCTGGCCCCTGGAGTATGAACCACCAAAATTTCCCACATTCCGGGGCTTCTTGGCTTAAACCTTAGCCTGCCCCGCTTGCCTAACTCCCTCTAACTTCTTCACATAGTCCACCACATCAGTAAAGCCCTTTCCTGAAGAAGTCATATGCACTGACAGTACCTGCAGTTCAATATTCATACCCTTGATAAACAATCAGACCGTTCCTTCTCGGACCCCAACATCTGTGTAGAAAAATAAGACAAGGCATGGAACTTGGCCTCATAAGCCGAGACTGACATGCCACCCTGTTCTAAGTTCAAGAACTCATCTTTCTTTCGGTCGCTCAAAGTACGGGGTACGTACTTCTCCAAGAACAAGGCATGGAATTGCTCCCAAGTCAGTGGAGGTAGAACAGAAGACCGACACTCAACATAAGACCTCCACCACTGCTTGGCATCACCCTGTAGCTGAAAAGTGACAAATTCAACCCCATGCTGATGTACAATACCCAACTTGTGAAACCTCTCATAACAATCCAATATGAACTCATAAGCATCGTCCCCTATCCGTACCCTAAAACATAGGGGGTTTCAGCTTGAGAAACTTGGTCAGCATCTCATGCTCATTCCCTGTCATCACTGGGCCTAGCATTGGCCTGAAGAAATCATTCATGCCCGAAGCTGTGTCTATCCTAGGCGATGTAGTAACCGCTGACTGAGTATCCAAGGCCTGATTTGCATAAGCTGTGGGTATGGCTCCAGCACCAACCAACCCACTCAGAATGTTCCAAGCCTGCTGAAAGGCTTCCGGTGTCATAGCAGAAAGGCCTGCACCTCCAACCGGTGCCGTCTTTGTCTGCTCCTCTTCATCCTCTACAACCACTTATTCTACGTCCTCAATAACATGCTCTTGAGGTGGGGGAGGGGTTACCTCACGTGCATCAGCAACAGCTCGAGCCCCACCCCTGGCGGGTTTTGCTCTACCTCGTCCTCTGCCCCTTCCCCTGCCTCTACCACGAACAGCCGAGCCCGCTGCTCTAGCTCCGTTATTCCTTGTGTTTACCATATGCAGACATAAGAGTGAATGAGGTTAGATAGAAATTTGTATCACCATATACCAATTGGAATCAAGTTATAGCATGAAGGAAAGAAGGAAGAGATAGTTTTTCCTAAAGCCCCATAACCTCCCGAAGAAAAGTACGGACGTCTCCGCACCGTTCCGCAGGACTCTACTAGACCTGTTTGGTACGATGAGATCAACGAACCTAGGGCTCTGATACCAACTTTGTCATGACCCAGACCACCGTGAGTGGCACTCACTCAACCCCCGGGTGAGAGAACCATCACTTCCCCGAATTTAACTGTTTTAACAGCTCAAAACCAAGTGCGGAAAGTAAACTAGCATTCAATAATTTAGGAAAAATACTTCATTAACATTAACCTGTGAAATTATCCCCTAGAACCTGAAAGTTGCAGTACCAAATAATCTACCAATGTCTAGAGTACTGGGATGCAACCCCAAAACCTGAAAGAAATAGTTTAAGCCCGAAACAAATGGTCTACAACTCTAAAGATAGATCCAATGCAGCTTGAAAGATTTCCTGTACTCACAAGAAAGACAAGCAAGTGCAGTATCAGTACACCACCACTGTGTACTGGTAGGATCATCAGCCAGTTTCCAAATAAACAGTGTATAAGCAGTACAACAATATCAAGTAAAATGTATGCAAGACATGCAACAATATTAACAGGCTCCCCTTAGACTACTAGCCTCTGCCTAACTTGTTTCCGCATGAAATTCACCCTTAATAACCATAAGCAACAGTCACATACATATAACCATCCTTTCTGCCTAGCCCGGACCCATCCTGGGATCCCATTTAGACAACACCTAAGTGTTAACAGATAATCCGGCCTAAACCAAGACCAATCGACAGATATAACAGAATTTTCGGTCACTCAAGGACCACCAGTCACTATCATAATTCAATCAACATCCCGGTTCACTCACGGAACCAATACCAGTTAATGCAATGCAATCAATAACAATACAATGATACAGAAAAGTAAACCCGTACCAGGCATGGTACCCAAGTCAACCGTTAGTAATTCATACCAGGAGTGGTACCCATGCCAACCATTTGTTATACCCGTACAAGGCGTGGTACCCGTGCCAACCGTTAGTATACCTGTACCAGGCGTGGTACCTGTGCCAACCGTTAGTATACGTGTACCAGGCGTGGTACCGGAGCCAACCGAATGTCAATAATCCACAGTCAATATATGAACACACAACTTGTAAACCAACAAGTACACACCGTTCAACTCACAAACTGTAAAACAAGACCCTTAGACATTCTACACAATCTCTCTAAGCAATGCAATTCATACAACCACTTAGATAAGAGTACAAGCATATACAATATTCACAGAAATCGTAAGCCATCACCTACCTCGAAATGATCCAAGCTCTATTCAACCCGAGCTTTCCAGTGTTTCAAATTTCTTTCTCGTTCTTGATCTAAAATAACATACAATTACATAAAATTAACAAACAAGGCCTGCACATTACCCAGATTACAGCGAATCCCAAAACCCCAGGCCACCCATGATCATCCCACCCTTTTCCCGGGCTTTCCACTGTTAATTTCCCTAGTTCTGTTATTTTTACGGATAAAAATAGGGAATTTAACAACCTATGATCATAATATCTTACTTTTAACAACACCCAAGAACATTCAAGTCTAGAATCCCCTTTCTTCATCAGATTCTACCATTCCTAGGTTATTCCAACATTCCCCCAAGTTTCCTCCTAGCAATTCTACCGCATAGAAAAAGTATTACGAAGACTGGGGAGTAGAAACCTTACCTTAGGGAAGAAAATAATGGGAAAATAAAGGAAAAACGTCTGGAATCGCCTTGCCCTTCTCCCAAAATGAAATTGTGAAAACTGAATGTTTTGGGAAATATTTCAGCTTTAATTCCCGTTGAGCCCGCTATAGCGGAGTCGTCCGCTATGGCGGAGGCTGACCAACGTTAACCTCCGTTGTAGCGGTAATTTTTCGCTACGACGGAGGCCGCTACGACGAAGTGTCAACCGCTATAGCGATTGACACGGGACAGAAAGTCGTAAAACCTCCAAAATCGGTCCATTTTACAACACACTTATTTTCCCGATGTCCCGAAACAACCCCTTCACGTCGACCTCGATTCTGGGAGTTCTACTTACCCAAATTCGATTCCGAAAAGTACCTTGGACTCCTTTATGTATTAGCTACTAGGAAAACTAGCTCAATACAAGACATCCAACCCCATCCTTACCCGGATGGCCCTAGACCATGCCTTGCTCGTAAACCGGCCGAGACTAGCCTAGCCCAGAATTTCAAACCCTCAAATCCGAAGTTTTCTAACTCTAAAACTTGGCACGATTGGACTACCCGTAATGACGAACCCGATCATTACATTAAGTTTGAACTTTGAATTTAATAATTCTTATTTCTTTAAAAATATGAAATATCAATAACCTTTCAACTATAAAACATAGCAAGTACAATCTTAATTTAATTATTGTTGTACAACGGAATCCATCAAAATTATGATTGATAATGTCATAGATGAAAAAAAATAAAATCACTTCATCAGTGCTAAAAAAAGAATATGATATCAACTTATATGTACTTTATTTATTTGAAAACTTTGAAATTCAATAATAAAATAATGTGTTTTATTTATTTATTTTAATAATTAATCTTTATATTTTAATAAAATAGTTCAAATTTAATTGTTAATTTCTATAACTCCAGAAATTGCCAAAGAATTCATAATTATAAAGATGATGATGAATTCCTTTAAACAAAAAAAAAATATATTAGGATCTTTTATGATAGATAAATCACCTTACTTTATTTCAACATAATGACAGAAGGGAAAAGTTGTGAAGGTGACCTTATGTATAAATGTTTTAAAGGATTTCTATAAAGAAAAAAAATATAAATTGAAGGACATCACGATAATAATATAAATCATTCGATATCAAATAAAAGAGATTTCATATTTTTATTGTGTAATTTTAAAAAATGTTAAAGTTTTCAAATATAATATTTATCAGTCTTGTGATATTACTTGAGAGAAAATCATATTTCCTCTTCAATCGGCTTTAAAAATTAAATCTCTCTCTCAATTTGAACAATAAATGTTCTTTCTTTATCTTCTTTCTTGCTCTTTAAATATCATGATTTGTTTCTTTTTATGTTTATTATGTACGTACTTATAAAATTAAAAAATCTAACTTATGAAGTAAAAATATGAAAATAGTTAGAGTACTATTAATATTACATGTCAAAGAATAAAGACTATTTTAATTCAAAATTCAAATTCAATAGAATATTTTGGCCATTTTCTCATTTTTTAAGTTACTTTTAGTAATTATTATTTTGCAAGAAAAATGCATAAATTTAAATGGCTTTATTGACACTAAAGAAAAAACTTCACTATAAATTTTCCGTTCAATGACTATATGAGAAATTAATTCTAATATCCTTAGGTTTTTGCCCCTTTAATAAATTTTGGCATAAGAGAAAAATGCATCTCATGTTTTACTCGTAAAAGAACATTAGTCATAAGAAAACGAATCACAGTCTTCTTGTTCTTATTTTTGTTCATTGTGTAGTTTATAGTTTATTATTTATTCTAGCTATTTTGATTTAGCTTTTAAAAAAAGAGTTTAATCTATTTAATTCAATTTATCTTTGATTCTATTTTTACAAATTTAACTGTTATCTCAAAATAATGACTTTTTCCACAAACAATACTTACTACTTATTAAAAGTTATATGACGTGATCAAGATTTTGAGTATCAACGATGACTTATACACCTTTTCCCCATTCCACTTTGTATGGTTCTTTTGTCATTTAAACGTTTTCCAAAACAATTCCTTCTCCTTTTTTTTTTGTATTTTTGTATATAAAAAGGGTATAGAATACGATATATTAATAATGCTTACATTAGTAATATTAGTATTAGTTATACTTACATTAGTTATGTGAATTTTTTTTATGTAAATGTTTAGTTTGGTGTATTAAAAATAGTATGCATTACATAATTTAGAAAAGAATATTTATTTACAAAAATACCCTTCATAAATATGATGGAAAAGATGTGAAAAAGATTTTGAGGGGTAATTATGTCTTAACCATGCTAATGCATGCGTTAAACCTCATTACATTATTAATAGAGAAAATGCATCAAGACCCCCCTAAAGTTGGTCGACATTTGGAAGTAGACACCTAAAGTTTACGGGAGTCCTATTACCTCACGAAACCATTTTAAAGTATCATATGTACCTCCTTTCTCGTTCATTTCCAGTTATAAAAAACTATGTGCAAACCACGCACCAATCATCATTTGCCACATGGCATATTAATTTTAAATCTTTTTTATTTTTATTTTTTTGCTATTTGATTTCTATTCTTTGTCTTTCTTTTCTTTTCTCTCTTTCTTCTTCACTTCAATCTCTCCAAAAGTTCCTCAAATGCAACCACCATTCTGTGATGTATAAGAATCCAAGGTTCCACACTTAAATATGTTTTGCTTTATTCAACTACAGTTTAATTTTATATCATATTATGAATCACTTATTCAGTAATGGTTACCCAAAATGTAGTTGAGTTCGTCAGCTTGAATGATATCACCATTGAAAAAAAATTAGGAGGAGAAAAAAATTACTGGATCAAACATTATTTTGGATCTGATTTCATTAAAGAGGGGGAGAATTTTTTTTTGGTTGTAGATGAATAGCTCTCCAATGGCTATCAATGAAGGTTTGGAGAAGATGGAAAGTGGGTCTATTTAATAAAAAGAGAAGTTTCAAATTAATAATGCCACTTGGCACTAAAACATTGGTCTGGGGGTGAATTTTTACTCATTCACGCGCCCCTCAAATGTGAGACTACACATGTTTTGAAAATGAGTCAAGAGAGTGTATTTATTATGGTTGAAAATAGTTCCGTGGGGTAATAGGTCCCCCACAAACTTTAGGTGTCTACTTCCAAATGTCGATCAACTTTAGGGGGGTCTTGATGCATTTTCTCTTATTAATACCATGAATTTTCATTTATTAGATATACACAAATTGAGACCTTATAATGCAATCGCATTCTCTGGTCCAATTGCTGTTTTTATTTCTGTATTTCTGATTTATCCACTAGGTCAGTCTGATTGGTTCTTTGCACCTAGTTTTGGTGTAGCAGCTATATTTCGATTCATCTTATACTAAATAGACATTAGTTATACATAGATTGAAAAGTCATACCAAATAATGCACATTTTTTTTAATACACTTTATCAAACAACCCCTTAATTTCTAGAATACATAAATTGTGTTTTGATTCTTGACTCAGTCGAGTAGGACTGCCGAGTCATGCACATGGAGATCGTCGGATAGAGAATTTAAGGTACTGTTTGTCCATGTTTTGGTGTTTCATTGTGGTCCTCCTTTATATTTAGTGAAAATTTCTTAAATAGCAAATTTGAGCCCATAATTAAAAATGAGATAACAAACATTAATTAATTACGAGCGATAGTAATTAATAAGTTAAAATATTATTATTTTATTTGTATTTAACGTCCGTGTTTTATTAGTCAATATAAATACAAATTGATGTGGAAGAGTGATTTTAGCTGACTGTTACCGTTTAAAAAGGAAAGAATCTTTAATGATTATAATTTCTTCCTTATATCACGAATCTTTAATGATAATTCCTTTCTTATATCAAGAATCTTTAATGATAATTCCTTTCTTATATCAAGAATCTTTAATGATAATTCCTTCCTTATATCAAGAATCTTTAAAAAGGAAATGATCTTTGAAGATTTATAATGATTATAACCTATAACCTATAGAAAAAAATGATATACAATGGATTAAAAATTCATGTTCAATATATAAAGGTGTATAAGACAGTCAATTTATGTAAATACATCTATCAGACCAGCCAAACACACATAAATCATTTATATTTGTATTCGCTTTACATACAACTAATACATATGCCAGAATAGTCAACAAAAATGCATTTCTATTTGTATTCGAATACAAATATATTTGATATGTTTATATATTAAGTACATATATCAGACCAGCCAAACACATACAAATCATTTGTATTGGTATTCGCTATGCATACAACCAATACGTATATGTCAGAACAGCCAACAAAAAGTACATTTGTAATTGTATTCGAATAAAAATATATTTGATATATTTGTATGTTAATTACATGTACCAGACCAGCCAAACATATACAAATATATTTGAGTTTTCAAATGTGTGTCGATATATATACAAGAAAAAAAAAGGCAGCCAAAAATACATTTGTATTTGTATTCGAGTACATTATGTATTACAAATACATTTGCAGGATTGCAAAGCCTAAGAAGAGAAATATATTCTCGTGTTTGTAATGACCAGGTCCGTCGTTACGGGTAGTCCAACCGTGTCAAGTTTTAGAGTTAGAAAACTCTAATTTTGGAGTTTGAAATTCTGAGCTAGGCTAGTCTCGACCGGTTTTGGAGCGAGGTGGAGTCTAGGGCACTCCGGGTACGGATTGGGTTGGATGTCTTGTGTTGAGCTAGTTTTTTTCGTAGTTAACACATAAAGGAGTCCGGGGGACTTTTCAGAATCGAATTCGGGTAAGTAGAACTCCCGAAATCATGATTGATGTGAAGGGGTTGTTTCTGATCGTCGGAGGAAGCAAGTGTGTTGTAAAATGGGCAAATTTTGTAGATTTCCAAACTTTCTGTCCATGAAGAGCGCAACGGCTCTGCCACAGCAACCTCCGTTGTAGCAGAGAAATTACTTCTACAGCGGAAGTCAATGTCGGTCAGTCTCCGCCATAGCGTACGACTCCGCTACGGCGGTACCGCTATAGTGGAGCGAGCTGCTATAGCGGATCATGATGAAATTTAATGCAGAAACTTTTCCAAAGCAGTTCAGTTTTTCTTGAAACATTTTGGGAGAAGAAAGGGGCAATTTTGGGCGATTTATACCAGTTTTCTACTATTTTTTGACCTAAAGGTAAGATTTCTACTCCCCAATCTTCGTACTACTTTTCCTATGCGGTAAAATTGCTAGGAGGAAACTTGGAGAAATGTTGGAATAACTTAGGGATGGTAGAATCCGGGGAAGAAGGAGGATTCTAGGCATGAAAGTTCTTTGGTATTGTTAAAAGTAAGGTTTAATGATCACATATTGCTAAATTCTCTATTTTTATCCATGAAACTGATAGAACTAGGGAAATTAATGTCGAAAAACCCAGGAAAAAGGGTAGGATGATCATGGTTGATCTGGGGTTTGAGATTTGGTATAATCCAGGTAATATGCAGACCTTGTTTGTTAATTTGATTACTTGTATATTGTTTTAGACCAAGAACGAGAGAGGAATCTAGAACATGAGAAAGCTCGGGTTGAGTAGAGCTTGGATTATTTTGAGGTAGGTGATAACTTACGATTCCTGTGAATGTTGTATATTCTTGTACTCTTATCTAAGTGTTTGTATGAATTACATTGCTTAGAGGAATTGTTTAAAATGTCTAAGGGTCCTTGTTACAGTCTGTGGATTGAACGTGTGTTGCTTTTTGGTTTTACAAGATGTTTGTTCATTATTTTGACTGTGGATTGTTGACATTCGGTTGGCTCGGGTACCACGCCTAGTACGGGTATAACTAGCGGTTGGCTCGGGTACCATGCCTGGTATGAGTATAACAAATAGTTGGCTAGGGTACCACGCCTGGTACAAATTACTAACGGTTGGCTCGGGTACCACGCCTGGTATGGGTTTATTTTACTGCATCATTGCATTGATATTGCTGTATTGCAAGGATATTATTGCATTGCTTTGACTGTTATTGATTCCGTGAGTGGACTGGGCTGTTTTATTAAACTGTGATATTTGTTTATGGTCCTTGAGTGACCGACAATCCTGTTATGTCGGTGTAGTTGTTCTTGGATTAGGCTGGGTTGTCTGTTTAACACTTAGGTGTTGTTTAGAAGGGATCCCAGGGTGGGTCCGGGATAGGCGAAAAGGATGATTTATTGAATTTTATGATTGTGGCTTAGATTTATATGTGATGGAGTTCAGGTGGGAACAAGCTAGGTAGAGACTTGTAGTCTAGGGGAGCCTATTGACTGGTTGCATATTTTCCGTACTTGTACTTGATTTGTTGTACTGTTTATACACTGTTTATTTGGAACTGACTGATGATCCTACCAGTACATAGTGGTGGTGTAATGATACCGCACTTGCTTTTCTTTCTTGTGAGTACAGGCAATCTACCAGCGGCTGAGATGCGACCTCATCTATAGTACCAGCGTTTCCAGACTTCAAGGGTGAGCTGCTTTGATCGAGCTGCCTTGAACCTATCATTAGAGTTGTAGCTAATTTGCTTCGGGCTTAGACTATTTCTGTTATTTTGGGGTTGCATCCCCGTACTCTAGATATTGGTAGAATTTTTTGGTACTGCGACTTTCAGATTCTAGGGGGTAATTTCCGCAAGTTAACTTAATGAAGCTTTATCATTATTATTATTGAATTGCTAGTTTACTTTTATGCACTGGTTTTGAGCTGTTAGAATGATTAAGTTCGGAGAAGTGATGGTTTTCACCCGGAGGGTTGGGTGAGTGCCACTCACGGTGGTCTGGGTCGTGACAAAGATGGTATCAGAGCCCTAGGTTCGTTGATCTCATCACACAAAATAGGTCTAGTAGAGTCTTGCGAAACGGTACGGAGACGTCCGTACTTTTCTTCGATAGGCTATGGGGCTTTAGGAAAATTTCTCTTCCTTCTTTCCTTCGTGCTATAACTTGATTCCAATTGGTATCTGGTGATACAAATTGGATCTAATCTCTTTCAATCTTCTGTCCGCAGATGGTAAACACAAGGAACAACAGAGCTAGAGCAGCGGTCCCAGCAACGGGCCCAACTGTCCGTGGTAGAGGCAGGGGAAGGGGCAGAGGATAAGGTAGAGCCGCACCCGCCAGGGTGGAGCTCGATCTGTTGCTGATGCGCATGAGGCAACCCCTCCCCCACCTCAGAAACATATTGTTGAAGATGTAGAAGTTGTGGCTGAAGATGGTGAGGCGCAGGAGGAGGCGGTACCGGTTGGGGGTTCAGGCTTCCCTACTATGACAACAGAAGCCTTTCAGCAGGCTTGGAATATTTTGAGTGGGTTGGTGGGTACTGGAGCCATACCCACGACTTTTGCAAACCAGACCTTGGATACTCAGCCAGCGGCTACTACAACTCCTAGGATGGATGTTCTTCAAGCCAATGCTAGGCCCAGCGATGACAGAGAATGAGCATGAGATGCTGACCAAGTTTCTTAAGTTGAAACTTCCTACATTTCAGGGTATTGATAGGGAGGATGCTTATGAGTTCATCTTGGATTGCTATGAGAGGTTGCAAAAGTTGGGTATTGTACGTCAGCGTGGGGTTGAGTTTGTCACATTTCAGTTGCAGGGTGATGCAAAGCAGTGGTGGAGGTCTCATGTGGAGTATCGATCTTCTGTTCTACCCCCACTGACTTGGGAACAGTTCCAGGCTTTATTCTTAGAGAAGTACATACCCCGTACTATGAGGGACCATAAGAAAGATGAGTTCCTGAACTTAGAGCAGGGTGGCATGTCAGTCTCTACTTACGAGGAAAAATTCCATGCCTTGTCTCGTTTTGCCACACAACTGTTGGGTTTTGAGGAGAAAAAGGTCTGGTTGTTTGTGAAAGGTTTGAACACTGAACTACAAGTACTGTCAGTGCATATGACTTCTTAAGGAAAGGGCTTCAATGATATGGTGGATTACGTGAAGCAATCAGACCCACACTTGAATGTGGTTGCTTTCAATGTGGTGATCCGCTACAGGTGGTCATCAGGGAGCTCATAATCAGTCTTCAGCTCCTAGAGGCCAGGGAGCGTCTTATACATCAGCTATCAGACCCACACTTGAACGTGGTTGCTTTCAATGTGGTGATCCGGTCCACTTTAAGAGGGAGTGCCCGCTCAGGCAGACATGAAATCAAGGTCAGCAGCAACTTAGAGCGGTGATCCCGACAGGTAGATGTGGTAATGCTAGAGGTCATCCATAGGGTGGGCGAGGTAACTTTCAGGGAGGCCGGGGCGACAGAGGGAATGGCGGAGCGGGCAGGGGTGCAGCGCAGCCGGTCCGAGAAGTTCCCTTGATTGATGATTGGGCTCATTGCTATCCTTTTCCAAGGAGGACCGAGGCAGAAGCATCAGATGCGGTGATCACAGGTACCATTCTTGTCTGTGATAAAATGGCTTTGGTATTATTTGACCCAAGTTCTACATATTCTTATGTATCTATGAGTTTTGCGTTGGGTCTGGAATTGAATTGTGATATCCTTGATTCCCCTATTCATGTTTCTACCCCGGTTGGAGAGTCTGTGATTGTGATTCATGTTTATCGTGACTGTTCTATTGTGTTTGTAGGATTGCATACTTGGGTAGACTTGGTAATCCTGCATATGGCTGATTTTAATATTATCTTGGGCATGACCTGACTGTCCTCTTATTATGCTGTGTTGAATTGTAACACCAAGACTGTGGCTTTAGAGATTTTGGGTGAGGATAGACTAGAGTGGGAAGGTGTGTACAGGCCTAAGCCAGTTAAGGTCATATCATTTGTTCGGGCTAGATAACTAGTGGGAAGGGGGTGTCTAGCCTTCTTGGCTCTTCTCCGGGATGATAGTATGGAGTCCCCATCTATTGAGTCAGTTCCGGTGGTTTCTGAGTTTCTAGAGGTGTTTCCAGCGGATTTGCCTGGTATGCCTCTGGACAAGGATGTAGACTTTTGCATTGATTTAGAGCCGGGCACTCGTCCCATTTCTATTCCTCCGTATCGTATGGCCCCAGTAGAGTTAAGGGAACTTAAGACTCAGCTGCAGAAACTCCTAGATAAGGGATTTATCTGTCCCAGTGCTTTGCCTTGGGTTGCTCCTGTGTTGTTTGTGAAGAAAAAGGATGGTAGTATGTGGATGTGCATAGACTATATGCAGTTGAACAAGGTGACCATCCGGAATAAGTACCCTCTACCCTGCATTGACGATTTGTTTGACCAGCTTCAGGGCGCATTGGTGTTTTCGAAAATTGACTTGAGATCGGGGTACCATCAGTTGAGGATTAGGCCCGAGGACATTCTTAAGACTGCTTTTTAGACTCGGTATGGGCATTACGAGTTCCTGGTAATGTCGTTTGGTTTGACCAATGCACTGGCAACATTCATGAGTTTGATGAATGGTGTATTTAAGTCATACTTGGATTCCTTCGTGATTATGTTTATCGATGATATTTTGATCTACTCCAAGAGTAGGGAGGAGCATGCTAGTCATCTCCGTATTGTGTTGGACATCTTGAGACGCCAGAAGCTTTATGTGAAGTTCTCCAAGTGTGAATTTTGGTTGACTTCAATTGCGTTCTTGGGGCATGTAGTGTCAGAAAAAGGAGTGATGGTAGACCCCCAAAAAATAGAAGCAGTCAAGAGTTGGGTCCGGCCTAGCTCTGTGACTGAGGTGAGGAGTTTTGTTGGACTCGCAGGGTACTATCGGAGGTTTGTTAAGGATTTTGCTTTTATTTCTACTCACCTGACCAGGCTGACAAAGAAGGATGTACCATTCGTGTGGTATGACAAGTGCGAGGAGAGCTTCTAAAAGCTCAAGACACTTCTGACCACGGCTCCTATGTTGTCCTTGCCGGTTGAAGGTAAAGACTTTATTGTTTACTGTGATGCATCACATTCTGGTTAGAGTGTTGTGTTGATGCAGGATAAGAATGTGATAGCCTATGTATCTAGGCAGTTGAAGGTGTATGAGAGGAACTACCCGACTCACGACTTGGAGTTGGCAGCAGTGGTCTTTGCACTCAATATTTGGAGACACTATCTCTATGGTGTCAAGTGTGAGGTGTTCACCGATCATCGCAGTCTGCAGCATGTGTTCACTCAGAAGGATTTGAATTTCAGGCAGATAATATGGATGGAGTTATTAAAGGACTATGATGTGACTATTCAGTACCATCCAGATAAGGCTAATGTGGTAGCAGATGCATTGAGCCAGAAAACAGTTAGCATGGGTAGTTTGGCTTGTTTGGGTGTGTCCAAACAACCACTAGCAAGGGAAATTCAGGTTTTGGAGGCCAACTTCATACACTTGGGTGTTTCAGAATAGGGTGGGTTGTTGGCCAGCATTGAGGTCAAAGCCACATTCATAGAGGAAATAAAGGCCAAACAGTTTTAGGATCCAAAACTGAGTAAGCTTCGAGGTAAGGTAATATCCGGGGAATCTAGGGATGTCATGTTAGACTCTGGTGGAGTACTAATTTTTAGAGAGAGGATTTGTGTTCCTTGGGTTGATGATATAATTTAGAAAATCTTGGCGGAAGCCCATGGTTCGCGGTACTCAATTCATCCGGGTATGACCAAAATGTACAGGAACTTAAGATAGCGTTACTGGTGGCCCAGAATTTAAAAGGGACATAGTTGACTTTGTGTCTAAATGTCAGAACTGCTAGCAGGTAAAGTATGAGAATCAGAGACCTGCAAGACTACTCCAGAGAATGCCAATTCCAGAGTGGAAGTGGGAAAGAATAGCCATAGACTTCGTGGTGGGTCTTTCCAAGACATTGGGGAAGTATGACTCAATTTGGTTCATTATCGATAGGTTGACCAAGTCCTCTCATTTTATTTTGGTCAGGGTAGATTACAATTCACAGCAATTGGCTATGATCTACGTGAAGGAGATTGTGAGATTACATGGGGTGCCACTGTCTATCATTTCAGACAGGGGTACGCAATTTACCTCTAAATTTTGGGGCAAGCTACATGAAGAGTTGGGTACACAACTCACTTTTAGAAAATCCTTCCATCCTCAGACTGATGGTCAGTCGGAGAGGACGATCCAGTAATTGGAGGACATGCTGAGAGCATGTGTGATGGACTTCAGGGGTCATTGGGACCAGTTTCTACCATGTGCGAGTTCTCATACAACAATAGCTATAACTTCAGTATTGACATGGCACCATTTGAGGCGTTGTATAGGAGGAGCTGCAGATCACCGGTTGGGTGATTTGAGGAAGGCGATGTAAATCCTTTGAGAGTGGAATTGGTAAAAGAAGCATATGAAAAGGTAAGAGGCATTCAGGCCAAACTGCTGACAGAAAGAGTATGCAGATCGCAAGGTTCGGGATATTAAATTTTAGGTTGGTGAACAGGTATTGTTGAAAGTGTTACCAATGAAGGGAGTTATGCGGTTTGGTAGGAAGGACAAGCTTAGCCCTCGGTTCATCGGTCCGTGTGAGGTTCTTGATATTGTGGGGCCAGTGGCTTACAAGTTAGCACTGCCGCCCAGTTTGTTAGGTGTCTATCCAGTATTCCATGTATCCATGCTTAAGCGATACCATGGGGATGTGGACTACATCATCAAGTGGGATGATGTGCTTTTCGATAAAGATATTCGTTATGAAGAGCAACCAGTCTGGATTCTTGCTTGGGATGTCAGAAGGTTGAGGATAAAGGTGATTGATATGGTAAAGGTTCAGTGGAAGCATCATCTAGTTGAGGAAGCCACTTCGGAAACCGAGAAGGACATGCGGGACAAGTACCCTCATTTGTTTGACGATTCAGGTACTACACTTTCTTTCTTTTATTTCTGCAAATTTGGTTTGATCATTCGAGGATGAACGATGGGTAAATTGGTATCTGTTGTAATGACTGGGTCCGTTGTTATGGGTAGTCCAATCGTGCCAAGTTTTAGAGTTAGAAAACTCTGGGTTTGGGAGTTTAAAATTCTGGGCTAGGCTAGCCTCGACCGGATTTGGAGCGAGGTGGAGTTTAGGGAATTCTGGGTAAGGATTATGTTGGATGTCTTGTGGTGAGCTAGTTTTCCTCGTAGCTAACACATAAAGGAGTTTGAGAGATTTTTTGGAATCGAATTCGGGTTAGTAGAACTCTGAAAATTGAGGTTGACGTGAACGGATTATTCCGGGATATTGGAAAAATAAGTGTGTTATAAAATAGACTAGTTTTGGAGGTTTTACGACTTTTGTCTAGTGTCAACCGCTATATAGCGGTTGACACTCCGCCATAGGGACCTCCACTGTAGTGAAAAAATTCCGCTACAACGGAAGTCAATGTCGGTCAGCCTCCGCCATAGAGGACGACTCTGCTACGGCGGTACCGCTATAGCGAAGCGGACCACTATAGAAGAGCATGACGGGATTTAATGCAGAAACTTTCTCAAAATAGTTCAGTTTTTCTTGAAATATTTTGGGAGAAGAAGGGGGCGATTTTGGGCGATTTCTATCAGTTTTCCACTATTTTTCGTCCTAAAGGTAAGGTTTATACTCCCCAAACTTCGTACTACTTTTCCTATGCGGTAGAATTGCTAGGAAGGAACTTGGAAAAAGGTTGGATTAACTTAGGGATGGTAGAATCCGGGGAAGAAGGGGGATTCTAGGCATGAAAGTTCTTGGGTATTATTAAAAGTAAGGTATTATGATCGTAGGTTGTTAAATTCTCTATTTTTATCTGTGAAAATGATAGAACTAGAGAAATTAATGGCAGAAAACTCGGGAAAAAGGGTAGGATGATCATGGGTGGCTTGGGGGTCGGGGATTTGGTGTAATTCAGGTAATACGCAGGCCTTGTTTGTTAATTCAAGTACTTGTATGTTGTCTTAGACCAAGAACGAGAAAGGAATCTAAAACACGGGAAAGCTCGGGTTGAGTAGAGCTTGGATCATTTCGAGGTAGGTGATGGCTTACAATTTCTTTGAATGTTGTATATTTTTGTACTCGTATCTAAGTGTTTGTATGAATTACATTGCTTAGAGGAATTGTTTAGATTGTTTAAGGGTCCTGTTTTACAGTCTGTGGATTGAATGGTGTGTTGCTTGTTGGTTTTACAAGTTGTTTGTTCATTATTTGACTGTGGATTAATTGACATTCGGTTGGCTCGGGTACCACGCCTAGTACGGGTATACTAACGGTTGGCACGAGTACCACATCTAGTACGGGTATAACAAATGGTTGGCTCGGGTATCACGCCTGATATGGGTTTATTTTACGGCATCATTTCATTGATATTGTTGCATTGTATTTGTCGCGCCCTATTTTGGACTGGCCAAAATATGCTTGCAACATCCGGCTCTTCTGCCTGGTTTTGAAAAAAGGGTTTAGCGTCGCCACCTAACCTTTTAGGAAAAAATTAGGAAAAACCATTTGTTAATGTAAAACTCTGTTTTTGGTCTGCGAAAACCGATGAAATTCTAGGTAAGAGTTTTGGTTACTCGAGGGGAAGGTATTAAGCACCCCTCAGAGCCTATCCGAAGATAGTCCTTAAACTCAATTTAGAAACATATTTGGGAAAAACTATTTGTCTATTATTTGCTAAAAAGGATGATAAAAAACATGTTTTATTAATTTAAGAAAACTCAAAGTATATGACACATGCTACTACAATAGGCCAAATATAAAATATGCTTATGGTAAAAAGATGAAACGTATCTACGTACATGTCAAAATATATGAAAGTTTAATGGCAATACTTTTATCATAATTACAATTAAAATATGTAGAACTTTATGATTTCTAAGAATATATATACTTAAAAAGCTACGTAAAAAACGAAGATATTATTTATACAAATATGCTCTTTGTAAAGTAAAAAAAATATATGTGGTTTTAGAGTTTTGGAAAAAAGGTTTATGACATGTTTATTAAAAGAAAATAAAGATGACGTATGTATATTTAAAATATAGGAAATCATGTGAAAAAAAAATTATTTAAAAGATTTGGATAAGTAAAAACATGTAGGAAATAAGTATACCGGTAATAGAGAAAAAAATATAAAAGAAAAATCATATTCATTTTGTAGATATATTTCGTGTAGGAGATTAATTGGAAGATTTGAGTAGAGAATAATTATTTGTTTCATATAAAGAAGACTTTATTCGTAAAGTAAAAATGAACATGCGTTAAATATGAAAGAAAGTATTATGTACGTAAATGTAATTGTGATAAAATAATATATGTATAATTTAAGTAGTAAGATGGGTAAGTAAGACATAAATATATACCTTGTAGTTGATAGCATATGACATATATGCCTTGTGTTTTGAGGCTTTAAAAAATCTAAAATCTCAAAATAGATATAGGGTATAACCAAAATATTTGTAAAATATTAGAGTTAGAATAAGATAATACATGAGTATAAATGAATACGAAAATGGCTTGCCTAGATTAGATAAAGAATTCTATAGTTTAAGGCCTAAGAATGATTAAATATTCGCTTGAAATATATTGAATCGCTAATTAATGTTTTTGAAAATCTACCGCGAGTTATTTAAACAAGTTTTTCTTGAAACAAAGCCTAAATTAATTAATCCTAAAAAATCTGCTATATTTATTATTATTATTACTATCTTTTGAAAGTGTTCACTCACTAATTGTTTTTTTAAGTATTTGATAGGGGAAACCCGAAATATTTGCCTAACTAAAAGGGTGAAGGAAATTCACTTTCAAAATTTCAAACTAAATAAAATAATCAAACAAAGTTGTAAGCCGAAGAATAAACGTTAATCGAAGTCACAAAAATGCATATCCAAATAATACAAGGTTAGTTAAACAAATTCAAGTAATAAGAAAAGCATATAGAAAATAGAGGACTAGGTACGTTAAGTTTCTTTGGAGGAACTAGTCTCCTAATGAGTGACTCTGAACGCTGCGATAGTTCCTAATAGCTGTTCGACCCAAAATATATTGGGCCGAGGTTGAGTTTCAAATGAGAACTCCAGCTCTCCGGGGTGTGCCATGAAAGCAAAGAAAAGAGTAAAGGATTAGTGACTAATCATTGTTGACACCCAATTTTGGCCCTCCTTTTCCCATAATTAATTTTTATATGCTTCTTAATCCCGAGGACTTTTCCAAAATAATTTTCTTATTTTTATATTAAATTTTATAAATTTTGGCACCAATAGTTATTTTTTTTTTTTTAAAAATGATTTCCTTTACCTTTTATAATAATAATTATTAATAATATTGTATCTTATAAAATCACCCCAAAAATATTTTATAATTTATTCTTTTTAACAAGATATTGGTATAGTAACTTTTATTTCAAAATGAAATTTTGTCGTATCGCTATAGTATTTCCTAAATACAGTTCTATCAATTGAGGATTACGATTATGCGTACCAAAATTATGTTTAAGTCAACTATATACGTATTTGAAAATTAATTGGGATGAAAGAAGGCATCGTTAAATTAATTAAGTGGAAAAACGATTAGGGAAAATTGAATTTTCCTACCAAATTAATTCATTTTACCAAGTTTTGGGCCAAATCCTTATTTGTTTCAGCCCAAACCATCCTAAACCACTACCCAACCACCCGACCCAGCCCAAAATCGCCTAAGCCCACTACCCAACCACCCGACCCGGCCCAAACTCCCAACTAAACACACCCTAATTCTGTTCTCTTCCCCACTTTCATCCAAACCAAACAACAAACCCCCCACCTTCACCTCAACGCCGACACCACCCCCAAACCCTGCTGCCCGCCGCCCAAACCCCAAAGACCCGCCGGATTTTGCGGGCAAACGGCGATGGCGCCTCTCCCATCACCTCACACTGTCCCTTCCCCTTTTCGGAGGCTTTTTGTAGCCTCGAAAAGGTCACCGCCGCCGGTTGCAGACCTCGGAAAAGAGGAAACCCAGCTGTTGCCCGACCGTCCGAGCCCCACACCGCCGACCCGTCACCATCATCTTTCAAATCCGCCTGAAAAGGTAGGCATCTCATCTTTTCTTCAGATTTCATCATTTTTCTTTTGCAACTTGTCTTTCCAAGAATTCAAAATTTGAATTCTTGGGAAGAAACCGTTGGAACCCTAAAACTTTGGCTATAAAAGAAACACTTGGGTTTCCATTTCAAGGAGAGAAAAAATCACGACGAAAAATTGACAGATTTTGGCATCCATTGAAGGCCGAAAATCAGAAACTAAAATCAATAGCTCACAAAAAATTGTTCTCTGGTTGTTTACTGTCGATTTCCATATACTCACTATCCGTTTTGCTTCCTGTTGTTTCGTTTGCTCTATTCGGATATCCGGAGTCGGAGTCGGAAGTCGCTAGTTTGAAACTCGACACTCAATGGCCTCAATCGCTGCCCAACACAAGGTAAATCCTATCCCGTCTTAATTACGTTGGTTTTTAATCTTTGTCAATCATTTGTCATGTGCTTGGTCGGAATGTTGGCTGGCTGATTTTGGCATGAAAATGTGAAACAAAAAGTTAGTTTCTGATCGTTTGGTTTAGATTATATGTTCGTGAAGTGTTACAGTTCAAGACTTGTCTTAATTATTGTAAATGGTGTTGGTTGTTTGGTCTGAATTATCGTGATTAATTTGAAGTAAAGTAGTTGTTGGTTTGGTTCGGTTGCATTTATAGTTTGATGGTGTATTGGAAGAGTATTTATAACCTTGAAATAGTTTGAGGTGAACTTCAAGAGACTTCAAATTTTTCAGATATGTTTAGCTAGTGTTAAGGTCATTATTATATGAATTTGGACATAGTAGTAATTGCTTAGTTATATAGTTGTGTGGTAGTGTTCATACAAGGTGTTTGTAGCCTCTAATTCCGTATAAAAGGGCTCGAAAAGACTTGAGCATGAAAGTATGAATACGTTTTTTTTAAGGGTGATAAGAGTGTTCTTCTGAGAATACGAGTATGGCTGTAACCATTCATTTTAGCCCTTGAAGAGTTTGAAGTTTGTACAAGTCGTTATTTCTTAACTAGGCAAGTGTTTGGTTTGCATAAACCACCTTCAAATTGACTCGGACTAGAGTAAATAGGGAATGTAAATTGAGTTCACTATATGACTTGTTTTTTGTTTTTGTTTGAGATCTATATCTTTGTTAGAAATTCTTTCAAACCTTTCAAGTATGTCTATTTGGGTTCATGATTAAAGTGTTTGCTAATGCAATTGTGATTTACCTTTAGAGAAATTACCCTGCTTTTCTTTAAAGCTAATGATGCTGGAGTTTACAACCTTAAGCATGATTGGCTGCCCGGGCATGAAAATATAGGACATATATGGGACTTTATTTTATTTTAGGAAGATTGACTTAATAGTGAAGTTGGCGGATTAATTCGTTAATTTGCTTGTTATCATTTTGGTTGGTTGGCTGATTTCGTGTAAACCCGAAAAAGTATATGTATGTTATGCTTGCATTTCTTGTAGTTCAATTTCTTAAGATAGAAAAGTTTTCAATAAGTTTAGTCGTTTCGCTAGTCCCGGAAATATCGTTTAGGATAGGAATGTACATATTATGATTATATATTTTTAGCGTTTGTAAAATATTGTGCTCTTGCTTGCAATCTAACCTTTCTTCAAAACACCTTAATCCTAGTAAAAAAGTGGTTAAATTAGTGTGCGTTGTTAGAAGAAGAGGGCTGCCCCATTTTCATTATTTTGGTTTTTAACTCGGGTTTAATTTCGGGAATGCTAGCTTAAGGATTTTATCATGAACTAATGTAGTAGTTTGGTTCCCTTTTGATCCTCTCGTCACTAGTGTCGCCTTACTTTTTGAGGTGATTTATTCATAGCTACTTATTTAATTAAAGTGAATGAAAAAATAATAATAAGGTTTTATATTGCTACTTGTTGTGTACTTTGTTTTCTAATAATCAACTAGTATCGAAGTTGTTTGTTTACCTAAGATCGCTTTGTTTATAAAACATGAAACAAAATATGGTTACATGTCGTTCTTTCATATATGCTTGTGTATTTACCGAATAGCATGTTTGTTTTCCTTATCACTTTATTGTTAAGCTTGGCATATTTCTACATTTTGTAAACTTTGTTATACAAGTTACTAATCCTTATCATTTTTTTGTGTTACATGAAACAACCGGAGAGCTGGAGTTCTCACTTGAAACTCAACCTCGGCCCAATATGTTTTTTGGGTCAAACAGCTATTAGGAATCATCGCAATGCTCGGAGTCACCCATTAGGAGACTAGTTCCTCCAAAGGAACTTAACATAATTAGTTCCTTTATTTATTGCTTTCTTTTATGCTTACTTTAAATGTTTTAACTAACTTTGTATATTTGGATATGTGTTTTTCTTTGTGTTTTGATTAACGTTTATTCTTTGGCTTATCATTTGGTTCGATTAGGGAATTTAGTTTGAAATTTTGAAAGAGGATTTCCTTCACTCTTTTAGTTTAGACAAATGTTTCGGGTTTTCCCTTTTTTAATACTTTAAAATTAGTGTTCAAACACTTTCAAAAAAAAAAATAGTAGTGATAAATGGTGAATAGTGCAGATTTTAGGATTAATTAATTTAGGCTTTGTTTCAAGAAAAACTTGTTAACTCGCGGTAGATTTTCAAAAACATTAATTAGCGATTCAACTTATTTCAAACAAATATTTAGTCATTCTTAGGCTTTAAACTATAGAATGTTTTATCTAATTTAGGCAAGCCTCCTTTATATTTATTAATAACTTATGTATTCTCTTATTCTAACACCAATATTTTACAAATATTTTGATGTACTCTATATATATATATTTTCAGATTTTTCAGATTTTTGAAGCCTAAAAATGCAAGGTATATATGTCATCTACTACAAGGTATATATATTTATATTTTACTTATCCTTCTTCCTACTTTAATTATACATATATTATTTTATCACAATTACATTTACGTACATAATACTTTCTTTCATATTCAATGCATGTTCATTTTTACCTTACGAATAAAAGTCTCCCTTACATGAAAACAAATAAATCTCGTTCTCTGCTCAATTCTCAAATTGTTCTTTTACATGAAATATATTTACAAAACAAATATGATTTCCTCTTATATCTTTTCTCTATTACCAATATATTTCTTACATACTTTTACTTATCCAAATCTTTTAAAATAATAAACTTTTCACATGATTTCCTATATTTTAAATATACATACGTCATCTTTACTTTCTTTTTAATAAACATGTCATAAACTTTCTCAACTTTAAGAACTACATATTTTTTACTTTACAAAAAGTATTTGTATAAATAAATACTTTCATTTTGTTTACATAGCTTTTTAAATATATATTCTTATAAATCATAAAGTTCTACATACTTTAATTATAATTACGATAAAGGCATTGCTATTAAACTTTCATATATTTTGGCATGTACGTACATATGTTTCATCTTTTTACCATAAGCATATTTTATATTTTTTGCCTATTGTAGTAGCATATGTCATATACTTTGAGTTTTCTTTAAATTAATAAAACATGTTTTTATCACCTTTTTAGCAAATAATGAGCAAATAACTTTTCCAAATATTTTTTCTAAACTGAGTTTAAGGACTATCTTCGGATAGGCTCTGAAGGGTGCCTAACACCTTCCCTTCGAGTAACCAAAACACTTACTCAGAATCTCCAACGTTTCGCAGACTAAAAACAGAGTTTTACATACAAAATGGTTTCCTAAGTTTCCTAAAATTTAGGTGGCGACTCTAAACCCTTTTCCAAAACAAAGGCAGAAGAGCCGAATGTTGCAAGCATATTTTGGCCAGTTCAAAATAGGGCGCGACAGCATGGCGACTCTGCTGGGGATAACTTATGTTTTTACCTTAGCATGCTTAGTTTATGAATATTATTTGGGTATTTGTTTATTTGCAGTACATTATTTGCTTTATTTATGTTTATATTTGTTTGAAAGGACGCAAGTCAAATCCAAACTTGTGTTCCTTATTTGTTTGATAAACACTACTTGTTACTGCTTTCTCACTTGCATTCTTCTATCGAGTCTTTGGCCGTACACATTTCACACACTGTGGTACACGCGGAGGGTTTTATGCCCTCCCAAACCTTCTTTTGGATTCCTTAGTTTCAGGGTCGGTGCATTTAGGTTAGTGTGCCGTCTCGCAGTTATTCAGTCCACTCTTAAATCTAGGAAAATACTCTTATTCTAGAAATAAGTCATGTTGCATAGCCTTAGGCAGGACGATCCCGGGGATTGACACTGCATTTAGGGAACCACCCTTATTGTCAACGGGTTTTTCATAAAACCCAACGACATATACTTTGTGTGAGATTGATGTAAATGATACAAACTAAAACACATAATGGATTTGGGATAAACAAACTTATCATACCCTTTACCTTTTCTTTCAGATGAATATCAACCAAAACTTACCAAACATCCAGATGGTTATCTCAGCACCTGACAACCTAAAAAAGTGGTGGCGAAACATCCGAGTAGCGCACGGGAATGAGGTGCGGGAGCAGCTGGGGGCTTTGCTGTCACTTATGGGGATCCAAGCTGACAAAACCCTCACCACTTTATTAATGGAATTCTGGGACCCAACCACTGTGACCTTCAAATTTCTGGATTTCGAGATCACTCCTACCTTGGAGGAGATTAGTAATTTTGCTGAACTACCACTAAGGGAACGAGTGCCGGTTCTCCCATCACCCATAAAGAAGGCAGACTTTCTGAGGCTGTTAGGATTACACATTTTTCCATCACTGAGAAATGTGGAAGGAGGAAAGGTGAAGTTGGATTACCTCTTCGAAAGATACGGTCGTCTCGAGAGTTTTGACGAACACCAAGGTGAATTCGCCTGTACCCGCAGACAGTGGGTATACATGCGACCGAGGGTCTTTGTTTTGGCTTTTTTGGGAACTATGATCTTTCCGATGAGGTTTCATTGCATCGACCTCAATATCCTGCCAATAGTGATGAATGTCTTTGCAGAGCCGCAAAGACTTACCTTGATACACATGATCCTTGCTGAGATGTTTCGATCGTTGTCCGCATGCACACGGGGACACAACTTCTTTGGAGGCTGCAATTTGTTATTGCAAATTTGGGCTGTAGAACACTTCTACCGCCGCCACCCACAAGTGGACTACTGTATCAATGCCCGTAACAGGATTCAGACTCACAAGGAGCGTATGAGATATTGGACATATGCACCCACCGGAGAAGAAGAATGGCGCACATTTCTGACCAATCTTACCGGAGATTTCATTCAGTGGAGATATCCCTGGATGACAGGATTGGCCTTCATCAGAGCTCGATACTTGTATTTCATCGAGTTGATAGGACTAGGAGGCATCCAGCCATATGCGCCTCTCCGTGTTTTAAGACAGTTCGGCTTGGTCCAGGACATACCTTTGTGGTCAAACATGGCGTTATATGAGGACAGTTATGGTGCCGCGATATCGGCGTTACAAATGATGAACTTGCAGGCTGAATGGGATTATATGATCACATTGTACATGGGAGGAGACAAATGGTGTACGCCGGAATACTACGCTTGGAGAACGACCGTGAGCCACTTGGCTCAACCGAGTGCAGAAGGAGTCAGGGATTTGGCAGATGTCCGGTGGGTCAGATGGGTTAGGGAAGAGGTGCTTCCCCGCATGGAGATCACAACACCAATGTACAACCAGATTGTCCCAGATTCCGTCAACTACTTGATAACAAAGGTAGAGGAAGATCCCGAGGATCCAGAAGAAGATCCGGAGGAAGAAATGGAAGAAGACTTGGAAGAGGATCCGGAAGAAGACCCTGAGGAGGAGGATCCGGAAGAAGATCCTGAGGGGGCTTCTGAGACCGGCTCCAATGTTTATGATCCTAACGATGGAGGGATGATGGAGACAGACTCAGAGCCCAGGTATCATCATTCCGCTGGATCTCCAGAGTATCATCCAGCACCACAGGATGATAGTGATGACGGTCCTACGTGGCCCTAGGTTATCCTTTCCCATTGTACCCCTTTTCATATTCCCTAAAGGTGCCTCATGGCCCATCCTTTTGTACGCCCTAGTGGCCATCCCATGTCTTTCATTTTCAGGCTCCCATCAGCCTATCTATTGTAAACTTTCAAAGCCACATTTTGCTTAATGAAAAGTCATGTTTATCTCAAATCCTAAATGTGTTCAAAATGGATCATTTATTATCAAATTGTATGCAGCGTAGGCCTACCTCTAGCAAAACGAGGCTCCACATTAGGACGCATTTTGTGTGAATATCGCCAACTTGGCGTATATATTTGTCATATATTCCAACATTTCCCAAACTAACATAGTTTCCTTTTTCTTTCTTTTCTTTTCTTTATGTTTATTATCAAACCCCCAAGAAAGTTGATTTGTGTCGATTTGCAAACTGGCCGAATCGCAATACAACCTCCGATCTAAAGGGAAAATGAGCGAAGAATCTAACAACGCCTCGATGGTACCAGTAGATGGCGCCGAAAGTTCTCGAAAACCGATGGATACTCAAAACGACGAACAAATGGCCAACATGGCACAAGAGATTGAGATCTTGAAAGAAGAACTACGCCCAGTGCGGGATTTGACTAAGCTTACAGCTGCTACCTTCCCCGCTCAATTCCAATTTCCAAGTGCCGAGTTGCGGCCGGTCACTCCCGCCGACTTAACACACGCGCCTAAGCAAACACCACCTGTTCCCACTTATGCTCAAGATCTACTTGCTCGTCCGCCCGCTGCTAGGGCTGCACCTAATCTTTCCTCGCCTACGCAGAACTTCACTGTTCCAATTCACCCAACAATGCAGCACATACCGGAGGCACATGTCACTTGTGAAACGCCTGTTCCACTGGTATATGCTACTGAAGCTCCTACTTTCGCAACATCCACGGCTGTCAAAGTACCATACGAAGTCGGTCAGTACGTAGGATTGGAGAGGGATGTCCGGTCAAATGAAGAGAGGTCGATAGCAGCTCAACTTGAAAGCTTGAAAAGGGCTTTTAAAAGCATGCAAGTCACCAGGGGAACCGAAAGTCTGGACTATGAAGACCTATGCATCCACCCAGACATCGATATGCCGGTTGGGTACAACCCACCAAAATTTGATGTATTTGATGGAAAGGGCGATCCCCACGCACACCTAAGAGCCTATTGCGACAAGCTGGTCGGCGTAGGAAGGAACGAGAAATTGAGGATGAAACTATTCATTCGAAGTCTGTCAGGAGAAGCTCTAACTTGGTACACTCGCCAAGACCCTCGCAAATGGCGTGATTGGCAAGAAATGGCCGAAGATTTCATACCGAAATCACTCCGGATAGATTCTCACTTGCTAACATACAAAAGAAGCCATCTGAATCATTTCAAGAATATTCATGGAGATGGAGGACCGAGGCTGCTCGGATCCAGCCCCCACTTGACGAAAATGAACTCTCTAAGTACTTTATCCGAGCTCAGGAAGGCGTCTACTTCGACAAAATGATGTCAATGATGGGCCAGAAGTTCGCTGACTTGGTCAAGATGGGAGACTTTATTGAGGAAGGTATTAAGTCCGGAAAAATTCAGTCTATGGTCGCACTGCAAGCCGCAAGCAAGGCCATACAGTCGGGTTCCATTGGTAGTATCAAGAAGAAGAAGGAAGACGTCTCAGCCGTCACACCTTACTACCAGCACGGAGGACCATCCCACCGATACCCTAACAACTCCCAAATTCTCGCCCATGTTCCAGTATATAGTACCCAGCCACAGTATAACCCACCTCGAGCGCCAGCATACCAAAATCCACCAAAGTCGTATGCCCCTGTCCAAGCTCCGGTTCACCAAAATAGACCAACATATGCACCAAGACCACGTCCTAATCTTGAAGCCAGAAATACCCGCACCTACACTCCTATTGCCGAGCCTTTGGCTCAATTGTTTGAAAGGTTGAGGGTAGCAGGTTTGTTGCAGCCGCTTGAGGGAAGAATCCCTAATCCAATACCACGAAGCTTTGATGGAAATAAGCGATGTGCATACCACTCGGGAATCCAAGGACATGACACGGAGGAGTGTTTTAGCTTGAAGAACCAGATCGAGTCTCTTATCAGAAAGGGAGTAATTAAATACACCGATACTCCTCCAAATGTGAGCAATAATCCTCTACCAGATCATGAGAATAGAGGAGTCAACATGATTACCCTGGAGGAAGAGTATGACCTGGAAGGAGCTATCGTGCCTATCTGGAACACAGAAGAAGTTGCCGCCACATCGCCAGCACAACCCTTTATCACAGTTCAGTTGAGAGAACCTTTGACTATTGAAACCTACCTGCCGAGAGTTGTGGTAACCACTATAGCCGCTGGAAAACCTGACTATGACACTAAAGCAGTCCCATGGGACTATCGGACCGAAGCCAAAGGCAAGATGATAGATGCTGCTGTGGCTCACGGAATGACTAGGTCGTGAAGGTGTTATACCCCGGAGGATCTAAATCAAGGGGTTCCCAGGAAAGAACAAAATCCAAAGAAGAATGTTACTGATGCAGAAGCCACAGAATTTTGGAAGAAGATGCAGTCTAAAGATTACTCAATCGAGGAACAACTAATGAAGACACCAGCCCATATTTCCATTATGTCCTTGCTAATGAGTTCTGAAGCCCATAGGAACGCTTTGGTACAAGTTTTGAGCGGAGGTAGCATACCAAAAGAAACTACAAGTGATACATTGGCTGCAACAATTGGAAAAATGGTGGAAGTGAACAAAATCTCTTTCCATGATGATGAACTACCAGCAGAAGGGGTTGGCCACAACAAAGCACTTCACATCGCGGTCAAGTGTTGTGATAAGGTCGTAACTAGAGTTTTGATCGACGGCGGTTCTGGATGCAACATCTGTCCTTTCACCACATTGAGAGATTTAGGTATGAATATGGGAGAGATAAGGGAAAGTCGTGTGAAGGTGAGAGCTTTTGACGGCGCGCAGAGAAGCGTCATTGGAGAAATCTATCTCACTTTGCAAGTAGGGCCAGCTGAATTCCCCATCTTATTTCAAGTGATGGATGTGTCGTCCAACTACAACCTGTTACTAGGAAGGCCATGGGTCCATATGGCAAGAGCAGTTCCCTCCACGCTCCATCAGTGTGTGAAGTTCGAGTGGGGCCGCACCGAAGTTACCATTCACGGAGAGCTCAGTCACCCCATCTATTCCGTGAATTCTGTTCCAGTCACCGAAGAACTGGATGGAGCCGCTTTCCATACTCTGGAGATCATGCAAGCTGTAAGAATTGATGAGAAGGTAGAGCCTGTAAAGATGGAGATGTCGAGAGCAGCGAAGATGGTTGCGTCAGAAATGTTGAAATATGGGTATAAACCAAAGACAGGGCTTGGACCTAAGGCTGACGGTATAATTGAACCAATCCAGCTAAAACACCAGAAAGGTACCGTCGGGCTAGGGTATAAGCCTGCTTCAGGAGGAGTCCACAGTGCAAAGTTTGGGGCAATAGTGTTCGTGCCAGGACAAGTCCTAATCCCAGATGAAGCAGTTGATGAAGACGTCATTGAGGGAATAAGAAATCTATTCGTGGCCATGACCGACGAGGGACTGGAGAAAGACATCGAGAAGCTGAGCATCCGTGATACCAAGCCTGGAGAAGTCTTGCAGAACTGGACCATCAGCCCATCCCTGTTTCGACAGGAGTCCTGGTAGTGTGGAAATGTAGTTTTATTTCAAAATGTTTTGCATGATCAATTGAGGCTTGAATCATGCCTAAGCACTTTTTGCTACTTGCCTCTTCTGAAAAGCTAGATTGCTTTTAATAAAAAGTCTTTATTTTTCTTAGAATTTATCTTTCGATTGTTTAAAATAACTATTTATTTTTTACTCACCTTTCATACATTTCAGCGCTAATATTAGTAAAAATCATCGTACAACGGTTATGACATGTAACGAATCCATTGAGCAAAGTACGAGTCATGAGCAGGACCATGAAGAATACGATGAAAGCATGATGCCTGAAAATCTGCCTCAGGAGATCGAACAACTTGAAAGCCAGGAAAGGCCCAACATGGATGAAACCGAGGTTGTCAACTTGGGAAATGAAGAAATAGTGAGAGAAGTACGAGTCAGCATACATTTGGAAGATGAAAGAAAGCGGGAATTGATTGAATTGATCAAGCAATATGTTGATGTGTTTGCTTGGTCCTACGATGACATGCCAGGATTAAGCACCGATATCGTCTCACACAAGCTGCCGACTGATCCTTCTTGCCCGCCTGTGAAGCAAAAGACTAGGAAGTTCAAGCCTGATTTGAGTTTAAGAATCAAGGAGGAGGTAACTAAGCAAATCCAGGCAAACGTTGTGAGGGTTACTAATTACCCCACATGGTTGGCTAATATCGTGCCAGTGCAAAAAAAGGACGGGAAAATCAGGATATGTGTAGACTATCGGGATCTTAATAAAGCTAGCCCCAAGGATAACTTTCCTCTCCCAAACATTCATATACTCATCGACAATTGTGCAAAGCATGAGTTGCAATCGTTTGTCGATTGCTTTGCAGGATATCACCAAGTCCTGATGAATGAAGATGATGCAGAGAAAACGGCATTTATCACTCCATGGGGAGTATACTGCTATAGAGTGATGCCGTTTGGACTCAAAAATGCTGGCGCAACCTATATGAGGGCCATGACTACCCTCTTTCATGATATGATTCACAAGGAGATTGAAGTGTACGTAGATGATGTCGTTATCAAGTCCAGGAGGAGTTCAGACCACCTAGGGGATTTACAGAAGTTCTTTGAGAGGTTGCGAAGATACAATTTGAAATTGAATCCAGCAAAGTGCGCATTTGGAGTTCCTGCCGGAAAGCTACTAGGGTTTATCGTCAGCAGGAAAGGCATAGAGTTGGATCCATCAAAAATCAAGGCGATTCAAGAATTACCTCCCCCCAGAACCAAGAAGGATGTGATGAGCTTCTTGGGGAGACTCAATTACATCAGTCGTTTCATAGCTCAGTCTACAGTGATCTGTGAACCCATATTCAAGTTGCTAAAGAAGGATGCCGCCACAGATTGGACGGAGGAATGCCAAAGAGCTTTTGACAGAATCAAGGAGTATTTGTCCAACCCACCAGTATTGGTTCCACCAGAGCCCGAAAAGCCATTGCTACTATATCTATCCGTCATGGATGGAGCATTTGGATGTGTGTTAGGACAACACGATGACACGGGAAAGAAAGAGCAAGCTATTTACTACTTGAGCAAGAAGTTTACACCATACGAGGCAAGATATACCTTGTTAGAACGAACGTGTTGCGCTTTGACCTGGATTGCGCAAAAGTTGAGGCATTACCTATCGGCCTACACCACGTACTTGATCTCTAGAATGGATCCACTCAAGTACATCTTTCATAAACCGATGCCTATAGGGAAACTAGCAAAGTGGCAGATTTTGCTGAGTGAGTTCGACATTGTGTACGTGACACAGAAGGCCGTCAAAGGACAAGCTTTGGCCGATCACCTCGCAGAAAATCCGGTGGACAAAGATTACGAACCGCTCACGACTTACTTCCCCGATGAAGAAGTATTTTTTGCAG